>CM018698.1:29664377-29689377 GCA_009363875.1 Mikania micrantha | reverse complement strand
GTTCTAGCACTGTTTATGACTACCATGACTAAATGTACAAATGTTACACGAATCAACAAATCATTTTCAGGGGAAAGCCCGGGAAATATCAAAGATAACATATGCCAACGAAACAATACGAAACAAGGGACGAAACAAAACGAATCAAGTACGAAACAAAAACCCTACATTTCAAGAAGTCCTAGCTTGACCGTTTGATTTGTAGGTCATATGTTTGATGATATTTACAGAATCCCCTAACTACTAAGAACCTTGATTGACAGACTAGTCAACTCGAGTTGACCAAGGCCCAATCATTAGGACTTATATTTTATTAAATGTTTATTGAATTATTTAATTAAGCATTTATTTAACTGTTTCTACAATTATTGTGGTTGATCATAATTGTGTGATGAACTTAAGGAATCCATAGAGATTTCAAATTGTTGTATTTACAGGAACAAAGAACTGAAGAACAAATGGGTTAATGGTAGGGGTAAAATGCTTAATTATTATTAACAACAATGTCCTATGTGGATTAGTATACGGTGGGACGGCGTCTGGGCGGGTTGTAGGCTTGACTCAGGGGTATGCCCTATATATAAGCATACCGATCTGGATGATACATGTGATGTTAATGAGATTAAGGTTGTTACCCAAGGGTTTTACAAATGCTTGAGTTTATGTTAGGTAAAAATGCTTAACTATCATTAGCAACAGTGTCATATACGTATTAGTATGTGGTGGGACGGCGTCTGGGCGGGTTGTAGGCTCGACTCAAGGGTATGCCCTATATATAAGCATACCGATGTGGATATTACATGTCATGTTAATGAGGTTAGGGTTTTTACCGAAAAAGGTTTACAAATGATTTTCAAATACTAAACTATATGAACTCACCAACCATGTGTTGACTTTAACTTTGCATGACTTCTCAGGTGACGAACAGGTCAATTAAGAAGCTTAGCTTATGCTTTTGGACTAGGACTTCAGATAGAAGACTTGGTATTTTTTGACCTGCATACTTTTGGAACATCATTATACAATTATTTTGTATATCTTGTGCAGTTTACAAGATAGAAATCTTATGATGTTTACGATAGATTTACATTGTTAAATTATGAACGATACGGATGTAATTTAACATTGTAATTCTATTCTATTTAGCATTTCTCATTTATATCATGTGCAATGTAAACAATCTGATCATTCCGATTATCACTCACGATATCGCGCCCCGAGAACCTTCCGCCCGACGGGGACTCCCCCGCTGGCTCAGGGTGTGACAGATTGGTATCAAAGCCATGGTTATAGAGAAATATAGGTCACTTATGTAAACGGTTTGGCCTAGACTATAACCTAGGGACCCTGCATGTAGAGCACATAGGACATAAGACTTACTTGCATATTGTCTTCTGTATTCGATCATTGCACTAACCGATAACTTTATTGGTTATGATCAGAATGCCGTCGAGAAGTCAGACTCCCTCGTTACCTCCACCACCACAAGACTTGGCTCCACATTCATCTACACCATCACCGTCTGACTAACCTCCTACAATGCCTCCATTGCCTCCACCACCTCCTCCTCCATTTATTCCTCCTCTACTCAACCCACCACCAGGCCCGAGTACAACTCCGATGCTGGACCCTGCTACTATCGCCTTGGTGACCCTACTGAGCAGTCAGATGACTAATCAGATGAAGGAGGCGATACCGGAGATGTTCAACCGTCTTCGCAATGAAATCAACAACACTGGTAACTCATCAGGAGAAGCCAGTGGGAATACTGGAGGTTCATCACATTACTCCTACAAGTCATTTGTAGGATGTAAACCACCCAGCTTTAGTGGGTCTGAAGGAGCCGTGGGATTAATCCAATGGATAGAGAAGATCGAGACAACACTGGACCTCTCCAGCTGTCCAGAGAATCACAAGGTTCGCTACTCTTCTGGAACATTCAACAAGCGAGCCTTGACCTGGTCGAACTCACAGATTACTACCAGGGGAAGGGAAGAAGCTATGGCCATGCCATGGGAAGATTTCAAGGCGTTGCTGAGAACGGAATTCTGCCCCAAGAATGAGTTGCAGAAACTGGAGGTTGAACTATCCAACCATGTGATGTAGGGGCTTATCACATGGAATATACTACTCGTTACCTTGAGTTGGTTGCTTTGGTACCAGACATGGTACCAACTTTGGAAAAGAGGATTGATCGTTATGTAGGTGGACTTCCCGCTTGCATTCAGGGCTTAGTTGTTGCAGCTAACCCTGTCACTGTCGAGTCTGCAGTGAGTTTGTCTGGGAAACTCACTGATCTTATGGTAGCCTCTGGGGTTTTAAAGAAAGAGGCTGACTCCGGCAAGAACAAAGCCGAGTCATCAAAGAAACCCCACCACCATCAGAAGAAGAAACAGAAGACCATCAAGAACTACATGGTGGCCACACCTCTCCAACAAGTAGCAACAGCACCACAAAACCCCAACAGAAGACCCTACACTGGCACGTTTCCTCTGTGTGCCAAGTGTCAATACCATCATACTGCTAACACTCTCTGCAAGCAATGCACAGGATGGGGGCGAAAGGGCCATTGGGTCCAACACTGCCGGATGACACCTAACCAAGCAGTCAACAATGCTGCTTTGGCTCTCCCTCCACCAGCTAATTAGAACAACGGTGGATGCTATAACTATGGCGAACAAGGCCACTTTGCAAAGAATTGCCCGAAGAAGGCTCAACGGGCAGTTCAAGCACCACGTGGAAGAGCCTTTGTCATCGGAGCACCAGCTGCACGCCAGGACCCGAATGTGGTCACTGGTACGTTTCTTTTACATGACTTTTATACATCTGTTCTATTTGACACTGGTGCGGATCAGAGTTTTATCTCTACCGATTTTGCATGCCAACTAGATTCTATAAAGGAACAGTTAGATTCCCCTTACATCATAGAAGTAGCTAACGGGAAACAGATCACAGTTAGTACAGTTTATAGGAATTGCCCATTGACACTTAATTTCATACATTCACCATCGATTTGATACCGATGGAGTTGGGTAGTTTCGACATCATTGTTGGAATGGATTGGCTTTCTTCTAACCGAGTGGAAGTCATCTGTTCTGAAAAGTTGCTTCGAATTCCATTGCCGAGTGATCGCATATTGGAAGTAAAAGGGGATCAAGCAAAACGAAGTGTCAAAATCATCTCTTGCATAAAGGCGCGTAAGTGTCTGCAGAAGCGGTGCGTGGCATTCTTGGCTCATGTGGTGGAAAAGGAGAAGGACAAGAAAAGGATTCAACACATACCAATAGTGAAAGAGTATCCGGAAGTATTTCCTGAAGACCTACCAGGTTTGCCCCCTGTGCGACCGGTAGAGTTTCGTATTGACTTAATTCCTGGAGCAACTCCTGTTGCTAAATCTCCTTACGTTAGCACCTTCAGAGATGCAGGAACTGTCTAATCAGTTACAAGAGTTACTTGACAAGGGTTTCATTAGACTGAGTTACTCACCTTGGGGAGCTCCGGTCTTGTTTGTGAAAAAGAAAGACGGATCGTTCAGAATGTGCATAGATTACCATGAGCTGAACAAACTGACCATCAAGAATCGGTATCCATTGCCGAGGATTTATGATTTGTTTGACCAACTGCAAGCAGCTCAATACTTCTCGAAGATTGACTTGCGGTCTAGCTATCATCAGCTTACAGTTCAAGACAAAGACATACCGAAGACGGCGTTCCGAACCAGATATGGGCATTACGAGTTTATGGTGATGCCTTTCGGATTGACGAATGCACCAGCAGTTTTCATGGATCTCACGAACCGAGTGTGCAAGCCATACCTGGATCAGTTTGTCATTGTCTTTATTGATGACATACTGATTTATTCTAAGAGCAAAACAGATCATGAACAACACCTCAGGAAGATCTTGGAGCTTTTGAAAGAACAGAAACTTTATGCCAAATTCTCTAAATGTGAATTCTGGCTAAGGGAAGTTCAATTTCTGGGTCATGTGGTCAACAGCGAGGGAATACACGTAGATCCTGCCAAGATCGAGGCGATAAAGAACTGGGACACTCCGAAGACACCGACGGAGATACAGTCTTTTCTGGGATTGGCGGGTTATTACAGAAGGTTTATCTCAAACTTTTCAAAGATAGCTTTGCCTTTCACTAAGTTAACCCAGAAAAGTGAACCGTTTATCTGGGAGCAGAAACAAGAAGATGCTTTCCAGACATTGAAGCAGAAGCTATGCGATGCTCCAATTCTATCTCTCCCAAAAGGATGTGATGACTTTGTTGTGTATTGTGATGCTTCCCATCAGGGACTTGGTTGCGTATTAATGCAACGGGACAAAGTTATTGCTTATGCATCAAGACAGTTAAAGGTTCATGAGAAGAACTACACTACTCATGACCTTGAATTGGGAGCTGTAATCTTCACATTAAAGATATGGAGACATTATTTATATGGCACCAAGTGTACCATATTTACTGATCACAAGAGTCTGCAGCATATTTTTGATCAGAAGGAACTCAACATGCGATAGCGCCGTTGGGTTGAACTTTTGAATGATTACGATTGCGTGATCAAGTACCATCCGGGAAAGGCGAACGTTGTAGCTGATGCCTTGAGCCGGAAGGAACGAGTCAAACCCTTGCGCGTTAGAGCAATGGGAATGACTGTGCAGACCAATTAAAGAGACAAAACTATTCAGGCACAGCAAGAATGAGTCGATCGAGGAAATCTGAAGAAAGAGCTTGACTGCGGAGCAGAGAAACAATTTGAGAGTAAGCCTGATGGAGTGATCTACTACCAGAATCGTATATGGATTCCGGTGGTAGACGAATTGAGAAGACTTATCTTCGATGAAGTGCACAAGACTAGATACTCCGTTCATCCAGGCGCTGATAAAATGTACCAAGACTTGCATGGATTTTATTGGTGGCCTGGAATGAACAAAGACATAGCCGAATACGTCGGTCAATGTCTTACGTGTGCGAAGGTAAAGGCAGAACACCAGAGACCGTCTGGTTTACTGGAACAACCTGAGATTCCGCTCTGGAAGTGGGAACAAATAGCTATGGATTTCATTACCAAGCTACCCCGCACTTCTAGTAGACACGATATGATTTGGGTGATCATTGACCGTTTAACAAAAGCTGCTCATTTCTTGCCGATGCGTGAGACCTTCACGATGGATAAACAGGAGAGATTGTACATCAATGAGATAGTGGTACGCCATGGTGTGCCATTGTCTATTATTTCTGATCGAGACAGCAGATTCACATCAAGGTTCTGGCAATCATTGCAGAAATCGCTAGGGACGCAGTTAAATCTGAGTACAGCTTACCATCCACAAACGGACGGTCAAAGCGAACGTACTATTCAGACCCTGGAGGATATGTTAAGAACCTGTGTGTTGGATTTCGGTCGGAATTGGGATTCCCATTTGCCACTGATTGAATTCTCCTACAATAACAGTTACCACAGCAGTATCGGAAGTGCGCCATTCGAGGCTCTTTAAGGCCGGAAATGTTGATCACCGATCTGTTGGACTGAAGTTGGAGATAATCGAATAACTGGGCCAGAGCTTATTCAGGAAACCACAGACAAGATTGCACATATTCAAAGAAGACTACAAGCAACAAGGAGTAGACAAAAGAACTACGCCGATAAATAGCGCAAGCCTTTGGAATTCCAAGTGGGAGACCGTGTAATGTTGAAGGTGTCCCCATGGAAAGGCATTGTACGTTTCGGAAAGAAAGGCAAATTAGCACCAAGATACGTGGGACCGTTCGAGGTCATCGAGCGTATTGGTCCTGTCGCATATTGACTGAGATTACCAGATGAGCTCAGTGGTGTGCATGACGTGTTTCACGTCTCAAACTTAAAGAAATGCCTTGCTGACGAATCACTCGTCATCCCAATTGAAGAGATTCAAATCGATGAACAGTTACACTTTATTGAGGAACCTTTGGAGATTATGGATCGCAAGGTTAAACAACTGAGACGAAGCCGTATTCCGATTGTAAAGGTTCGATGGAATTCAAGGCGCGGACCCGAGTTTACTTGGGAACGTGAAGATCACATGAAGTCAAAGTATCCCCAACTGTTTGAAGAGGAAGCAATACCCGATAACAATTCTTAAATTTCGGGACGAAATTTCTCTAACAAGGGGAGACTGTAACATCAGTGCCGGAATCGTACCGGAACAGTGATCGCAACAGTAACATGAACAATAATCAGGTACAACTAGTATGCATTTTAGTGTGTATTCATATTCATATCATATACTGTTATTATTTCATGAATGAAACAGTGAATTCATAATCATTTCAGAGAAACAAAACTCAGAAAAACATGGTTTAACAGTCAGATAATTATCTGGCAACTCAGAACCATCATGTGATTACTTGTTAGGATTTATTATGTATAAACATATGTGAGACTTTACAGAACAAAATAACAACGGATGTCGTTATGTGAACGCTAAACCGACAGATGACGATCTGTACGAATAAATCTGAAAGTTTAACGTTCTGAAGGATATTCGATAATTAGAAAACAATATTGAAAAGTATAGTTATCGTCATGTTCGTACGAGTGACGATTCGAACGAATACGCGCGACGACCGTACGATTCGATTTAAACTGTAAATTAATTAAATATTTTTAAACAATTTAAAATAAATAAAAGATATTAGTTAATTTATTACGAATCACAACCTAAATTAATTTTATAAATTCTATTTTATAACCGTGTCGTTTCGTGACGAAAACCACGAGAAACGCAATTTTACGCGAAACCGAACGAGATCGAACTACCGGGTGTTTCTAAGTCTTTAATGAAGCATTCATTTCTCACAACAACCACCACCAACCTCCATTCTTCCACCATTTTCGTCCAAAACCCTCTCTCTCTCTAAACAAACTCTCTCAAGCTTGTCACTACGATTTCTTGCTCGATTCTTCACGGAATTTAGTGTTCTTGGAGCCAAAACGATCCTCTCGTCACGTAGATTTCAGAAGTACAAGGGGTCTAGCCTTTCACCCGACGAATTCGAGGTAAACCTTGACTTCATTTTCGGTTTTAGAGGGTTTCACGAGTCATGGTAGTTAATGCCATGATAATCAGTTTTAAACACTTAATAACGTGGAGATGAGCCATGGTTAGCAACTAGAAAACCCTAGAAATTGATTTGTAACAGGTTGGAATCGTTGGGGAAGAAAAGGGTTGCAGGTTCGTCGCTAGCCAGTCGACCGAACGCCACACACCTTGGCAGAACCTTATCCAAGTCCACGAACCAGCCGCCACCCCCGAACCTTGCATGGTAAACTTTAACTCGGAAACCCTAGGTCACGAACCTAGGATATTCACGAACCTCCCATAACAGACGAACCATCACACCTGCGTCGAACCCTCTCCCTCGACGAACCTTCCAAAGGGGGCCGAACCCTGGTCGAGATGAACAACATGATGGCGAACCTTAATGGGGTGAACCTCATGGTTCCACTAAACTGCTCGCATGGGTTGACCGAACCTATGAGACCACGAACCAATTACACGACCGACGAACCCTTTTGGATGCCGAACCTAACGACCGAACCCTAAAGGTTCGTTGGAGTTAGGGTGTCGCCCGGAATACTTAGCCGAACCCTAGGGCCCCTCTAAAGGTTGCCGAACCTCTCTATTACTTAGCCGAACCTTGGCCTGGGTCCAAAGGTTCGCTGGCCAGTGAGACGTGCAACTTAATTTCTATGAAACATGATGATTCTAGAGTGGTTTTACGCATAGGAGTTTAAGGACACGTACATGCATGAAATATAATAAGTGTGTGTTTGCGTGGGTGAATAAGTGGGGTTTTATTTCATAAAACTACTACATAAAGTATGATGGGTTGACTAAATCTTTAACACTAGCCTATGGGAAAGGGTCTCAGTATGGATAATTAACTTATAAGGTTAATGGGCGATGTCAATCATGCAAAGAACTTGAATTGTGGTCAATGAGAAAACAAGCACCATCAATGGGCTTAATTGGGCTCAATGGGACTTAATTAGGGCCCAACATAGTATAAATGTGATTGATTCAAGTAATGATATTTTGATAAAAAGGAAATGTTTTGAGAACTTATTTATTAAAATGAATGATTTTCTAGATTATGTTTAAACTAAAATGAACTTAATTAAAAAGAAATTAATCAAGATTTATTGTAACTAGTTATGGGATATGGGCTATCAATTGGTAATTAAGTTAGATTAGCTAGCTTAAATTGTAGAAGCACATTAGTAATATAGGACACTTAGTTGCACATCGAGACCAAACCCTAGATACGATGACTAATACGTATACTTATCGTATTCCAACTCTTTTAAAATAACTCAGGAACTGAAGAAACTTAAGCCACAATAAAGAGCGCGCATTTTGTGATAAGACATTTGCACATCAACACAGGTGAGTTCATTGCCCCTTTTTCTAAACATTTTGTTTTTTTAGTACATGTTTGTAATTGTTTGCTATTCAAAAGTTGTATTTATTTTGAGTTTGTATAAAGGTTCGGCTAGGTTATGCTTTAGGTTCGTCTGGCCCACGAACCTTAGCATATTGGCGAACCTATTGAGTTGATAGGTTGAGCGAACCTATAGCCTGGCAAAGGTTCGGCGAACCTATAGCCTGGCAAAGGTTCGGCGAACCTTTTGATTGTTTTCATAGGTTCGTCTAACAAACCTAAGGGTTCGCTCAGCGAACCTTAGGGTTCGGCTGGCAAACCATATGTTCGGCTAGCAGTAAAGGTTCGCTGGTACCAGTTTCTATAAATAGCAGGTTTGTTTGTAGATCTGGTAGAACTTTGGACAGATTGTTAGAAATTCTCTGTATTTTCTCTGTGTGAGAATTGTGATCTTGTAATCATTTGTTGATAATACAAGAGGTGTTTATTGAATTGATTGTATTCTTTGGATTTATACATATTGACTATGGATTCCGCACGTGGTTGATAGTTCGTAGGACTTCGTATTCGATCCTGATCGGTTTCAACCAAACCAACAGTGGTATCAGAGAGTTTGGTTGAGGTTCTACACTACAATTTCAAAGAATTCAAGCAATTGAAGATTTGAAGATATTTGATGGATCAAATTCTTTCTTCTTGATTGATTTTCTGGTGATTTGTGACTGTGTTTATCATCAATTGTTGTTAAATTACAACAATTGAAGTTTTGGAGGTGTTTTGGTAGAGATTTGGAAGGATTTTTTGAAGTTTTGGAAGGTTTCCCGCTCAAAAATTTCAAAATCTGTGCTACAGGTTCGTGGGACGAACCTGTGACTTGCTGAAGACAAAGGTTCGCTGTTATTCTGGTTTTTCAGAGGGTACGTTTCATAGTTCGCTGAAGGTTCGGCAGAGGTTCGGCAATAGTTCGGTGAAGGTTCGGCAAAGATTTTGTCAAGGTTCGGCAAGTTTGGGTGATAGTTCGGCTGAGGTTCGCTGTTTACTGTTCATAGTTCGGCTGAGGGTTCGTTTGAACTAAAGGTTCGCCAATTTCTTGGTTCGTCTGTGCAAAGGTTCGTGGGTTTCAAGGTTCGCTGCTCAAAGGTTCGCTGCTCAAAAGACAAATTTTATCCATAGTTCGGCTGAGGTTCGCCTGAAGGTTCGGCTAAAACGAATTTTAGTCCATAGGTTCGGCTGAGGTTCGCCTGAAGGTTCGGCTAAGACAAAATTTTGTCTGAAGGTTCGGCTGAGGTTCGTTTGAGGTTCGGCTAGTGGTATTTTGGAAAAAGGTTCGCTACTTACACTTCTAAAATCATGTCTGACATGTATGCTGCGATGGCAAGTCAGAATTCCAAACTTCAGAGCATTTTAATCAGTGAGAATGAAGTGGGTAGTACAAATAAAGTGCCAAAGCTATTGGATTTAGCTGATTATGACAGTTGGAAAGGACGATTTGAGACTCATCTAAATGGCACGGATACAAACTTATGGGAAAGAATTTTATCTCCTTATGAGAGACCAAGGGTAGTTGGTACTGATTTGTTTCAACTCTTGGAAAGATTGGATGTAGATGAAAGGAAAAAGTATGACTCAGAGAAGAAAGCGTATTGGTTATTGAGTCAAGCCATTCCCAATCAAATTTTGCATCAGTTTGATGAACACAAGACTGCTTACAGTCTTTGGAATGCATTAAAGGCAAGAGTTGAAGGCAATACTAATCTGAAGAAAATAAAGGCTACTGACATCAGAAAGAAGTTTGAGAATTTCAACATCATTGGAAATGAAACTTTAGATGCCTTAATTACCAGATACAGACACTTGTTGACTGAAGTGAGGAAATATGGCATTGAGTATTCAGAGGATGAGAAGATAGATTGTTTGGCTGATGCATTACCTGACAAATGGAATTCCTTGGTGCTCAAATGGAATTCCTTGGTGCTCAAACGTAAAGCAAGATGGGTAAATGTCACTCAAGACCCTTCCTTGTGTGGTGGTTCAGTTACTACACCTCCTGCTGCATCTGCGAAGATACAGACTGCTTTCTTGTCTAGAACTTCTAAATCTACTCAGAGTTCTTCAGTGCCTACAAGTTCTAGCTCACACTGTCCTGTCAATGAGAAAAAGTCTGAGTCTACACCACCTCCACTTCAGCTTAACACAACAAATTTGGGAAAAGTGACAGTTGAAGCCGTTAAAGATCATATGTCTATTTTGTCATGTGTAGTGAGTGCTTATGATGAGCAGGTGGCTGGGAGAATTGGAAATGCAAATCTGACTTTTGAAGATTATGCACAAATTGATGAGGATGAGATGGAGTTGATAGATACGCAGTGGGCATTGGCGAGTGTTATTCGCAGAATTAATAGATATGAGAAGAAAACCGGGAAGAAATTCACCTTTGACCGGAACACAAAGTTTGGATTTAATCCAAAATCTACCCAGTGTTATAACTGTGGTGAACATGGTCATTTTGCAAGAGAGTGCAAGAATCCCAAGAAGCAGGGAAATCTGAATCCATTCAAGCCTAAGGAAGATTATCAGAAAAAGAAAGAGAAATCTGAAGAATCATCTTCTAAAGCACTTGTAAGTCAAGCTGATGAGGGCTATGACTGGGGTGTTAAGTATGATGATCTTATGGGTGCTTTCATGGCTTCTTTGGAAGAAGAATCAGGGAAAGGAAAGGAGAAGATTGATGAGATGACTGAGGTACAGAGTGATTTGTATGAGATGATAGATAGACTCAAAGAGATGAACTCACAGTTGACTTCTGATCTGCGAGTATGCACAGAAGCAAACAAGAAATTGATTTCAAAAGAAAAGGCGTTTGATAAGAAGATAATTGATCTTAGTAAAGAGAATGAAGATTTAAAAATCAAGGTTTTACAGAATAATCACGCTGTTTCTGTGCATCTGGATTCAGTTCAGAAGTTGAAAGTTGAGTTGTCAGCTGCAAAAGCTGAAGCTGAGTTGAACAAAGCCAAGCTTGAGAATTATCAGAATTCCGCATATGTCATTGATCATTTTGCGGCTATGCAAAGATCTCGTGATAATTCTGGGATTGGTTTTCATTCTGTCCCACCTCCTTCTAGTTTTGCACCGAGACCACAACTTGAACCGGATTTAGAAGTTGATCCTATTTCATTAAAGGAGAGTGGATCTGATCATGAGAGTGATTTTGTTGACAATGATGCTCCTATCATCGAGGACATCACTGATTTAGAATATCCAGATAATATTCTAAGGATGATTGGTCATCAAAAGGCCAATTCTGTTGAAAAGAAGAGTCCAGTTTTTCAGAAATCAAAATCTGAAGTAAAATCTGCGGGGAATTCAGTGGCTAAACAAAAGATTGTTTCTAAATCAAACCTAAAAGTCAAGACTACTTCTACTATCAAGCCAATTGTGTATGTTGAATCTTCAACTACACAAAAAGGAGAGTCAAGCAAAGTTTTTCAAAAATCAGAGAAATTTTCTAAAAAGATTGACAAGAAGTTTGTCAAAGTTGTTGACAAGGTTAACAAAAGTGGGGTTGGAAACAAGGGAAAATCAAAGATTTATCAAAAGAATGACAAAATTAAAGCCACTGGTTTGAAGAAAAAGATTTTATCTCCATCTGTAGCATCCAAATCTTTGGAATCATCTAAGGGGTGTGATGAAAAGCCAAAGAAAGTGTCATCAAGGAAATGCTACAGATGCGGGAAACTGGGTCATGTCATTGCTGAATGTGATATGGACAATTGTAACAGATTTCATACTTTTACTCCACGAGAAACACGACAGTGTTTCACTTGTGGAGGAAAAGGGCATAATTCTGTTAATTGTCCATATCACAAAGTCAAGAAGAAAACTTCTGTTAATGACAATTGTGTGATCCATGCAAGTGGGAATCCTAGGAGGGTAAAGCCTAGTGAGGAAGAGATGAAAATTCTCAGGAAATTTGATCCTGAGTGTGTCTGGGTCAAGGATGAACAATTTTATAAAAGACAAGTTTTTGATAATCAACAAAAAGGTAAAAGAGTTTTGAACATGTCATCATCATCTGATGATGAATTTTATGATAATTTTCCTCATAAAAGATTTTCAAAACAAAATTTTAATTCTAATTCTTGTTGGAAATCCAAATACAGGTTGGGTGATAGATTTGATGTGAGAAATGATGAATACTTGGAAGAGGGGGTCTTCAAGTAGTTCATCGAGATTGAACGGCAGGAGGCTGTTCAGGGAGACTCAACGCCGGAATGGCGGGAGTCATCTCTTTTGGTACTGATCCTATTTTGTTTTAATTTATGGTGCAGGTGGCATTCACGGGCCATATCAACAGTTGATGGATTATTGATAGTGGATGTTCACGGCACATGACAGGAGAGATAAGTTTGTTGAAAGATTTTCGAGAGATGAACGGATGTTATGTTAACTTTGCAGGTGACAAAGGTGGTCAGATTACCGGGAGTGGTAGTTTGACTAATGGTAAAGTTTCCTTTGACAATGTGAATTACTGCAAGGAGTTAACTAATAATATTTTGAGTGTGTCGCAGATAAGTGATAAAGGTTATAAGGTTTTGTTTGACGAGAAGAAATGCTATGTGCTCAAACAAGGAATTCAAATTCCTGATGACTGGATTCTGATGACTGCAGACAGGTGTAAAGATCTGTATGTGTTGGACATGGCGAAGGCGGAAACAGTTAATAAAGTTGAGACGTGTTTGGTGTCGAAGGCCACAAAACAAGATACTCGGTCTTGGCACAGGAGAATGGGTCACATACACATCAGAAAGATGAATCATCTCGTACACAATCGATTGGTTGATGGTGTACCGGTTAAACATTTCAAATTACCTGATGTGTGTGTTTCGTGTAAGAAAGGCAAACAGAAAAGGAGGTCACATAAGACTAAAACTGTTTTTTCTATTGATAAACCTCTAGAACATCTTCACATGGATCTGTTTGGACCGATTAATGTGAAAAGTATTGGGGGTGAATCATATTGTTTTGTAGTGACCGATGATTTTTCTAGATTTTCATGGGTTATGTTCTTAAAATTTAAATCCGAAACTTATGAAAACTTTGTATTACTTGTGAACAGATTGGAGACATTGTACAAGTTGAGGGTCAGGCGTGTTCGATCAGACAATGGGACAGAATTTAAGAATCAGAACATGGAAGCATTATGTGATTCAAAAGGCATCCAGCAGCAATTTAGTGCACCGTATGAACCGCAGATGAACGGTGTAGCTAAAAGGAAGAATCGAACATTGATAGAGTCTGCTCGGACGATGCTTGCTGATTCTAAGCTGCCCATTACTTTCTGGAGTGAAGCAGTAGCGACCGCCTGTTTTACTCTCAACCGAGTGCTGATTGTCAAACGACATAACAAGACTTGTTATGAACTTCTTCAGAATCGGAAACCAAATTTGGAACACTTGGAACCTTTCGAGGCTCCTTGTACCATGCTCAAGAAAGATGCTAAATTCAACTCTAAGGTTGAAGAAGGTTTCTTTCTGGGCTATAGCCTTCCTAATAAACGTGTGTTTAACAAACGCACGGGTGTTGTGGAACTCTGGTATAATGTGGATGTTCAACGACATACACCTATACCAGAAGGCAAAGGTCCAAATTGGTTATTCGATTATGATAAACTTTTCGAGTCTTTTAACTTGTCTCCTACTGTTACTGATGATGAAATTTCTTTGCAGATGTTATATGATTTACAAAATTCTGAAGATCATGGAGTTTATCATCAGGTTGATGATAATCATCCAACTGAGGAAGGCATTTTTGGAGCAGTTAATGATGATTGGTCATCGGAGGATGATCAGGATGTTTTTGAAGATGCTGTTTCTCAAGATCAAGATGAAGATCAGAATATCACAAATCTTGATCATGGTGTTGGAGTCCCGCAAGTGCCAGTGTCTAGAGTACATGTGAATCACCCTGTGAAGCAGATCATTGGAGATCCGTCTGTTGGAGTACAGACGAGAAGGCAAGTTGCAAACGAGGAGAGTTTGTATGTCGAGTTGGAGCGTAATCATGGGACTCAAGAGTTATGGATGCATTCTGCATTCGTTTCTCAGATTGAGCCTAAATCTGTAACTGAAGCCCTGCGTGAGCCTGCCTGGGTGGAGGCCATGCAAGAGGAGCTTAATCAGTTTCAGAAACTGGGAGTTTGGCATTTGGTAGATTTGCCAAAAGGTGAGAAGAAGATTGGCACCAGGTGGGTGTTGAAGTGTAAGCGAGACGATAGAGGCGTAATTGTTCAGAACAAGGCGCGTTTGGTTGTCCAAGGGTTCAAACAAATAGAAGGAATTGATTATGACGAGGTATTTGCACCTATGGCACGGCTTGAAGCGATTAGATTATTTCTATCTTTTGCTGCCCACAAGAAGTTCAAAGTATTCCAGTTGGATGTTAAGTCTGCATTCCTTTATGGGTCATTGAAGGAGACAGTGTATGTTTGTCAGCCACCGGGCTTTGAGGATCCGATCCACCGGGATCAGGTATATATCCTTGACAAAGCACTGTATGGTCTTCATCAGGCTCCTCGAGCTTGGTATGAGACTCTCTCGACTCACCTTATTGAACACGGGTTCAATAGGGGTCAGATAGACAAAACATTGTTTTATCGGGAAAAGGGCAAGGACATCTGCCTTGTTCAGATCTATGTTGATGATATCATCTTCGGATCTACTGATGAACAATTGTGTTTGGAGTTTAAAGAGGTGATGATTGAGAAGTTTGAGATAAGTGCTATGTCTGACATCAAGTTCTTTTTGGGTTTACAAATTGATCAGACTTATGATGGCATTTTTATTCATCAGACCAAATACATTCAAGATGTGCTAAAACGGTTTAGCATGCTTGATTGTAAACCCATTTCCATGCCCATTCAGGCCAATCACAGGATTGAGCCTGATCTTAAGGGGGAGCTAATTGATGCTACATTATATCGTGGAATGATCGGGAGCTTGATGTATTTGACAGCCTCAAGACCAGATATTGTATTCGCTACAAGTATCTGTGCTCGCTATCAATCAAAGCCTAAAGTTTCTCATCTGATTGCAGTCAAGAGGATTTTACGTTATCTGAAGGGTACACCAGACACCGGTCTGTGGTATCCTAAGGATGATAACTATACCTTCCATGCGTATAGTGATTCAGACTATGGAGGATGCAAGACTGATTCCAAATCAACTACTGGAGGTGCTCAGTTTCTGGGGGAGAGATTAGTCTCATGGCAGTGTAAGAAGCAAACATTTGTTGCTACATCTACATGTGAAGCTGAATATGTAGCTGCTGCCAGTTGTTGTTCCCAAGTCTTGTGGATACAACAACAGATGAGAGACTATGGACTGAATTTTTTATCTACCCCGATTCATGTAGATAATGAGGCTTCCATTGCAATTACCAAGAATCCAGTGTATCATTCACGTTCCAAGCACATTGATATTCGGTTTCATTTCATACGTGACTGTTATGAAAAGAAACTGATTGATGTGGTGAAGATACACACAAACGAGCAAAGGGCAGACCTTCTCACCAAGGCCTTTGACAAACAACGTTTTGAGTATTTACTCAAATTAAATGGGATCAGGATCATGGGTGAGGTAATCAAGAATCAATTTCCTTCATAATCTTTTTTTATTGAATTAACATCAGATTTTTTATTTTCTTTTTTGTGTTTTTGTTTTTAGGGGGAGAAAATTTTGAAAAATACAAAAACATTAAAAAATAAAAAATACAAAAACATAAAAAAATTAAAAATCTGAGAAATTGATTCGACCTAATGAGAAATGATAGCACATTATTTGCATTTGGAAATATATCTGTATGTGTTATTAAAATTTAATGAATTATTACAAGTATTAAGTATGATATGAAAGTAGGTTTATAACTTAGTCAGGATAAGTTTAAACAAAGTTTTGATTATATTTTATAAGAAACAGGTGCTTAGAATGCAGTACTTAGTTTTGTCCTGAAAGAGTGGTAATTTTTCTGACAAAATGTTCTTGAACAAAAAGTCAAAGTACTAGTTTGATCATGTGTTTAATTTTTAAAAGAAATTCTGTTTTTGTTTTTCTTTTATTTTAGTTTAAAGCTGGAACATTCTTTGTGTATACTTACGTATCGACCTGATTGTTATAGCTTTAAACAATTCAAATTTATTTTCTTGGTTCTGATTAAGATTTGGACAATCTCTGCGTATATGAATATATCGAACTGATTGTTAAAAGCTTAATCTTAAATTATTGTTATTCATTTTCTGGATCATTTGAGCATACGTAAGTATCAACCTTGATTCCAAGATTTTGAACAATTTCAAATTGTTTTCTATTTTGTTATTTTCAAAAAGAAATTCTGCTTTATTTTTGCATGATCAGATTAGTTAAAATTGAAATTATAAGTTTGAGAACATTTATGTTTGTTTAGTTATTCACAAATCGGGGATGTGTTCAAGTAAATGGATTATTATAAAGTGTTTTCATAATCTTGTTTTAAACTGACTTCTTGACTAAGTAATAAATTTAAAAGGATAAGTATACTGACAATCATCTTAAACTTGTAATTTTCAGATAATATTTGAAATAATACAAACAGATGTGTTGAAAATTGTAAAATAATCTGATCTCATGTTAGGATCTTTATCAAACAAAAAGATTTTATTTTTTTAGGATAGTTCTTTTGTTAATTTTTGTAGTTTAATTGTTCTAAAAATTTGAAAAATTCCAAAAAGATTTTAATTTTTCATCTGATGTTAAATCAATAATTTTTGATTATTTGTTTGACTTTAGAATGATTGAACATGAATTTGTTTTGAAATTTAATAAAAAATTCAAAATTTTAAAAAGGTTCGTCTGGGTTTGGAGAAGGTTCGCTGAGAAGGTTTGTGGAATAAGGTTCGCTGGTTAGGTTCGTTAGCTAGGTTCGTTGACTACGTTCGCTTATTAGGTTCGTTTGAAATGGTTCGGTGAAAAGGTTCGCTGCAAAAGGTTCGCAGCAAAGGATCGTGAAAGGCTCGTCTGGAAAAGGTTCGTGACATATATATAGAGGGTTCGCCAGAAGGGTTCGTCACTCTCATCTGTTTCACGACTCACGAACCTGCAAGACGAAGTTTTTAGATTTTTGATTCTGGAATACCTAGACTTTTTCATTGATATCATTAGACTTAGAATCATCTCATGAACATTTCTAGGTAGAAATTTTTGAATTTGACCGGCTAATTTGAGAGATCTGAGCGATTTTAGGATTTTTAAGATTGAATCTGTTTTTGGACTTAAAATGGTTAAAATCTAAAAATTGAAGAAACCATCTTCATTAAAGTTGTTCATCGGCATGTTTCGAACCTGGGTGTATGATTTTTATCATCAGATTCAAAGCTTTTAAATTTTGATTTCAAATCTGAAAAAGGTTCGCTGATGAACAGGTTCGTTGGATGAACAAAGGTTCGCCGAACCCTGAGGGTTCGTCTGAATCTGATAGGTTCGTGGCGAACCTATGGATTTCAAAAGAACCGAACCTTTTGGTCAAGGTTCGTTTGACCAACAAGGTTCGTTCATGTGAAGGTTCGTTCATTCTGAGGTTCGTTCATCCGAAGGTTCGTTCATTCAGAAGGTTCGTTCATTCAAAAGGTTCGTTCATCAAAAGGTTCGTTTATGATAAGGTTCGTTCAAAAGGTTTGTCTGATTAACAGGTTCGTCTGAATTAGGTTCGCCTAGCATTAGGTTCGTCTAAGGGAATAAGTTCGCTGGTCTACTTAGAAATTTATCAAATTTTTTAAATTTTTGTTAATTTTTGATTAATTTTTGTTTCTAATTGTTTTTATTTCTAATTGTAGATATGTCAAATCTAACTTTCGGAGACAAACACAATGTTTGTGCTTATTTGGATCCAACAACTAGGAACGGTCAAGATTTCAGGACAATGATCAAGTTTCTCAGGAGGTCACGGATTTATCATGCTATTTCCAACTCTTGCCAGATATATAGATCTCATATCCAGAGCTTCTGGGAATCAGCTCGTGTTATTTCAGTTGATGAGGACTATGTCATTGATGCGAATGTGCTTGGACAAGCAATTCGTATATCTGAGGCTGACATAAGGAGGGTTTTACAGTTTGGAGGTGAACCTGAAGGTGTAACTCTCATTCCTGAGAGGTGCATCAAAGGTTGCTTTCTTCGCATTCGTTACTTTGGAGCTTATAACTCCATTTCTGTGAAGAAGGGAAAGCTACCTCTCCAGTAAAAATTTCTGGCTCATGTTCTACTCCATTGCCTTAGCATGACGAAAGGCACGTTTGATGAGCTGAAGGATTTCATGCGATCAGCTATGGTGGCGCTTATATTGAACAAACCGTTCAATTTTTCTGGCATGATCTTCCGCTACATGTGTGATAATGTGACGAAGGCTACATGTATCCTAGATTTGTACAGATGCTGATAGACGAGAGGTTGCCTGAAGACATGTTACCTAGGGAAGCAGCAGATCTTCTGAAACTCAAACATATGACTGATTCGAGCTTGGGTCAGGTCAGAGTTTATCAGAGGACTGGGGATGCTGTTCTAGAGAAAGACCTGATTGGTCACTGTGCCAGGGCAAACTATGTTGCACCTGAGGAAGATGCCTGGAGACATGTTGATTCAGGATCTGATAACGAAGAATTTGCAGCTGATGAAGATCAAGCACCACCTCCACCTCCACCAAGGCAACAACCAAGGAAAACTACTGGTCAATCATCTCGATCCACTCCTCAAGCCAAATCATCCCAAGAACAAAGTTCTCAGGAACCTTTAGAGGTTGATATGTCTGAGCATCAGACAGAGACTGCTGTTGCTGGTGATGAAGAAGTTGAATCTTCTGACACAGAGTTAGAGTATGAAATGGTTCAGGAGGGGAATTAGATGGTGAGGAGACTGAAGAAGAAGTTTGCAGAAAAGGCTGAAGAAGAAAGGGCAGAAAGAGCTGATCCTAGCTTTATTCCTGAGGAGCCTGAGTCTTCTAAGCCTAAGAAGATGAAGAGAATGGCCAAGGGAGGGCCGTACGAAAGGAAGAAGGCCAAAACTGCTAAGACCACTGTGTCACCTATGATGCATACTTCAGTTTCTATTCCTGTTTCACCTGTTATTCATTCTTCTGTTTCTGCTTCTACTATTCATGCTTCTACTTTGCAAACTCCTGAGTTTGTAAATGTAGCTACTTTTTTCTCTTTTTTGTGGAGACTACTACTGTTACTTCCTTGCCAGAGACTTCTATTCCTCAGGATTCAATTCCTAGAGATGATTTATTTTCGGGACTTGATGAGCTTGGAGACATCAATTTCACAGTGAACTATGATGATACTGATCTTAAGAGAAGATTATCTATTCTTTCCAAGGAGTTTGAGAGCTATAGGAACGAGAAAGAGCAAAAGGTTGCTGAGATAGATGAGGTTAAAGCACAAATGTCCTTAATGATAAAGTGGAGAGAGGAGGATCTGGTAGAAAAGAAGAAGATGAAAGACAAAATCTCTGAGTTGGATTTCTTCATCAAATTACAATCAGAAGATATAGTTGTGTTGAAGAATGAGAATACTGACTTAAGATTCAAGATCAAAGAGTTGGAGTGTGACAGTTGCGTACGAAGAATTCGGCATTAATGACGTGAGCACATTTGGTCGTGCTTGAAATCCACGAGGATTTAGTAACTTTTGTTATTGGGGATTGATAGTATGTGAAAAATGATGAACGTGGGCGAAAACCGCGCGCAAAACGGAGTTCGTATGCTCCCGGAATCGCGAAACGAAGTTTAAATCAAATATTGGAAGAAAAACACGTGGGGCGGTACGCCTCACCCCAACCCTCCAGTTGGGGCGATACGCCTGGCGACCTATGTCGGCTAAAGTTGGTTTAAACGATCAGGATGCGTGGAAAACATCAAAAATCGAATTTCTTCGACCATAGACGACCTCCAGGCGATATTTTCTTCATCTAACACCTTCATACTTCAAATCAAAGCCCTTTAAACATCCAGATCATCCCAGGAATCATATATACAAGTACTGATCGCTGTTTTAACCGCAGGAATTCGTCAGAACAGGTAACGGTTCGTTTTAACCTTCTAGTTTGGTTTTGATTGATTAGATCTTGATTTTGAACGTAATGAGATAGTTAGGATTGTTGATTATTGCCTAGATGATGGCTAGGATTGATTATAAACGAAGAACACGAAGTTCTAACGGTTAAATCCTTGTTTTGATCCGTTGTAACGCCCGATTTTCATAAAATCATAACTATGATTATAATGGTTTAAACCATTTGATTATGACAATGTAGGTGATTAGTTTGATTAATCTTTGAAATGCAAAGGTTAAATCTAAGTGTTTCAAACTAATCACAATCATTAACATACTCATTGGAATGATTATCTGATGTTTGTGATAACAGTCAGATTAGTATGTTAAATCTGGTTATTTCACCTATTCTGATGCTACATTGTGATATTTCATGATATTTGGGTAATCAATAATAAGGATTAATCACTCCTAAGCCATTAAATCATCTAGAAATTGTTTTAGCATTATAATCAACAACATTAACTATTTGGTTAATCTGAGATTATTCTGATTAATCTAGAGTGTCATCAACTTTGTATTAGGAATCTAATGCAATGTAGGTTCCTACATTATCATACATTGTATGATATGACATTAAATTAATTAATTATATAATTAATATCGAGTTACTAGAACATAAATAACTTATTAAAGATAACTAAATGCAGAATCATCTATATACTATCAGTTTGGTGATACTCTGCTACCTTTATACTATCAGGTGAGTTTCGTACAACCCCATTTATTTTTAATCTTTTATAAACATCGGGGAAACTCTGCAAACTGTTGTCTGAACATATGATATGCATCAATGATATCTGTGTGATTTCATGTGATTTTGTGGGATTTCATGGGATTTTGCCTGTAGACTGAACTCTATCATGGAACTGAAAGTCCTCATTTTTGAACTGTATCTAGTGAACCCATGTGTGGCCGAGCAGAAAACATTGATAGTACTATTGGTTGACACCCCATTCGCTGGGAGGATTGCATCTCCCCTTGTGTGAATGTTTGTTATCTGTTTCCTGAACTTCTTAATGGTATGATAGACATTAAGATAATGAGGCATTAAGATATGTACCGACGGGTAATATCTTGAGACAGACTAGACGTCCGAAAGGAACTAGATACGGGTCCCATGGTTATCCAGAACTGAACTTTTGAGAACGTGCTTATCATATCATATTGTTTTAAATTGAACTGTCGAACTCACCAGCTTTGTGCTGACGTTTCAAATTTAAATCTTTTTGCAGGGAGACAGTGACACTCGGTGAGGCAGCACTTCAAACACTAGTAATTAAATAAGTCAATTGTGTAATAAACTTATTTGTAAACTATGATACTGATTGTAATGACGGAACCCTGTATTGTACTTATTTTAAGTTAATCTGTGTGCTTATGATATCGGTTCAAGTAAGTCACCCCTCACCTCGGAGACATCACCACTATGCTTCCGCAACCGGTTCGGTGACGTCAGACCAGACACGAGGTGACGAGGGGTGGGGGTGTGACAGGGTGGTATCAGAGCCACAGGTTATAGAGAATTAGGTTGACTTAGAGACCTAGACTATAACCATAGGCTCGTATAGTAACACAGAGAGCACCGAACATTAATATTGAACAAAACTTGTTTTGAATTAAGCCAGGATAATCAAGTGGTACAAATTCCAGTTATGAGTGGCCAACATAACTGAAATTTGCAACACGTGTGCATTCTAGTTTGATTTAATTCAAGCAAAACACTAACAACAGTAATGACGAATAGTTGCGTTAAGATAGGAGGACGTCTCATATCATGTTTATGTTGAATTTTATTATTCAATATTTATTTCATGCTACTGATTCGAGTATTCTGTTTATACAGCGATGGCAGACCAAGGAGAGAGATACATTTATCAGCGGTTTCCTTACGTGATACTAGACGATACCCCGAGCTCAAGTTCAGGTTCTGACTCCGATCCATGTGAGGTATCTGCAACTGCTTCTCAGGCTGATGCACTTGTACCACAGACACCACCAGCACCAGCACCAGCACCTGAACCAGCACCTATGCCATCTCCACCGAGAGCTCCAGCATGGGATGGACTCAGACATATGCGAGGTCAAGCTCGCAAGACGACAGGTCTTCCTATTAGACGTCAGATGGCGCCTAGGGATGAGCCTGACACTGTACATGAGGTAGGAGAGTCCTCACAGCAGGCGGAGTTTAGGGCACAGCTTCGCCAGGTGACTTTAGATCTTCAGGGGACTCGACTAGAGTTACAGGAGTCTCGTGCTATTGGGGAAGATACACGTACCACTGTGTTCGAGATACTCACATCTCATCTGTTGTTGGTGGAATAGATGAATGCACTGGATGCTGGCTCGCAAGCTTGGCGGGCTATGATCGAGGAGAGGATGAGGAGAACCATGATTCAGGGGATGATAGTTGCATTCTGGCAGCGAGTGATAGTGATGAGAGGAATGATGATGGGAGTGCTAGAGGGCATGAGCTTAGAGGCTAGGTTATTATGTGTGGCTATAGGGTTGGTCATTATAGCCATGGTGTTGGACGGGTTATGGTATTTTCTGCGGTGAGGGCTGATCAGGGGACCGAGCAGTTATGATCTTGTTGTACATATGATGTGATATAGGGTGATCAGTAGTTATGAGAGCGGGATATTTTGGTATAAACAGATCCCGAGTTTGTGAGTTGTAGTGTATGATGTTGTTAGGTTGGTATATTAGGACTTTTGGTTGTATCGAAACTTGGTATGTATAAAACTATGGTACTGTAATATATGGGTGTTTTTGTATATCTGTTTGTACAATGAACTTTGTGTGTGAACTATAATTAATTTTTCTGTGTGAGAACATGTTGAACTAAAATATATATTTCGCTGAAATACAGTACGGGAACAATACTGTATGCGAATATATTGAACTAATATATATATTTTGCTGAAATACAGTACGAGAGCCATACTGTACGAGAACATGTCTAAATTGTGAACGTGCCTGAATTGTGAATGTGTCTGTAACTTAAGTACAGTACGAGAGCCATACTGTACGAAACATATCTAATATTTGTATGAGAACTTAGTGCATGAACTGAGAACATATCCTAGTCCTGTATTGTCACACCCCCAATTTTCAACTAACGGAATCATACCGTTTGGGAACGTGACAAACCAGGATCTCAGATCATTAGACATAGCGAAGACCTCTATATGAATTTCAAAACATACTTTGGTCTTTAAACATAACATCAGAGTTTACAAAAGTTGCGGAAGCGTTTAAAACCAAAAACAGTTGTAAAATAAACATTACAAAACAAAATACTTAAATGTTCAAATTCAAATATTCCAATGTTTAAAATGCATGAGACTCTATCTCCTAGTCCATGCCACCTTTAACGCGCGCCTTAGCGTCCTGAGAAAACATGTAAATCAAGTCAACACAAAGGTTGGTGCATAACACAGGTTTTAAGCATTCACAATGTTCAAAACAACAGTTTGAATAACAAGATTGTAGATAACATAATCACACATGCACAGTCATGATAGCTAGTCATATAAACTATTTACATAAGTGTTCGACACCGAAGCTGACGGATTGCCATGCTATAGCATGTTTTCGCCTTGCCACTATTGTCTATCACAACAATAGTAAAATTGTGTTTGGTCAGTCAAACACCTGCGTAGATCCCATCTACCAGGTGAGGTTTGTCAAACCTAATAGATCTATTTCCAACTACCACGCTTTGCATTACAGCAAACTAAACGGTTCGAGGTGTGTAAGGACTTTCAAGTTGATATGTTTTCACAAAATGTAAACAGCTAACTCATGCAAGTGATATGTATCTAAAAACAGTTTGTTGCACATGTTTTCTCCCCTAAAACAGTTTTAAAATAAGAAAGGGGCCGTGTACGCACCTTTGATAATTGCAGATGATCAAATACGTGTGGAACTTGCGTAGAAATCCTCTACGAAGAATCTGTGGTTTAAACAATAACCTAAAGTTATTCGGAATGTCGTTTTGTGCTTGACATCACATAAGTGTCAACACACGAATGTTAAATGTTATAAATGTGTATACGAAAGTACGGCGTGTCTTTAGAAATCGTTTAAAATAAAACATATATGGTTTTATTTAAATAAACGTAACTATACGCGATTTCATTTTCGATCTAAATATGAGTTTATTATCCAAATATGTTAGGAATTAAATTCTGGTTCTAACGCACTTCGAACGAGTCGAATTGGATTAAAAACGAAGAAGGTATGGCTTAATTACTAAAATAACCCAAAACATCAAAATGGGTGGGGGCCGGGTTCGAACCGTGACCTCCCTCCCATGTTACACATACCTTACAGCTCCTCTACATCTCATTTCGTTAACAGGATCCATTTTCGAATTACTTTTAACCCAAACTAATCGGGTTCCCCTAATTTCCTTAACCGAAGCTTTCAACA
>CM018698.1:29223585-29664277 GCA_009363875.1 Mikania micrantha | reverse complement strand
AAACTCTTGCAGTTGTGTAGATAGCTCTTTCATTTCAGAAATTCCACTTGTCTAGTAGGAGGTAACCCTGGTAGGTCTTTTGGAAATACTTCAGGAAATTCACGAACCTTTAGGATGTCTTCGATCTTCTTCTCAGCTATCGGCTTGTAGAGCCCAAGATGATGATGAAGACTAATAAAGCCAACCGTAGAAGACTTGATCCAGAGTTTTGTTGATTTTTGTATACATAGCTTTCGATTACTATTGTATTTCGGGTTCTTGAAAGTTTTCGTGTATAGTAGGTTCGAGTACCCCTAGAATTAGTATAAATAGACGTATGTTGTACTATTTTAGGGTTGGATTCCCGAGGAATGCTCTCTAGACGTATTGAGGCATTACTTCGTGTACTTCACTGAAATATATTAAAGTTTTGAACTTTCTTCTTGTTCTTGTGTTTCTATTTTGGATTCCGCATGTTATAGTTACATCTGATGCAGAATGGAGGCTTAAAGCTCAGTTCTTGATCTATTTCGAGACCTACAAGTGGTATCAGAGCCTTAGTGCTCTTTTCTACATCAAGGTACAAGCTTTTTAGTGCAAGTTTATTACTTTCCTGTTCTACTATATCTCCTCTAGCTGCTATACAAATTTGGTACTCTGAATATTGAGAAATATTTCTCTGGAAATTTTTCAAGTATTTTTCGAGTTCAAGTTTCGAAAACATCTTGTTAGGGTACATTGGATTTCGGATACAATTGGAGTTCGATTGCTGGTTGGTGATTTCGACTACTTGGGAATTTCGACTACTTGGGAATTTCGACTAAATTTAAGCTTCGAACACAAGCTCTAAGTTCGACTACTTTTGATCTTCGAGTAGTCAAGTTCTTCGACTACAAGGGTTCTCGGGTACTGTCCATAGTTCGATTAGCGTTATTGTTCGATTATACTGAAGAATCGACAGCCTTGGACTTCGAGTATGTTTTGATCTTCTTCGGGTAGTGGTGTTATTTCGAGTAGTGCTTGGTGCTCAGCATTGTTGGGAGTTCGTGAACTGTACTTAGAAAATTTTCTGAAAGAATCTGACCAATCTTTCCAACCTGCTCAACTTGGATAATGAGATCGGCACCGGAACAAAGCCACCTAGGCTCGTGTCGGGAGACAACTTTCAGTATTGGAAATTTAGGTTTCAATCATTCATCAAGTACACTGACCCGAAGCTATGGAGGTCAATTGAAGAAGGGCCTCATGTGCCCATGTACCATAGTGAGCTCAATGTATTAATTCCCGAGGACCCTGAACTGTATACGGTAGCTGACATTCTTCTGATATAGAAAGATGATAAGGCATACGCATCAATCACTATGGCTCTATCCACTGATGTTGCCCACGGTATCAAGGAACATCAGACAGCTAAGCAATTGTGGGATGCTTTGGTTGAAATGTTTGAAGGCAATGTAGATATGCGAGAGAGTCGCAAGGATATGCTAAGGCAAAGGTTCAATATGTTCAACCATGTCAAGGGAGAATCTTTGGAAGCTCAACTGAACCGTTTCACACATCTAATGACTGAGATGACTAGTGCTGGGATTGAGATGTCCAAAGCTAAGGTCAACAAAAAGCTCTTGAACTCATTGCCTTACAATTGGAATTCCAACTGTACCATGATCAAGAGAACCAAAGACATGTACAAAACCTCTCTGAGCGAGCTGATCTCAATTATCAATTCCTATGACATGGTTGACAAGCAAAGAGCCCTCAATCATGCCAGTTCTATGGGCATTACACAAGCATCAGAGAATGCTGCTCTTCTGTCAGCTCTCAAATTCCAAGCATCAGGGTTGCAGCATTATCAAGGTCCTTCATCACAGTCTATTCCATTTGAGACTGCATTTCTTTCATCTGGGCAAGCTAGTTCAGTGCCCAAGATCAGTCCGGAGAGCGAAGAGAATCTGCTGCTGTTCAAGGGTTTTATGAACAGTTACAACGCATTTATTGCTGGAGAGTTGGCACCTGCCAATCTTACTCAGGATAACCTAGAGCAGATTAACTCGGCAGATGTTGAAGAAATGGACATTTCATGACAAATGGCAATGGCAGTCTTCTGCGCAAAGAAATATATCAAGAAATATGGAAGGAATAGTTTCGGAAACAACCCAGGAAAGAAGCCGGGTTTTGATAAGTCAAAGCTGCGATGCTACAATTGTGATCAACCGGGTCACTTTGCCAAAGAATGCTAACAGCCAAAGGTGGCTAAGGAAGGTGAAAAGAAGCCGGATGAGAAGGCTGCTGCTGCTGCTAGAGGAAGTGCTAGCACGTCTAAAGCACTAGTGACTCAAGAAACTGACTCCTATGATTGGAGTGATCAAGTACATGAATTGGAGTTGACCCTGAGTCATGCTTTCATGGCAGAAGTGAATGAGAAGCAGAATGAGGTAACTCAAAATCTCTGTTCCACTTCATGTATTGATAAAGTCATTAGATACCGTTCTCATAACGAGGACTTGATCAAAGAGGTCACCAAACTTAAGTACTTTAACTCTGAATTTCTAAAGAATGAAGCACTTTTCAAAAAGAAACTTGACACTGAAAGGCGTGATATTTCACAATTAAAAGAATTATTAAGTGATAAAGAGTCCAACTATCGAGACGCAAGGCGTCGGATAAATGAACTCACTTTAGAGTTGGAGCATCTTAAGTCTCAATTGTCTAAATCTAAAATTCAAGCTGATATATGCTAGTACTGCGGTGGCCAGTATGATTGATGTCCAATGTAGGAGAAAGGTAAAAATTGGGATTGGCTTTACCGTGGTGAAACCTCCGTTTAACCACAACTACTCCATCATGCCCAATATCAACACATCTGTTGATGTTCTGTTGTTGAAATCTGACCGAAGGTTTGATTTCACCACTGGTTCTAGCAAACCAGTTCCTTTGACAACAGATCCAGTTGAGACCGGCCCCAATATTTCTGATGATTCTGTAGTGTGTGTGCAGATAGATTAAATGAAACAGGTGTGAGGGGGAAGATTGAAAAAGAAGTGCTGGGAGGAGCACAGAGTGTTCAACATCATTTAGAACCTCACCTTTTATTCCAAAAACTGATTTTGTTGGGAGATTTGATTAAATTAAAATTAAACCTAATGAGATGTCTAAAAACTTTAATTCAACTTTTGTTAACAATGATGTTATTTTGGAATCAATTTCTTCTTCTTTGCATCAGGAGTACCAGGGTGATTCCACAATCACCAAAGAGGAAGGTTCAAAGTTGAACCTAACTGTGAACCTTTTGTTCCAACCGGGTCATTGGAACAAGCCTCTACAAGTTCTTCTTCTGGTCATAGTGATTGTGATGTAAAACCTTTTGACCCTAAGGAATTTCATGAGAAGGTATGTTGTTTTGCATGTGGTAGACCAGGCCACATTGCCAGAAATTTTCTGCACAGACCTACTAAATTCTTTTATGGTAAGAATCAGAAGGTCACACCCAAGGCCAAACCCACTTTCAGATCAATGAGGACTGACCAATCCTCAAAGCCTAGGGTGACACCTAAGAAGGTACCTCAGAAACCTTCCACTACCAAGAAGGCCAAATCATTTAAACAAAATCAATCTGGTTTTCAAAAACAAAATTCAAAGTCTTTTAAAGCTAAAAGCAAGTCACAGTGGAAAAATAATCCACCAATGAGAACCTCCCTAAAACCAGTTGACCATGGTAGTGGTGCAGGGCAAAAAATCGTTAAGGCCAAATCAGTCAAACCTAAAGGGGTTTGCAAGATAGAACTTGTTGTTTCACCTGTACCGAAACCTATTATGGTTTGGGTACCCATATCTCATTGATTGTGTGTGTAATGCAGGGACGGCCAAATAAGCTCAAAAATGTTTGGTATGTGGATAGTGGCTGCTCCCGGCATATGACTGGGGATTTCTCTCAGTTCAATGAAGTCACATCTTTCAATGGAGGATATGTCTCTTTTGCTGGAGACAAGGGAGGGAAGATAAGCATGAAGGGCGCATAGTTACAAATGGAACTCTCAGCTTTGAGTATGTGTGTTATGTTGAAGAGCTCAATCACAGTTTATTGAGGGTTTCTCAGATTTGTGACAAGAGCTTTTCTACACACTTCACAAACAAGGAGTGTATTATTTTAAAGCCTGGATTTATTGTGCCTGAGAAGTGGATATTGATGAGGACTCCAAAAATCAACAATGCCTACGTTATCAATATGAATTCAGATTCATTCACAGAGAACACCTGCTTGTTCTCAAAGGCATCGGAGCATGATTGTCAACTTTGGCATCGCCGACTAGGTCACATCAATCTGAAGAATCTCAACCGACTTGCAAAGGGAAATCACGTTATCGGTTTACCTTCTAAAGACTTCTCCACAATTGAGAAGTGCATCGCGTGTGCAAAGGGGAAGCTGCATAAGAGACCTCACAAGCCTAAGTTGTTCAATTTTATCTCATCGATTTTGTAACTTTTTCACATGGATCTCTTTGGAGCAGTCAACGTTATAGGCATCGGGAAGAAATCATATTGTCTGGTGGTGACAGATGATTATTCCAGATTTACTTGGGTGTTCTTTCTGGCCAAGAAAGATGAGACACCAGAGATTCTGAAGAAGTTTATCGCCTTGATCGAAAACCAGAAGAACTTAAAGGTTAAGGTGATCAGAACCAACAATGGCACTGAATTTAGAAATCAGACTCTCATTGATTTATGCGATGAGAAGGGGATTGCTCGGCAGTATAGTGCAACATGTACACCTCAGCAAAAATGGAGTTGCTGAAAGGAGGAGCAGAACGCTCATTGAAGTTGCACGAACCATTGCTGTCAGAATCCAAGCTGCCGATATTCTTCTGGGCCGAGGCTGTTAACACAACTTTTTATGTTTAGAATCGAGCGCTGCTGAACAAACGGCATCAGAAGACCCCCTATGAGATATTCTTTAACCAGAAGCCTAAAGTTGGTCATTTCAAGTCATTCAGATTCGTGTACTCTCCTCCATACTGAGCCAAATCACAAGTTTGATGACAAGTCTGATGAGTGTTACTTTGTGGGCTATTCATCAGAAAAGGCTGCCTACCGGGTGTACAACAAGAAGACCCAGATGATTGTGGTATCATATTATATCGATTGGCAAGAGATGAACAGTACAGACGCCGGTTCTGGTCCAAACTGGTTGTTTCAGTATGATTCTACTTTCAAGCCTTTCAACACTACATCAGAGAGTGCAGGACCATCTGAACCAACCGACAACTTCTACAAGGGTGACGACGTAGACTATCAGGTTGACTACGTTCCATGCGATCCCAAGCTTCTGACGGTTGACCCTCCAGGCATGTACGGTCGGGCCCCTCCAGTTCAGCCTACCCCGATCAATGAAGTTATCGCATCAGATTCGGATACTTCTCAGTCTGTTCTGCCACTACCGGAAACCGATCAAGCTTCATCTTCTTCCCACCAAAGTTTTGATAATCCACTGTTCTTAGACCACATTCCTGAGGAACATTGTGCGGATCATGGAGCCGAAGCCAGTGAAACAGCTCCAGTTGACATCATTTCTTCCTCCAGTTAAGATCAGATAAATCTCATAAGTAATCTGCTTGACAATATGGCAGTGGAGGAAGTACCAACCCTAAGCTTCAACAAGAATCATCATGTGAAGAACATTATTGGACATCTTTCGGAAGGAGTTCTCACACGATGCCGGTCTATTCCAGCTCGGAAGACCTTTCCTGAAAGCAATCTCACACGAAGTCAATCAGGTCCGATTAATTCTTGTATGTATTCCTGTTTTATTTCGCATGTCGAGCCAAAGAATGTCAAGATGGCTCTTAAGGAGTCTAGCTGGGTTGAGGCGATGTAGGAAGAACCGATGCAGTTTCAGAAGCTCAAAGTGTGGAATCTGGTTCCATTGTCCAAGGGGAAGCTGCCAATTGGAACCAGATGGGTTTTTTAGAAACAAAAGGGGTGATTCAGGGGTGATTATCAGGAATAAGGCATGTTTGGTAGTATAGGGCTTCTACCAACAAGAGGGGATCGACTATGAAGAAGTTTTTGCACCAGTTTCGAGACTTGAGGCTATAAGGATCTTCTTGGCCTATGCTTCCTACATGAACTTCATAGTGTATCAAACGAATGTGAAGAGTGCTTTCTTGTATGGAAAGGTGAAAGAAGATATTTACATGTGCCAGCCCCCATGATTTGAGGTTTTGCATCATCCTGATCATGTCTACAAGTTAGACAAAGCCCTCTATGGTCTTCCTCAAGCACCTCGAGCATGGTATGCTACTCTTACAGATCATCTGCTTGCTCATGGATATACACGTGGAGCCATTGACCATTCGTTGTTCGTTCGCAAGGATAAGGAAGATCTGATTCTTATCCAAATCTATGTTGATGATATTATTTTTGGTTCCACGAGCTCGGTGCTATGCATGGAATTTGAAGCAGTGATGAAGAAAAAGTTTGAGATGAGTGCGATGGGAGGAGAAATGACTTCTTCTTGTCTTCAGATAAAGCAAGATCAGAAGGGCGTGCTGATTCATCAAGGCAAGTATGTTACTGACATTCTGACAAAGTTCAAGATGTTGGACTCCAAGCTTGCATCTACTCCTATGGCTGCTCGTCCGGTCTTAACTTCGGATTCTGATGGTGAAGATGTTGATCAACACTTCTACCGCTCGATGATTGGCTCATTGATGTACCTAACCGCTAGCCGACCTGACATCATGCTTTCTGTGTGTCAGTGTGCCAGATATCAAGTCAATCCGAAGGCTTCTCACATGATCGCTGTCAAGAGGATCTTTCGTTACCTTATCGCGAAACCTCGTCTCGGCTTGTGGTACCCCAAGAACTCTTAGTTTCATTTACATGCTTACTCTTACAGTGATTTTGGTAGTTGTAATTTAGACAGGAAGTCCACCACGGGAGGATGCCAATACTTAGGATTGCCTTGTCTCTTGGCAATGCAAGAAACAGGCAACCGTGTCTACATCCACTGCGGAAGCGGAGTATGTTGCTGCTCTCAGGTTATATGGATGCAACAGCATCTCCTCGATTACAGTTTGAATTTTCTTAACTCTTCTATCTATTGTGACAATGAAGTTGCCCTTCAGATCGTCAAGAATCCGGTACAACACTCCAAAACTAAACACATTAATATCGGATTCACTCTATCCGTGACTGTTTTGAACGGAAACTGATTCATCTTGAAAAGGTCCACACAGATGATAATCTGGCGGATCTTTTCTCAAAACCGTTCGATACAGCTCGATTTCACCACCTCCTTGCATCTCTCAAACTAATAAGTTTTGATTAAACCATTTTTGTAAATACTATAAAATTTGTGTTCTGTTTTACTTTAATTTTTATATCACAAATTTAGGAGGAGAAAATTTACAAAAACAACAAAAAGATTTTCGGTCTTTGAGTCAAAATTTACAAAAGCAACAAAAAGTTTTCGGTATTTTGAGTCAGTCTAGGTTGATCTACAGGTTTAGGGGGAGTGAATTTTAAGAAAACAACAAAAAAATTTACATTTTCAAAATTTTAGAAAATACAAAAGGATTTTGATTTGGATGGTTAAAGTAAAGCGGTTCAACAGGGAAGTGAAATAAATTCTGACACTTAGAAACTCACTACCTAAAAGTAATTTCTAAAGGATAACAGCTTTGGATAACTATAATTCACTAAAAAGTTTTAGTTTTTCCAAGATGAAAGAAACAGGGATGATCATTTTCAAAAATATAAATAAGAGAGAAGTAAGGAAAATCAGATAACCAGATAAATGTAACAACTATTTGACTTGTTGTGTAAATCCTTAAGTCAAAACGAGATTGTGTTTCAATAAACTTGAAACTGTTTTGAAAAACTCGGGTATGTTCTATGTTTTGTGCAAGCAAAGATCGGAAAATACTTACTAAAGCATCCTCTGTTTTGCGCAAGCAAAGACCTGGATGTGTGACGTTAAGACCAATGTGCCTGTAGATCAGTAAAATAAAAGATGCCAATGAGCACAAAGATGATAGAACCCCGTCTTGTTCTTGATTCTAATCTAATCGATCTGTTCTTTTCTTTTCTCATCTTAAACTCTGTCAAAACATTTTAAGTTCGTTGAAACACAATAAAAGTTTGAAACAAAAAATTTTACAAAATTCACAGGTTGCATGATAATCCGGCCCTACAGTCTGACTATTCATAAACTTCCCAAAAGTAGTTTCGGAAAAAACCGTAGGAAAACTCTTTGATCATATAAGTCTTATCTCCGAATTATGGATTAACAAGTGGAAACTATTGGTGGGGTATAATTATCTTTAAGGTTGGGTTCATAAGAAATTATTTTAAGATGGTCAAATTTCTGACACAGATTTGATCCCACGAAATCGATCCGATTTAACTTTGACATTGTCCAAAGTTTCTGAGTTTATTTTATTTTATTTTGTTTTATTTTATTTTATTTTATTTTATCTTATTTTAAAAGTTAGAAATTTTTTGAAAATTAAAAAAATAAATAATCGAAAGCATACTCGAAATTCAGTTCACGAAATTTTGAGTACACGAAATAAGCCTATAAATAGACCGAATATGAAAAATTTCGAGTACCAGTTGTTTCGCATACGATTCGGGTTCTGTGTAGGCGATCTCGCTTTCTAAACTCAGTTTTAAAAATCCACTCCGACTAGATTGTAGATCACCCCTAGGCGCCTCTAGGTACAGATTTTCATCAAGTTTTATCCATTAAATCATAAGTTATGGATCAAAAATGATTTTCAGATACTTTGTTCCGTAAACAGTTCGATTTTTTCAAAATTGATCTCAAAATACTCAAAATTAAAAGGAGATCTTCTAGTATGTTGGTCGCCTATTGATTTCGAGCATTTCGAGTATATTTGGGCGTTCTAAGAAGAAAAATTGAAAAAGTTGTGAAGATTTTTGTGTTCTCGAAATTCAAATTTCGAATACCAATAAATTTCGAATACACTTGAAACTTCGAATAAGCCCAGATTTCGAATACCTTTCAAAGTTTCAAGTAGTAACCTTTTCGACTACATTTCAAATTTCGAATAAGTCTTTATTTTCGAATACTTGTTTTGTTCGAATATGTCATAAAGTTCGAGAACATCTTAATTTCGCGAACTTTTAAGCACTTTGACTGATTTCGACTTCGAAAATTTTTCTGTCTCCTTGGACTTGAACTTGAACAGTTATGTGTAATGCTTTGACTTTCACTACAGTTTTGACTAACTTGACCTGTTTTATTTCAGATAGCTGACTTGCAGTTCGTCTCTGACCATAACATGTCAGCGTATCTCGGAGATCCTTCCACAAATCACTCAGTGTTCAAGAGTTTAGTTGACGGGCTGATATTGTCACCGGTGAATTATGCGATCATGGAGCATCCAAACATCATTGAAAATTACATTCAGAGTTTCTGGAATACGATTTCTGAGCACACAGATGCCAATGGAACTATTAGTCTAATTGGGAAGATTCAAGGTCAACCTATCATTGCTACCGAGCAAATTCTACGGGAGTGCCTTCAATTTGGAGATAAAGCTACCGATCAGGTTGAGTTAGATCAAGATCTAGTTAACCAGACTATTTATCAGATGGGGCACAAAAGAGTATATCCTCCCATCGAGAAGAAGCTATTGCACCCATACTGTAGATACTTGGCGCATGTTGTTACTCAGTGCCTTTCAGGAAGGAAAGGAGGTTATGATGTCCTCAATCAGACTCTCAGCTCATGTCTGGTAGCTCTGGCTTTGGGAGTTAACTTCATCTTCTCCAAGATGATCTTCCAAGACATGCACGCCAATATTAAAGGGAAGAGGAAGGAGAGATTTTTGGCGTTTACCCATTTTCTGCAAATAGTCATCAACAAGAAACATCCTAACCTTGTTCCCACTATCGGCACTCTGGGGACCAAGAGGATGAGGGATGATACTTTTTCCTACATGACTATGAACAAGAGAGGGAAGACGCAGTATATTGGGGAGTGCCCTCTCATCAAGTTTGGAAGATTTGTGGGTGATAACGTAGTTGAAGATGAACAAGGAAATCCAGTTGCCATTGTTGCAGAGGAACATGATATCCTTCCTACCAACACCAGCACACAAGCCGACGCAACTGCCGAGGAACTCATTTCTGAGTCATCATCTTCATCGAGTGAGGAGATTGTCATACCTCCTCTCAACAAAGAAGAAAGGGAAGACATTCAGGACGCCGATTATGCACCGACTCCTGAGTCTTCGCCTAAGAAGAAGAGGATAAAGATGATGTCGAAGCGACCGAAGGACCCGAGATTGATGAAGAAGACAGCTAGCTCATCTACCTCCACTCCTGCTCAGACTCTACCACCTCCACCTCCTATAGTACCCATTCCTCCTCCTATAGTGCCCACTCCACATCAAACTCAGATTCCTCCACCTCCACCTCATACACAATCATCTAAGCCACCCATTCAGCCCAAGCCACCTACTCAGCCTAAACCACCAACTCAGCCAAAACCACCCACACAACCCATTAAACCCATAACCACCACTCAGATTCCTGTTCCACCTCCACCACCAACTGTCGATACCACCCAAACCACATCACATACACCTCACACCCATGACCACATCCCTCACCCAGAGCCACCACCATCACCAGGGAGGAGTCGGAGGGACAAAGGCAAGGCTCCCGTGTGCATGCCTTCGCCCTATGCTCCTGATGGGTCTTCGGTCGATATTGTCTGCTACAAGAGAGAGACTTTTTGCTAGAGCAGGACTCCATTACTAAAGATGAGAAGATTGTTGAGCTGCAGGGAACCATCGTCAGAATCTGTGAGATGTTCAGGAGACAGATACGAGATGTGAATCGTCTGGAAAGTCAGAATTTTCTGTTAAAGGAGGCGATCGAGAAACTAACAGGTAAACCCCTGGTTGAGGAGAATGATGATGAAGATGATGATGACAATGATGATGACAAGTTTGATGAAGAAATTGAAATGGAAAAGAAAGATGATGAAAAAGTCAAAGATGGGGATGATCCAAGGGTGGTCAAGTAGGCGATAGTGCAAAAGATGACAAGGGAAAGGGGAAGGAAGATGATAATGCTGGAGACGATCAAGGTCAAGGGGCCAGTTCTTCAGGCCAACAGTCTGATGCCAGCCAGCTCTAGACTCTACCAAAGGCATCGATGCTTCGGAGAATCCGCCATCATCGGAGAAACCTCTAGATTACTACGATGACTTGTTTGAGGATCTCCCAGATAACTTATTGTTTGATGGATTCAGTGAAGAACTCGGCGGAGCAGGCCTTGGAGATTTATTCTGTGATGTGTCTATGGATTCAGTTTTCGAGGCTGTGTGTGTGATCAAGAACGAAAGGAGAAGGCTGAGTCCTCAGCCGGAGCATTTGCAGAGGAATAACCGGAAAATGTAGTTATCGGCGATGTGACCAAAGATGCCTGTGTTGATTTCTTGTATGCTCACGAGTACATCAACCAAGATGGACAGGAGATTCCTCCTTAGGGACGGTCATCAACAGCTAGTTTGAGAAGCAAAAGGATTGGACTCCGGCACCTCCTAAGTTTAAAGCCACTTGGCTAGGAGAGATGAGTGAGGAACACCCAGAGCACACTTTCATATCTGATGACCGAACATTGTTTGTTGTACGCAACGATAGGTCAAACGTCTGCTGCTGGTTATATGTGTAGGACCAATTTGGAGCCCGAAAACAATCCGGTTCCTATGTAGATCTGCTCGACAGCCTCTGGAATAGTGCGGAATCCTATTCCAGGGTTTTCCAATCGAACCAACAGGCCCCGTGGCGATCCGAAGGTGAGGAGTGAACGTTAGGATCAAGACCGAACACCACGGGGTTAGAATCGAAGTTGGACAGAGAAGAACCGCTCAAAACCCTAAGGGTATGACACTAGAGTGCTATGGGAAAAGAGAGGTTCGGAAAAGTTAGGTTTGAATATGTTTGAACAAGTATATATAGACTGTACTCATTCGGCCGAATGAGTGGCTGAAACAACTCATTCGGCGAATGGCTCAGCCGAATGAGCTTGGTCAACCGAATGAGTCATACGGTTGACTCATTCGTTCGCCCCAGTCATTCGCTAGGCGTTTATTCGCCCGAATGACCTCATTCTTAGGGTCATTCGCATGCATGAATGGGTCTATAAGACATATATAATCAAAGTTAAACATAGACAAACACATATAAACTTGAATAAACATTAAACAACAATATAGAATAATTGATCTTCATTAATACGATAAGCTTTATACATTTAGATCATACAAGAATCTGAACTGGGGACATCTCATGCACTAACATACTCCCCCTTGGACCTAGTTCTTCACTTTTCAGCATCTTTCTTGAAATACTTGTTTGATATAGCTTTCCAGTCTGTTCCAGCATGAATCCCAAAAACAATGCAAATCCGAATAACTCTCATGTATTGCAGAGCTTGTTCCATGTCTTCAACATCAAAGAAAATCTGACATCTGCACAAAGCTTTGACATCATTGTGTGACAGATTTGTCAGCCACATAGTATCGAATATACGTTCTGTATCCCACTTGTTGTCTTTGCACAACACAATCACAGCCTCTGCAGTTCGCCCATCATGATACCACCATCGGAAGCTGTCCAAGAAGTCTTGATGCATCTTCCGTAAAGGAATCTTCTTCATGACTCCTGGAGGCAGCCACTTCAGGATGACTTTGTGTCTGCGGGTATCTCCATTGATTTCTGGCTGATAGTATCTTTTTGGTTCCTGAGGCTTGAAGTTAATCCACCTCTTCCTGTACCTGTCTAGAGAACCAAGCTCACATTGTAACATCAATGCCGGAAATGTCACCGGAACAGTGATCTACACAGTAAAATGAACAGTAAATCAAGTACAAATTTCAGTTGCCACTCAAATATCACTATCATTTCATGTTATCATAGAACAGATTCAAAATCATTGCAGAAACGTAACTCAAAACTATGTGAGGCTTTACAGAACAAAACAACAACGAATGTCGTCATGTGAATGCTAAATCGACGGATTATTCGTATAGGTGACGATCTGTACAAATAAACCTGAAATTTTAACGTTTTGAATGATATCCAATAATTAGAAAACCATATTGAAAAGTGTAGTCATCGTCGTATTCGTACGGGTGACGATTCGAACGAATACGCGCGACGGCTAAACGATTCGATTTAAACAGTAAATTAAATATTTTCAGAAATTTAAAATAAACGGAACATATTTAATTAATTTACTAGGAATTACCACCTAAAATAAATTCATAAACTTTACTTTTAAAACCGTAACGTTTCGTTACAATAATGAAGCAAAACCGAGGTTTTTCGCGAAACCGAACGAACCCGAACGTAACCGGATAAATTGAACCCACTTAATGTGGCATTCAATGCCATAACAACCACCACCAACCAGCCCTCCTTCCCAAACTCGTTCCACTCTCTCTCTACTTTCTCTCTCTAGAACCTCACACCATATCTCGCTCGTTTCTTCACGAAATCAAGTGTTTTTGAGGTAAATCCATGATCCTTGTTCGGTTTTAGGGTTTTGAAAACCCTAGGATTCGAACCCCTTTATTTCCGGTTTTAAACCACTTCAAACCATAGAATCCACACTAAAACACCTAAGAAGGTTGTAGGAACACATACCCCTTCGTTACTCGGCCATCTAACTCCAAATCGAGGGCTGCACCTGGGCTGCACCACACGGCCGAATGGCCAAATCCCAGGTGGCCGCATGACTGCAGACCGAAGGACACCCCATGGGCCGACTGAACCAGCCTCTTGGCCGATTGGCCATGACCGAACCAGCAGGAGCCGAATGGCTTCATTCTCTCGGAAACTTTCCCCTTTCGGCCGAAGACCCACTCACATCAGCTTCATTCGGCCAAGGTCATACGGCCAGCTCCATTTGATTGGCATTCATTCGGTTCAGACCTTACTCGACCAGCCAGATTTTATTCGGCCCATGTTCCATTTGGCTGAACTGGTTCGGACTAAACCATACGGCCAAGGCCTCACATGGCTGAAACCTCATTCGGTCAGGTTTGATTCGCCCCAAGTAGTTTGGCCCAACCTTATACGGCCCACGGTTACCGGTCAAGATGATTCGGACCGGGTGTTTATGCATGGGATGGTTACGTAATGCATGCATGGGGATTTTGTGTGTGTGTGTGCATGGGAAGCATACTAGGGTTTCATACTAATGCTCCTATATGATAACAAGGTTGGATTGGGAGAGTTAAATACAAGTTGGTTTAACATGTATAGACCTATTTGGAAGCAATTATGAGTTGGGTTTTCAATAATAAAGAGTTTTACACAAAATCATAATATCATTCAAACAAGAATTTGGGTATCACTTTGGCTCAACACATTTGAGAAATCATAAACTAAGGTTAAGTGTGTTAATGTAACTATTGACACCTAATCCTTAGGAAATTTCATAAGAACGGGTAACCAATCTAGATGATTCGCTTGAATTATCTGGGACGATTATTGGACACACAAAGGCTAGTAATGGGCCTGAGGTTAATCGAATTGGATTAACACAAGCCCATCATGTTGAAGTATAAGTCTCTTAAATTGATTATGTTTTAATAAAAGAAAATTCATTTATAAACCCTATTAAACTAATTAAATGATTTCTAAATAAATGTTCAACTTAAAATGAATTAACTTAAAAAAATGTTTTAACTAAAGACTTGTGATGATTACTGTGGGATCAGGGTTTATTAATGGGTAAAACGTTTAGCCTAGATAGAAGGAATTCCAGAAACACCTTAGTAACATAGGACACTTAGTTGCACACCGAGACCAGAACCCTAGATACGACTATTGTATATACTTATCGTATTCAAATCCTTTAAAACAACTCAGGTACCGAAGAAAAATAGTCTACAATTAACGAGCGCGCATTTTGTGGTAAATCAATACAGAGCAACACAGGTGAGTTCATCGCCCCTTTTCTAAACATTTTTGTTTACAAACGCGGGTCTGAGAAGCATACGTAAACCTTTTCTTTAAATATGTTTTACGTAAATGCTTTTAATTATTGTATGTTTTACATATTCATGTTTATACTCCTAGACTCCTGTCTAGGTATGTGTTATGCAGGATTAATTAAAGAATAAATTAATTACTCTTACGAGTAATACCTTAATTCTAAAACTCTAAAACAAACAATTAGTCCATCAAATTCAAATTCTAAGAATCTAAATACAAAGTCAAAACAAGAGAACTAAAGCTAAAGATAAATTCAAGAAATCTAATTCAGTGTATGTTCAGTGAAATTAAGGATCATATTCGAGAATCTAAATTCAGTGTGGAATCATGGAATCATAAGGATCAGAATCAAGAGAATCAAGAGAACCATATCCGTGTGTGAATCAATAAACTAATGAAATCATTAATGCTCAAGTTAAGGTGGATGTCAGTTGTATGAAAATCAAGACCACGTGTAACACACGGAAAGTCCCGTCATAAATAGTAGACTCTTGTAGTCAAGCTATATGGGCATAACTAAAACAATCAAACGGAATTCAGAGAACAAAGACGGTCAAGAATCAAAGGATATCCTAAAGTCCCGACATGTACAGTATGCCTGAGGGTCAAGCTGATATGGACAAAACATGAAAGTCCCGACGCATACAGGTAGACTCATTTTGGGTCATGCCTGATATGGGCCACGTGTGAGACGGTACAACTTGGACACCACCATCAACTAAGTCTAATTGATTGAGTCAAATAAGACCCAATCATCATGTCTTAGTTGTAAATAAATGATTAATTATTGATTTGATTAAGCATTTAATATAATTTTTCTACAAGTGCCTTGGGAAATCATGAATACATGGTGAACTCAAGAAATCAATGGTATTTCTAATTGTGGAAATCAAATTCTAAAATGGAAGTGGATGGTAGGTAAGACACTTAATTATCATTAACAACAATGTCATATGTGGTTTAGTATGTGGTGGGATGGCGTCTGGGCGGGTTGTAGGCTCGACCCTTTCGTATGCCCTATATATAAGCATACCGAGCTGGATATTACAGGTGATGTTAATGACGTTAAGGTTGTTACCGAAGAGATTGGTAAATGCTAATGTATGCATCTTTTTAAACTTCTAAACGAAACGCTTGAAACTAGAATGGGAATGAAACTGGAAGGTAGGTAAGACGCTTAATTATCATTAACAACAATGTCATATGTGGTTTAGTATGTGGTGGGATGGCGTCTGGGCGGGTTGTAGGCTCGACCCTTTCGTATGCCCTATATATAAGCATACCGAGCTGGACATTACAGGTGATGTTAATGAGGTTAAGGTTGTTACCTAAAAGATTTGTAATAGGCTATTTTTTTCTGAAATGGAATTGGATGGTAGGTAAAATGCTTAATTATCATTAACAACAATGTCATATGTGGTTTAGTATGTGGTGGGATGGTGTCTGGGCGGGTTGTAGACTCGACCCTTTCGTATGCCCTATATATAAGCATACCGAGCTGGATATTACAGGTGATGTTAATGAGGTTAAGGTTGTTACCAAAATGGTTTGCAAACCTATTTTTCAAAGACTAAACAATATGAACTCACCAACCATTATGTTGACTTTGTTTTCTTTCATGCTTTCTCAGGTGATGTACAGGAGTAAGCTAAGGTTTCAGGAATGCATGCTAAGATGCCCAGTTAGAGGACCTAATAGTTTTTGGAAAGCACATATTTTACTGATTACTGGGAATCATTTTTGATATTTGTACCGTGCAAGATAGTAAACTTATGATTCCTTTGTTAGATTTACTTAGTTAAATTATCAAACATTGACAATTGTAATTTAACTTTGTAATTCTAGTTTAATATCATTGTGCTTTAGTTATTCTCAATGTTGATGCTATGTAAACAATCTGATCATCACGATTATCATTCCCGATATCGCGCCCCGGGACCATTCCGCCTGACGGGGAAGTCGATCCAACCCGCCGGCTCGGGGTGTGACAGACATCCCCGAATCTCCACTGTAAAGCATCTTCAAACGTGCGAGTTGGTTGACTTCAAATCCTGGCAATGTCTTGAAGTCATGGGGGTGCTTGAAATACTGAATCCCTTGTTCTCTCTTGACGGCATAGCATTGCAGATCATGAAAGTATGCCCAGCTAAGTATTTGAACTCCGGCCTTGTATCCTTTGGTCCTGTATACTTTTGTGTGTGTAGCTAGCATCTTTGCAACACAATCTTTCTTCAAGACTTCCTAGTAAGCCTTCCATTTTTCTTCTCTTCTGGATGTCTTCTGCTGAAGACTCACTACCACTGATCTTCTCGTCAATTTTCCTAGTCAGTTCCTCCTCAGTGTGTTGACCAAAAAGATCAATAAAGGTAGGCAGTTCATCCTCAGCTGAGGTATACTTTACGTCCTCTTCTTCAGTGATATCCTCCAAAATCACTTCATCAACATCATCAAAGGTTTCAGGAGAAGGAATATCAGAAACAGGAGCAGAGGTGTCATCAATGACAACCTCATCAGGATTTAACCCGAACAACTCAGCAATTTGCTCCTTAGTGAAGCAGTGAATAATCTCTCCTTCCACCTTGTCGTAACTAACTGAGTACTGTATAATGCCTTGAGTGTCCAGAATCATGGTCAACGTCTCATCCAAACGACGTCTCAAAGGCACAGCTTGAACTTCCTCAGTAGCTTTCGGCTCTTCAGATTAAGGAGGAGGATGAGGCTTGGCACTCTTGTCGTGCTTAGTCTTGGTCCGGATCTCAGTGGGAGGGGACTGCTGCCCTAATGCACTTGAAGAACTGGCAGACCCACTTCCGAAACTACCATCATCATCAACTGAATCATTATCTTTATCAGAATCTTTGTTGTCAACCTTCTCCTCATCAGATTCGTCTTCTTCTTCTTCATCTTGATCTGAATCATTGGAGGCAGCTTCAGTACCCTTGATCCTAGGAGTAGCCTCTTTGAGGCTTTCAACTTGCTCTGTAAGTCGCGAGTTTTCGGCCTCAAGAGCTAGGATCCTGTCACTAAAACCAGAGGCAGTCAAAGCCAACTGGTTGTGCTCATCAATGTACTTGAGCAACTGCTCCTCCTGCTGAGCAGATCTAACCCTCAAATCAGCACGCTGGTCAGCAGCCTGTAACAATAAAGCATCTTGCTCACTGACCCTTAGCATGAGTTGGGCCATAGCTTCCTCGTGCTGATGGTTCCTCCCCATCAGCCTAAGTACCAAACTGTTCAGTGTACTGAGCTGTTCAGTCACTGAAACAGTAGGAATGTACGGATCAGCTCGTGTGGTGGAAGGACCAGAAGAAGCAGCAGTAAAGACTGAAGTGGGAGCACCAGAGGAAGTCAGAGGGGCAACAGAAATACGTGAAGGAGTAGCCCGTGACCTGGTCATTGAAGAAACTGCAACTGTTGCAACTGATGTAACAGTAGTTGCTGCAACAGAAGACAGTTCTGACCGCCTCTATAGGACAAACTTAGTCCTTATTCTCTTGGCAGGAGGAGATGATTTGGCCTGAACAGTAGCAGCAGCAGCATATGTAGAACTGGAAGTACGTGGGGGAGGAGAGAAGTCAAACTCAGGGACAAATGATGGATTCCTGATCTCCTCATTATCAGGCTCTATATCTTCTGTCTCAAGAAAAACAACTTGAGATCTAAAGCATGTGGTCACCACATGTGGCTGAGTGTCTTCAGAATCAGAATCATCTGGGGCATCCTCATCCTCATCATCTACATCTTCCATCTGCTCATCCTCAGCTGATGTAGTAACAGCCATCTCTAGTGGAGTAGAGACGGTGGCCTCAGTAGTAGCCATGAAATCCAAGTCTAATAAGGCACCAACATCTACATCCTCATCACCAGCACCTGAACCACCAACACCTGCATCAGCACCACCACCAGAAATATCACCACCAGCTCCAGACACATCAACACCAGCACCACTAGCATCTACCCCACTAACACCCACACCAACACCAACATCTCTACCATCATCACCATCATCTCTATCATCATCACCTGGTACTATGATATCCTCGATATCTGAATCAGAATCATCATGTCTCCATTTCTTTCCACTGGGAGCACGAACTGGAGCCTTCGTCTATTTTCCTTTGTATGATAATACTCTATTAAGAGTAATGTCATTCATGTGCTCTAACCGAATGATGTCTGAGCTGGTCTTCGGTAGGTTAGGTACTTGAGCATCAATGATCTGCTGAAGGAATCTAGGGTACATGAGGAACTTCTTGTCACCCTTGAGAACGACATTCTCCTTCAGATGTGTGAATACCATCTCAGAAAAGTTGAATGGTAGATTCAGCACCAAAGCAACGAAAGCACACTGTATAGTTTCCCTCAGCTCATCAAATCCCCCGTGCCTCGAGCCCAAGAAGTGAATAAGTACGTGTGCTAAGTACTGGAACTGTGGAGATAGAAAGGCTTTGTTAAGAACTCCGACTCCCAAGTCACCATCGTACTTGCATCGCATAAAGCATCCTCGAAAAAGATAGCGATCAAGTAAGAAAGGATGATCTGGAGCATCCTAAAATCCACATATCCTCCTAATGTGCTCTGCAGAAACTATGACATCATGCCCTCGCACCTTTCCTCTAATCACAGGTGGCTCAACCTCACAGTCTATGTCTGCTGATCTCCAAAAATCCTGCTGGTGTGAATGATATGGATCATAGATTGTAGATATGGCAGCAAAAATCCTAGAACACCTAAGAAAAGTAATGATCTCTCTGAAATGCTTGGCGTTCTTGGTGGCAAGATCCAAGTGAGCACATATGTTGTTATTCTTCATCGCTTTGTAGTCAGCCATACTGAAAAACAAGAAAATAAACATGTCAGTTCAATTCAGTTAACCAATTTGGTAAAACTATAAAATTTACACAAGTCTACAACTTGTGCAAATGAGACTGCAATGACCGAACGACCCTTGGCGAATGCGTCTACAATTACCGAATAGGTCAAGTCAACCGAATGACAACCGAATGAACTCATTCGGTTGAATCATTGACCGAAAGATTCAAGTCAACCGAATGATCAGAGAATGAGGCTAGTGGCCGAAAGAGCCTCATTCGGTCGGGTAGCTTCATTCTGTAGCTGCATCTCATTCGGTCGGCTCTTGAAGTCCGAAAGGACTTCATTCGGTTGGCCGAAGGATTTGAAAATTCCAAGTCCACAAAACATCAAATCAGACCACAAAATTTACACCAACATGTTCATATACGACCGATTAAGCTTTTTAGAAAAGATCTTAGGTGATTTTGTGTTCTATTTGACCATTTATTTTGAGGTGACGGTTATGAGCCCTAAATCCCTAAACAGTGATATGTTAACAGAGAATCAGCGGTCTAAATTGGCTAATCTTGGACCCAATGGTACCTGTAACAATTACACGAAGAAATATCAACAAAATGAACGGGTTAATCAGTGGAAATTTGAAAAACAGAAGAGAGAAGTTGCTTCGGCCGAAAGAAACACACAGTAGAAGGAGCGAATGAACTTGGGGGAATGACTTGGTTCGGCCGAAAGAGCCCTATATATAGGAAGTCTCATTCGGCTGAGAGGTCAACCGAATTAGTTGCTTCGCCCCAGATTGATTCGGCCGAATGACTCATTCGCTTGAGTGAAGTCATTCGGTCGAATGAGCTATTCGCCTGTTCCATTTGCCTGAATGAGCTTAGCACTCACAAACACAAAGTTAAACGAGTGTCATTATGAAGATTAGTCTGATTTGGTTATAGATTCAGATACGATTGAACATCTGAACACACAAATGATCATCCGAAACAAACTTGAATGTAAAATCTTTTTGCATTTTTCTGAAACGAAATGCAACTGTACAACTAACAATTAAAACTAAAACAGTTAAGAAGCACATATTTTTGTGAGCAGCCTTTCAAGAAAATGACACATACACCTAATCACATCAAATCAGCATTAATGAATGTTGTACTTTTGACACATTTATCTTATGATTTGATTACTGATATACTTGTCCACATTAAACTGAACAATACAACATTTCTAAACAAATTAATGATCACTTATATTTTCTGACTGAGTTACCCATTTTATTTAACCAATAAAGATCAAAACCAGTTTGTAACTCATCTCTGCATAACTTAATACCTAACATCATAAATTCTATAAGGTTCCAATTTATTCTCTTTTTGTAGTTTCATTTTTGATTTGTCTCACATGTTCAACACATTACGCCCCATTTGCGGTGCACGCATATAATGTATATACGTGTGGGCCCTTAAGGGGCAAAAGTAAAAGTGCACTAATTTTAACGTTATTTTACTTATTTGTGAAAATAACTTTAAAATCATTGGGATAATCAACTTCAAACGATAACTTTGAGCCGGGGACTCTTTCGGAGCAGCCTCTCTATCCCAATTGGGATAGGGGTAAGGTTTGTATCTATCCTTCCCCCCCAGACCCTACTGAAAAGTGGGAATATACTGGGTGTGGTTGTTGTTGTTGTCGTTCAACACATTCTCATGGACGGCTTCAGCTAGGTCTTTACAAAGCAATATGGCACGTATACAGAACTATGTTGACATGATCAACTTGTTCTATCCAAATGGACAGCTTCAGCTAGGTCTTTACAAAGCAATATGGCACGTATATGGAATCGAACTTATTTTATTTTTGTATTTTTCTTAGCTTATCCTATCTAAATGAATGGCTTCAACTAGGCTGCAACCCAGCAATATGGCACGTGTACAGAATCGGATTTACTTTTATTTTCTTGTGATTCAATCATTCTCGTCTGAATGGACGGCTTCAGCTAGGACTTTACAAAGCAGTATGGCACGTGTACAGACTTGAATTCATGAATCATTAGAAACCCCATTAGATCCTATGATAACAGGTGTATGCCTGATTTGAGTCAAAAACTATTTATCACTTAGCTGGTTTTCTAAAATGGATCCCAGTAATCAGACTTTCTAAGTAGTCACCAATAGTCTATACATTTTGTAAAGTTGGACTATCAGTACATCAAATCACTTAACTATAATGTGCTTTCGGTTTATGCATTCCCTTTAGCTTTTAAGACATGATAGGTTAACACATCACTTTCTCAAACAAGACTTTCTCCTTTTCAATTTTTCAAATGTTTTTGGTTTTTCAATTTTTCAAATGTTTTTGGCTTTTCAAAATTTTCAAATGTTTTTGGTTTTTTAAAATTTTCAAATTTTTTTGTTTTTTCAAATTAAACTACTTTTTCTTCCCCTAAAAACCAAAAACAGAAAATCTTTTTGAGTTTCCCATTAAATGAAAGATAAATAACAGAAATACTAACAACGAAAAAATAAAGCAAAAGAAACTAACTAATAAAAGCGATGATCATTTATTTGTTTCAGATGAAGGAATGACTTCATCCTTTTGAAAAACACCATTAGCCGATAGCAGATATAAAAATCTAGGTTTATCAAAAGCTTTTGTATAAAGATCAGCTTTCTGGTGATCGGTGTGAATTTTAACAACATCGATGAGTTTCTTTTCAAAACAATCACGTATGAAGTGATATTTTATGTCGATGTGTTAGGTTTTCGAGTGTTGGACTGGGTTTTTAGTGACTGCAATGACGGCAGTATTATCAACATAAATAGGAGTGTTAGAAAAATGTAACCCATAATCCCTGAGTTCTTGCTGTATCCAGATAATTTGTGAGCAACAACTAGCAGCAGCAATATATTCAGCTTCACATGTTGAAGTAGACACCGACGTCTGCTTCTTGCACTGCCAGGTAACTAAATGGGTTCCAAAGAACTGACATCCTGCAGATGTTGATTTGAAATCTCTTTTGCATCTGCCATAGTCTGAATCAGTATATGCAGTAGGTTCAAAGTTATCATCGTTAGGGTACCATAAGCCAAGATCCGGAGTACCCTTCAGATAACGCAAAATTCTCTTCACAGCAATCAGATGTGATACTCTTGGTTTGGGCTGATAACGAGCACACAAGCATGTGGCAAACATGATGTCTGGCCGAGAAGCAGTAAGATACATTAGAGACCCAATCATTCCTCGGTACAGAGTGGCATCGATTAACTCCCCCTTTTCATCTGGTGTAATCCCGTGATTGACAGCCAGTGTGGTAAGAGCAGATTTTGCATCCGACATACTGAACCGGCTCAGAATGTCACCAACGTATTTGGTCTGATGAATGAAGATTCCTGCTTCATATTGATCCACCTGCAACCCAAGAAAAAATTTAGTCTCTCCTATCGTGCTCATTTCAAACTTGTCTTTCATAACCTTCTCGAATTCCTTGCACAGACTATCATTTGTAGAACCAAAAATGATGTCGTCTACATAAACTTGTACCAAGAGTAAATCACCATCCTTTTATCGAATGAACAATGTGCAGTCAATGACACCTCTTCTAAATCCGTTGTTCAGAAGGTGATTAGTTTGTGTCTCGTACCACGCTCGTGGAGCTTGATGCAATCCATATAAAGCCTTGTCTAGCTTGTAGACTTGGTCACGATGCAATGGATCCTCAAACCTGGGAGGTTGATTGTCATACACAGTTTCGTTGATCACACCATGAAGGAATGCACTCTTGACATCCATTTGATAAACTTTAAATTTCTTGAAGGATGCATATGCCAAGAAGATATGAATTGCCTCGAGACGAGCAACTGGTGCAAACACTTCATTATAGTCAAGTCCTTCAATCTGTCTGAATCCCTGCACCACTAAATGTGCTTTGTTTCTCACAACGATCCCGTGATCGTCCCTTTTGCAACGAAGAACCCATTTAGTGCCTATAACCTTTGCACCTTTCGGTTTGTCAACAAGTTACCAAACACCTAGTTTCTTGAATTGTAAGAGTTCTTCTTGCATGGCATCAACCCACGATTCTTCTCTCAATGCTTCAGTGACGGTTCGCGGTTCAACTTGAGAGATGAAGCAAGAATGGGCACAATAGTTCACATCAGCAAAGTCAAGAATATCTGCAAGACCACCTGAAGATAACTGATTTCTTGTCTTGACCCCATCAAGCGGACTTCCAATAATGTTTTCCTGAGGATGAATGCAATTAATTCTTCCAACAGGATGAGCAGGAACCTCAACCTGTGGATCAAGATTGTTCAGATTCAGGTCCTCAAGAGCAGGTACAATGTTGTCAACATTTGGTTCGGAGGCAGCTGGTTGAATTGGATTATCATCTGTGTCTGAGTTGTCATCATGTATCTGTATCGGAATTAAAGCTGATGAAGGTTGCACAGGTTCATCAGGTGCATTTTGTGCATCATACATCATTTGAACAACAACATCTTCATCTGAGTACATGGGAGGCATATTGAAAGAGTTGAAAAGGTCTGAATAATCAAACATCCACTATGGACCTTTCCCAGGTGGGGGCATAGAATGTCTCTGAACGTCCACATGGTACCACTCCTCCACATTTTCAGTTGATCTATTGTAGACCCTTTTATTAAGAGTGTTGTACCCAAGAATATCCGGAATACTCATCAGTGATGACTAAATAGTATTGGTCTCTAGCTATACTCTTGCGGTTTACTGGACCAAATAAATCCATATGGAGAAGCTCAAGAGGAACAGTGATTGAATGATATTTTTTCAGCTTGTAAGACTGCTTGGTCTGCTTTCCCTTCTTGCACGAGACACATATATCAGACAGCTTGAAATTCTTCAAACTGACACCCTCAACCAGATTGTTGTGTACCAAATGGTTCATCTTGCGTAGACTCAAATGGCCCATCCTTTTATGCCAAAGAATAGAATCTTTCTCTGTGGCTTTTGACATAAAACATGAAGCTGAGGAGGATGTTGTTGAAGCTGTAACCATGTTGAGTACATACAAGTCCTGCTTATGGGGTGCAGACATCAAAATCCAGTCTTCAGGAGTAGTGATGCCTTGCTTGAGAATGTAGCAACTGGATTAATCACAAAGAACTTTGTACTGCTTGTCACAAATCTGTGACACTGAAAGAAGATTGTTCTCCAGTTGCTTCGCATATCTAACTTTATCAAATGAAACTTGGCCATTAGAAAGAATACCCTCTCCAGTTATGAACCCGCCATTGTTACCAACAAAAGCTACATATCCACCTCTAATTGTATTAACATTGGTGAGCAACGAAATATCTCCAGTCATGTGCCTTGAAGCCCCATTATCAACGATCCAATAGCTGTTAAGAGCAGCAGTTGGGGCAACCTACACAAACACACACAATTAGTTCAATTTGGGAACCCAAGCCTTTACAGTCTTGGGTTGACCCAATGAGTCTCGGATCCAAACATCAATCCATTTACCATCTGGGGTTGCCTTGTCTGGAGTGTTTAAAACTGAAGTCTCAGAAGACTTAACTTTCCAGATAGAGTTTTTACTGAAATAATTTTTCAAGTAAATGGATGATGGTTTTGATTGATTGACATTAATACCCTTGGGAACATCCAAGTTCACAACTTTCCCTTTGCCCTTATCCAAAGGTTTGACAAGATTGGGTTGTTTGGGCTTTGCTTGAGATGATTTACAATCAGATTTGACTTGTTTGATAAAATTCTGATTTTGTTTTCTAGGTGGTGCAACCTTAGGTCTGATCAAATGAGGACAAAATCTAACAACATGTCCAGGTGCATCACACTCAAAGCAAACTCTTTTGTCTTTGTAAGAAAACTGTTTGGCTTTAGACTAAGAATTTTTGGTTTGAAAAACATTTTTCTTAGCCTTATCTTGCACAAAACCCAAACCCTTGTGCCATTAAAAACAGGTTTTTCAGTTTCTTTGGTCTCATTTGCTTCACCATTTGGTGAAGATTTCACAAAACAAATGGCTTTGGATAACTTTGAAGCCACGTTTGTCTTGGGTAAGATTGGGTCTGCCTTTTTGGCAACAGATGTCTGATTCTTAACATAAGACACTTGAGGAGAATCATCAGACTCATCCTCAGAATCAGAAACCCAATCTTCAACCACGCCCTCCGCAAACGATTCCTTAGACATTGAGGAACCCTCATCAGAAATAATCCCAATAGGATCAATAACTAATGGAGTTTTCACCTGAAAGTCTTTAATCTCTTTGTCATTTGGAGAATTGACAAAGCAGTTCAAGACTGGTGGGGGATAGTGATTATATTTTGTTTCTTTACCCTTCCCAGTTTGATCATTCCCACTACTTATCTAGTACTATTCTTTGTAAACTTGCCTAACTTTAACTATGTAATATCCATGTTCATGTAATATCATACATATATGGGTTATGGTTTGTTTACCCCAACCCTTATGCCCATTATTTTGTTAATGGACTTTTTACTTTGATTTGTTATATTGAGGTGTGTACTTCCTAGTGATTCTTTTCATCCATCTTTTGGACTTATAACCCTTTTACTATCATTTTAGTTGGGTTGTCTCCATCCATTTTATTTGTTGTAATTTTTATATATTTGAGATTATGCCTTTCTTTATCGATTTGTATTATTTAACCTAACTATAAGTTTACTCTTATCCATGTACATGCATTCATATATATGTATGTGCCCTTTCAAACATACATTGCTTGGATCTCCATATATGGATCTGATCATAATATACTTGTGTCTATACACACATGTATCTATCCTGTAGGTTCCTAACTTGTTAAGATCCATCCTTTATCTACCAAATCAGCACCAAATCTCTTCTACAATGTGCGGAATCCAGAATAGAAGATTAAAAAGTTAATTTCTATTGAAAAATTCGTGAACTTTACAAGGCAGCTTCAATATGTCTAGAAGCACTCTACCTCGGGATTCTAACCCAGACCAATACACTATACGTCTATTGATACTGGTCTAGGAGTACACGAAATCCTATGTACACGAAATACTAAGTACACGATATTAAAAGTATATGAAAATCAATGTTCACGAAAATAAACAAAAGTGGTCTTCAGCTTTTTCTGGAGTTATTTTTTCAGTCTTTATCGTCTTGACGGGCTCTACAAACTCCCCCTAGACTGATGAAATCAATCAATACTGAGTGTGGTCTGATGAGGACCAGCTCCAGCATAAAGCTTATGTGTGATAGCCAATGCAACCACTTTGGTGAATGGTTTGGCTTCAGGTTCATATCCACCATATGTACTAATTGGGTTCTTGTGTAGTACCATCATGTCATCCTTCCCAAACTTCAACAGATTCATGGAGTCTAAGATAAAGTAGTCATCTGAATCGTGCACGACAACTGCTCCATATGTTATCTCATCAAAATACCAAAACTAGAAGTCCTTGAGTGAGTTATCAGCAACTCTCATGTGAACTGAAACATCCTTTTTAGTGTTGGGCGGTGGATACTTGCTGTAGACCCAAGGTTGCATGGTGACAGGATCCAGAATGTACATAGAAGTGAACCTTCGTCCTTGTACTAGCTTCATAGTCTGGAAATCTCTGTCACATTGGTCCTTCAAACACTTGGCCAACAAACAGCTTGATTATCTTCAAAGATGTTCTTGAATACAACATTGTTGAAGCTTCTTAGATCAATCTTGAGTAATGAGCAGAAGTATAGTGGGCGTTTAAAGTACTCTATTTTTCCATTGAATCTTTTCACCAGATACAGATGCTTCTCTTTGTCATCATCAAGCAAATGACTATAGATCTATCGTTGCGAACGGCGAATAATTCTTTAGAGCTAGCAGTGTATGTAATCTCTGGATTCTCTATTTCATCTTCAGGAACAGGAGCAATCCATGTCTTTTGGACTTCTACAAGAGTTGGTGTCCAATATCTCCTTTTATCAAACCAGCTCTCAATAACAATATCAAGAGTGGTCATTTCTTCTCCCAGCGCGTCAACATACTTGTGAGCATAAAAGTAGTCGATGTATGGGTCTGTAGAGATGTTCCCGAGTATGATATTCTCTGGTTCATCCTCCTTAGATGCTTCTAAGGAGGTTCCGGGTTGCTCTTTAAGCTCTTGATCAACAATAGCTACCAAGACTGAATCCATGGAGATGTCTTTAAACATATCTCTAAAGCCTTCATTCTTAATATCCTCTCCAAGCCCTTCAAAATTAAGACCTTCAGGAAGATCATCAAATAAGTAATCATCATATTCGTATATGGGCTTGCTTGAAGAGGGATTTCCTTTATCATCTCCGCCTTTGTCATCATCATTAGGCTTATCATCTTTCTTGTCAGTTTTGTCTTGATCATTGCCTTTATCATCATCATGATTGTCGTCATCATCTTTCTTGTCTTCTTTCGCTTCATCATCTTTCTTATCTTTGTCATCTTCATCATCGTTCTTTTCTTTATCCTCATCTTTTTCATCAACCTTTAGTCCCTCAACAAGCTTTGCACCTTTAAGAGCATCAATCTCCTTTCTCAGTTCAACATTTTCTTTCTTGAGGAAAATGATGTCTTGTCTTTGTCGGTTCATGTGGTCTACAAATTTCAGCATGCCTTCTCTGAGGTTCTCAATCAATAAAATCTTCGTAGTAAAAGACTCTATCTTGAAGGAACTCCAGGTTGACGGGCACATATTTGGGCTCATAAGGAGATCGAGTATCCTTGGGAGCCTTTCCCAAGTCAACCTTTGCTTTGTATGGGGATGGTGGTTGAGAAAAATGAATGGGTGTTGGAGATTGAGGTGGTGAAGATTCCTTTTTTTGGTGGTGGTGATGGTGGCTTGGTGGTTTGAAGTGATGGTTGGGTGGTATGTGGTGGTAGGGTTGTTTGTGGTTTTTTGGGTGGTATGTGGTGCTTTGGTGGTTTGTGGTTTGTGGTCAAGAAAGATAAGACACCAGAAATTTTGAAGAAGTTTATCACCCTGATCGAAAATCAGAAGAATTTAAAGGTTAAGGTTATCAGAACTGACAATTGCACCGAGTTTAGAAATCAGACACTTATTAATTTTTGCGATGAGAAGGGAATTTCTCGACAGTACAGTGCAGCTCGTGCACCTCAGCAAAATAGAGTTGCTGAAAGAAAGAACAGGATGCTTATCAAGGCTATACGGACCATGCTGTCAAAATCTAAACTGCCAATATTCTTCTGGGCTGAAGCTGTTAACACTGCTTGCTATGTTCAAAACCGAGCTCTATTGAACAAACGCCATCAGAAGACTCCGTATGAGATTTTCTTCATTCAGAAGCCGAAGGTCGGTCATTTCAAGTCGTTTGGTTGTCCTTGCACTCTCCTCCACACTAACCCAAATCACAAGTTTGATGACAAGGCTGATGAGTGTTACTTTGTGGGTTATTCGTCTGAGAAAGCTGCTTACCGGGTATACAACAAAAAGACCTGGATGATTGTGGAGTCATACTAAATTGATTGGGAAGAGATGAACAACACCGATGCGGGTTCTAGTCCAAACTGGTTATGTCAGTATGATCTACATTTGAGCCCTTCAACACTTCATCTAAGAGTGCAGGACCATCTGAACCTAACGACAACTTCTACAAGGGTGATGACGTGGACTACATGGTTGACTACGTTCCGTGTGATACCAAGCTTCTAACAGTTGACCCACCAGGCATGAATGACCACCTTCCACCAGTTTAGCCGACCCCAATCAATGATGTCATCCCATCAGATCCAGAGACCTCTCAGTCAGTTCAACCAACTCTGGAGACAAATCAAGCCTCATCCTTTTCCCAACAGACCTTTAATGGAGTTGAAGCAAGTGAAACCGCTCCCGTTGACAACATCTCTTCCTCTAGTGAAAATCAGCTAAGTCACATCAGCAACTTGCTAGACAATTTAGCTGTGGAGGAAGTGCCTACTCTAAGCATCAACAAGAATCATCCCGTAGAAAACATCATTGGACCTCTTTCAGAAGGAGTTCTCACTCGGAGAAGATCCATTCCAGCTCAGAACACCTTGCCTGAAGGAACTATCACACGGAGTCAATCAGTTCCAATTAATTCTTGTTTGTATTCCTGTTTTATTTCGCACGTCGAACCCAAGAATGTCAAGAGGGCTCTTAAGGAGTCAAGCTAGGTTGAAGCGATGCAGGAAGAATTCATGCAGTTTCAGAAGCTTAAGGTGTGGAATCTGAATCCGTTGTCCGAGGGGAAACTGCCAATCGGAACCAGATTGGTCTTCAGAAACAAAAGAGATAATACAGGTGTGATCATCAGAAATAAAGCTAGGTTGGTAGTCCAGGACTTCTACCAACAAGAGGGGATTGACGATGAAGAAGTCTTTGCACCAGTCGCAAAACTTAAAGTTATTCGCATCTTCTTGGCCTATGCTTCCTACATGAACTCCACTATTTATCAGATGGACGTGAAGACTACCTTCTTGTATGGCAAGGTCAATCCGGGGTTCGAGGATTCGCAGTATCCCAACCATGTCTACAAGCTAGACAAAGCCCTTTATGGTCTTCATCAAGCCATCGATCAAACATTGTTCGTTTGCAGAGATAAGGATGATTTGATTCTCATCCAAATCTATGTGGATGACATTATTTTCGTTTCCACGAGCTCGGTGTTGCGCAAATAATTCGAGGCTGTGATGAAGAAAAGTTTGAGATGAGTGCAATGTGGGACATGACTTTCTTCTTGGGTCTTCAGGTAAAGCAGGATCCTAAGGGAGTGCTGATCCATCAGGGCAAGTATGTTACCAACATTCTCACCAAGTTCAACATTCTAGAATCAAAGCCCACATCCACTCCTATGGCTACACGTCCCGTCTTGACTTTGGATTGTGATGGTGAAGATGTTGATCAGCACCATTACCATTCAATGATTGGCTCACTGATGTACCTGACTGCTAGCAGACCAGACAACATGTTTTTGTATGTCAGTGTGCCAGATATTAAGCAAATCCGAAGGCTTCTCATCTGATTGTTGTCAAGAGGATCTTTCGCTACCTCGTCGGGAAATCTCGTCTCGGTTTGTGGTATCCTAAGAACTCTGAGTTTAGTTTATTTACTTACTCTGACAATGATTTTGGCAGATGCAACTTAGACTGGGAAATCAACCCCAGGAGGATGTCAATATTTAGGAGATCGCCTCGTCTTGTGGCAATGCAAGAAACAGACAACCATGTCCACCTCCACTACGGAAGCTGAGTATGTCGCTGCTTCCAGTTGTTGTTCTCAGGTTATCTGGATGCAACGGCAACTCCTCGATTACGGTTTGAACTTTCTTGACTCTCCTATTTATTGTGATAATGAAGCCACTCTACAGATCGTCAAGAATCCAGTACAACACTCCAAAACTAAACATATTGACATCGGAATTCACTTTATCCACGACAGTTTCGAACGGAAATTGACTTATCTAGAAAATGTCCACACAAATGATAATCTCGCGGATCTTTTCACAAAACCGTTCGACACAGCTCGATTCCACGATTTGCTTGCCTCTCTCAAATTAATAAGTTTTGATTAAAACATTTTTGTAAATACAGTAAAATTTGTGTTTTGTTTTGTTTTATTTTAATTTTTAGATCACAAATTTAGGAGGAGAATATTTACAGAAACAACAAAAAGATTTTCGGTCTTTGAGTCTATTTACAAAAACAACAAAAAGATTTTTTTTTTTTTAAGTCAGTCTAAGATGATCTACAAGTTCAAGGGGAGTGAACTTTAAGAAAACAACAAAAAGATTTTGCATTTTCAAAATTTAAGAAAAATATAAAAAGATTTTATTTGGATGGTCAAGTGAAGTGGTTCAATTAGAAAGTGAAATGATTTCTGACATCAGAAATTCACTACCTAAATATAATTTCTATAGAATAACAACTTTAGATAATTATAAATCACTAAGAAGTTTAAAACACGTTTTCCTAATGAAAGAATTGGACATGATCATTCAAAATATTAAATATATAAATAAGTGAGAAGTACGAAAATTAGATAACTGGAAAGATGTAACTACTATTTGACTTTTTGCATATATCTTTAAGTTAAAACAAGATTGTGTTTCGATAAACTTGAAATTGTATTGAAAAACTCGTGTATTTTCCATGTTTTGTACAAACAAAGAGTGGGAAATACTTACTGAAGCATCCTCTGTTTTGCGTAAGCAAAGACCTGGATGTGTGACGTTAAGGCCAATGTGTCTGCACATGAGTAAAGTAAAAGATGCCAATAAGCACAAAGATGATAGAATCCCTTCTTGTTCTTGATTCTAATCTAATAGATCTGTTCTTTTCTCTTCTCACCTTAAAACTTTGTCGAAGCATCTTAAGTTCGTTATAACACAATCAAAGTTTGAAACAAAATATTTCACAAAATTGATAGGTTACGTGTTAATCTGATTTAACTGTCTGATTGATTCATAAACTTCCCAAAAGGATTTTCAGAAAAACCGTTAGAAAATTTTTGAACATAAGTCTTATTTTTGAATTATGGATAATCGAGGGGAATTCATTGGTGGGGTATAAGTATTTAAAGGTTGGGTTTCTATAAAGAAATTATGTTGAGGTGGTCAAATTTCTAATACATATTTGATCCCACAAAATTGACTCAACTCGACTTTGAACTCGTCCAAAGTCTCTGAGTTTATTTTAGTTTATTTTATTTTAGTTTATTTTATTAAGTTAGAAAAATTAGAAAATTAAATGTATTCGAAATATGTTACTCGAAAATGTACACGATTTCGAGTACGAAGTCAGCCTGTAAATACTTCGAGAAGTATCATTTTCGAGTACCATAACTTTTCGAGTACCAGACTTTCTCTCTCCTGGCGATCTCACTTTCTGTACACGAACTCAAGATTCTAATCCGACCACATTGTAGATCTGACTTAGGCGAACCTAGGTATAGATTTTGCTAGAATTTTGACCGCAAAATAAGAAGTTATTGGACAAAAACAATTTTCGAGTACTCTGTCATGTTAACCGAAGGAATCTTGGACAAGTCACCCAGAAATACTCAAAATTGGAAAGCGATCTTCTTATATGTTGGTCGCCTCCATTTTCGAGCATTTTGAGTACAATTTGGAGTTCTAAGGAGCAAAATTGAAGGAGATATGAATATCTTTAAGTTCCCGAAATTTGAATTCCAGATACCCATTTTGTGTACAATATTTCGAGTACACGATTTCGAGTACCATATTTCGTGTACTCGAATTCGAGAACCTAATTTCGAGAACAGATTGATTTTTGTGTACCCTGTAAATTCGTGTACTACTTAAATTCGTGTACTCCTTGGCAGGGGTCCGGGGGCAGCACCCCAGATAGCGGGGTCCAAGAGACGGCAACCTCCGGTGGGGTCAAGCTGCCAAGTCAGCCTGAAATGTTTTTTCTAAACTAAGTTGCTATGTTGAAAAATCAATAGATAAATTTATTTTACGAATTTTGATATAGAATTCGTTTTATAATTTTAGTGGCAAATTCAGGAATTAGAAAACTTGAAAACTGCCTGGAGGCAGTTTCCAAATCATCAGTGTATTTCAAAAACCTGATTTGACCGATTATTGTTCTCTCTGGTTCACAGACAAAAATCCAACAATTTCATATTGATTCTTGATTTCGAATTGAATTTTATCTAATCAAACATTTGAGTGAGCCACAAATAGTTTGATCTAAAAGTGTGATCCGCGACTTTTAATTGATCTGGTGATTCAATTGTATTTGGATTCTGGAATTATCTCTGCAGGGAATACATGTGAGAGTGGGATAAGGAGATACATACATACATACATACATACATACATACATACATACATACATACATACATACATACATACATACATACATACATACATACATACATACATACATACATACATACATACATACATACATACATACATACATACATACATATAGGGGATGGTTCCATTGTTAACACATCTTAATTATGGTAACCCAAATAACTCTTACAAGATCAACCCAAATCTTTTGGGTTTTTTTCATGACCTTTATTACACTAGTGCAAGACTATGTTATTTTATGTCTATAAGCTAATTCACGTGCGTACGCGAAATTGCACTAGTGTAAAGTTTTCACATTTTTCGTAACATTTAAAATTTATCAAAACTATACACTACTGCAATTTCACGTACGCTCGTGAATTAGCTCATACACATAAAATAACATAGTATTCTACATCTATAATAAGTGTCATGAAAAAAAAAACCAAAAATTTGAGTTGATCTTGTGAGAGTTATTTGGGTTACCACAATTAAGGAGTGTTATTAAAAGAACCAAATCATATATATATATATATATATATATATATATATATAGTGAGAGGATCAAATGTTAACACTTCCTTATAACGTTAACCCATTAACTTTGTATTACCCTGTTTTTGTATTACCCGAACCGGTTAACCGGTACAAAGGGTTTACCGGTTTTTTCTAAAAACCGGTTCGGTTAATAACCGGTTATTTTAACCTAAAATCTCTAACCTATGGAACCGAACCGGTTAGAAACCGGACCGGTTAACCGGCCAAACCGGTTCAAAAACCGGTTTTTAATGTTTTTTTTTCGTTAATCCGTTTGATCCGTCCGTTAGACTTAGAGTGTTGAACCATAACCGTATTGAACCGTTTTCTTTTTTTATACGTTTTCAACCTTAAAGTTAAATTAATAAAATCATAATAAAAAAAAATCATAATAAAAAACTTAACAAAATCAAATCTAAAACTAATAAAGTAATAAATAATAATTACTAAACCCTAATGAATCTTAAACTAATCAAACTAATATTAAACTAATAACTAATAATTAATAAACCTTAAACCTTAAACTAATAATTACTAAACCCTAATTTTAAGGTTTTATTAGGGTTTAGTAATTATGAGTTGATTATTTTAAGGTTTATTAGTTATTAGATTAATATTAGTTTGATTTGTTTAAGGTTTTATTAGGGTTTAGTAATCATTAGTTGATTATTTTAAGGTTTTATTAGTTATTAGATTAATATTAGTTTGATTAGTTTAAGGTTTTATTAGGTTTTAGTAATTATGAGTTGATTATTTTAAGGTTTTATTAGTTATTAGATTAATATTAGTTTGATTAGTTTAAGGTTTTATTAGGGTTTAGTAATTATGAGTTGATTATTTTAAGGTTTATTGAATATTAGATTAATATTAGTTTGATTTGTTTAAGGTTTTATTAGGGTTTAGTAATTAATGTTTAAGGTTTTGATTAAATAATATTAAAATGAACTTTATTAGTCTTAGTAAGGATTTCAAATATTAGTAACTTAGTAAGGATTTCAAATAGCATATTTCATTAAAATAAATTAATTACACAAGATTTAAAGTTACAAAATTAAATACAAAATCGAAAATACAAATTAGTCTTCGCTTGGTGCTTCGGATTGTAGTTCCGGACTATTGTTCCGCATCCATTCATCCATTGCCTGTTCTTCGTCAGAAAGTGGGAACGTCATTCCTTCCTCAACTTCAACATCGTGTATTGTCACTTCCATCTCAAGCTCGCCTTCAAGTTGTGTGTGGTCTTGTACACGTTCCATTGCGTCCAAATGGTCTTTCAAGTAAATGCACATCTCCAATGATGCAGGAGTAAGCCTCGTCCTTCGTATCGATAAAACCCTGCCACTAAAAGAAAAAGCAGACTCCGAAGCTACCGTAGAAGCTTGGACGCTTAGTAAATCACGGGCCATGGCAGATAGAATCGGAAAGTAGGTTTCCTTTTTTTTTCCACCAGGCCAAAATATCAAAGTTTTCAAATTCTTCCGGCGTAAGACCGGAAATCCAATCTGTCCCTAGGTACCTTCCTAGTTCGCTACTTGCGCTAGTACCTCGGGCTCGTTTAGTTACATTTTGTCTTAATGTGTTAAATAAATCAAAGTTAACATCTTGGCTTCTACTCGAACTAGAAGCCGCATACATTGTTTGTTGTATGTTAGATGTTTCACCATATTTTTGTAAATAATGATCAAACATATTTTGAAAATATATGTTAAAGTTATTTTTAGTGTTTGTTGCAAAGTTTGGGTCTTCCAAATCCAAACCCAAAGCACTGACTATTTCATCAACTAATGTTTCAACGCCGGCACCATTGAAACATGGGTTTAATGCCGTCGCACAAGTAAATACGGGCGGCATTTCTTGAAAGTATTTCTTTAGTTTTAATTTCATTGGAAGTAACATTCCCGTATATATTTCATTATTTTCACCCGTCGATGGAAATTCGTTAATTTTTCTTGTCATTATAAATAATTGTTGAAGAACCAAACAAGACGTGGGATAATAAACTCCCGATAAAATTGTTGTTGAATTTTTAAAAACTCCAAATAAACTAGTAAATTCTCCTATGGCGTCCCAACATCGGCGATTAAATATTTTTGCCTTACGTTCTTCCACTAAATTGTTATGAAATACTTCCAAGGTTTCCCTTTGTCGTAAGGCGCTGTTAAACATACGCCAAGTCGAATTCCATCTTGTTGGTACGTCCCAAGACGGACCTAAAAAGATGGAGTTCGTATCCTCACATAATTTTTGATATTCCAAATATCTTCTACGGCTTTTCATAAAAACATCCTTTAACATTTGTTTAAATTTTTCTTTTAACGTATTCATTCCCTCAACCGCAAGAGCATCACTCACAACCAAGTTAATAATGTGAGCAACGCATCTTGTATGAAAAAAAGCACCGTTACATATCGGTTTATATTTAAGTTTTAATTTTTGAATAGCATTCGTATTATTTGAAGCGTTATCAAAACTTATAGAAAGTATTTTATCTTGTAAATGGAATGTTTGTATTATTCCATCTAACATGTAAAACAAATTATCCCCCGTGTGAGGATACGGAAACATTTCGAACGCAATCGTACGTTTCATCATTTGCCAAGAATCGGGATCAATCCAATGCGCGGTAACGCAAAGGTACGATTCGGGCAAACCGTGAGGCGCCGACCAAACGTCCGTTGTTAGGTTAACACCGGTATTTAAGTTTTGAAAACCTAAAATTAATTCTTGTTTGGCTTGACGCCAACGTTTCAAACAATCACGTCTAATAGTAGTTCGACTTACTTGATGATAACGTGGTTGTAGCGCCTTTTGAATCATTTTCGTCAAGCGTGGGTTGTCAAAATGATTGAATGGCAAACTTTCTTGAATCACCAAGTTCCCCATCATTTCACGAACCATGTCGGGATCGAAATTCCAAACCCCACACTCTTGAGACATTTGTGCTTGATCGCTTGCGGGATTATTTTTGACAACAACACAATGCTTCGTCAAATGGCTTCTTAGAGTGGAATTAGATTCCGGTTTAAGAAAAGTACCGCAACCTTTGCACCGTGCCTTATCGACACCGTTCGACATTTCGCATAAGTCGAAATGTTGAAATAGCTCTTTGTTTCTCGTTGTAGTTTTTATTCTAACAACGGTTGGTTCGGTTGAAGTGGATGCACCAATACCAACGGAACTATGAGCACTTCGTGAGCTTGCCATGGATGAAATAAAGATTGAATTAAGAACGTAATAGAAGAAGAGATTGAATCGAGAAGAAGTAGGAGATCGTTTTTTGAGCGTTTTTGATCGTTTTCGAGCGTTTAAGAACAAGAGATGTTGTAAGATGTTGTGTGATCAAACCAAAACAATCCCCATCTATTTATACTAACGTTTAGGGGCAAAATGGTCCAAAAAATTTTAAAAAACGGCTATAAACGGCTAGAAACGGCTAGTTTTTTTTTGTTCGATCGGTTAACCGGTTAACCGGGTGTCAACGGCTAGTTTTTGTCTACAACGGCTATAAACGGCTATTTTTTTGAATACAAACCGGTTAACCGGTTTCTAACCGGTCAAAAAAACCGGTTTTGCTTTAACCGGTTCATAACCGGTTTTCCCTACAAAACATACAACCGGTTCATAACCGCCGGTTCTTCAATTTGGTTCAAACCGGTTCAAAAACCGGTTTCTAACCGGTCAAAAAACCGGTCCGGTTCGGTTAACCGGTTTTTTTGTGCACCACTACATACATACATACATACATATAGGGGATGGTTCCATTGTTAACACATCTTAATTATGGTAACCCAAATAACTCTCACAAGATCAACCCAAATCTTTTGGGTTTTTTTCATGACCTTTATTACACTAGTGCAAGACTATGTTATTTTATGTCTATAAGCTAATTCACGTGCGTACGCGAAATTGCACTAGTGTAAAGTTTTCACATTTTTTCGTAACATTTAAAATTTATCAAAACTATACACTACTGCAATTTCACGTACGCTCGTGAATTAGTTCATACACATAAAATAACATAGTATTCTACATCTATAATAAGTGTCATGAAAAAAAAACCAAAAATTTGAGTTGATCTTGTGAGAGTTATTTGGGTTACCACAATTAAGGAGTGTTATTTAAAGAACCAAATCATATATATATATATATATAGTGAGAGGATCAAATGTTAACACTTTCTTATAACGTTAACCCATTAACTTTGGCAAAAAAATGGCTGAATCTTTGAAAAAAAAATTTCATGACCTTTATTATATATAAATAGAGGGTTTCTTCTTTTTCGTTTTTTTTAATTCATCACCGTTTTTTTTAAACAATCGTAAGTTTGAGTTACACTATCTGATGTAAGCAATGTAAAGCAAACTTACACTTACTTACACTTGTTTTAAATTCTAAACGGTGATGAATTAGCAAAAACATAAAAAAGAAACCCCCTCTATTTATTTATGTATAATAAAAACCATGAAAAAAAATCAAAGATTCGGCCAATTTTTGTCAAAGTTAACAGGTTAACGTTATAAGGGAGGGTTAACAATTGAACCATCTCCTATATATATATATATATATATATATATATATATATATATATATATATATATATATATATATATATACACATACATTCTAGTCATAAACCCACTCGATGCGGTGACGGCAACGACAATATAAAACAGTTTTTGTGTTTTGCTAAGTTATCACTGTGTTCGTGATATAGATAGTGTTTTCAATAATTATGTATGCAGTTCGGATTGGATAATCAACGCAACGAGTTTTACAAAACTCCATTGAAGTAATATACACAAATAAAAAAATAGTTATAAACACAATAATCTTGTATAAAAGAAAACCAACCACAAATAACAAAGTTGGTCAAAAATAGTTGTTTAGTGTTAAAAATCCATGTGTCAATTACATGGTTCGAGCACATGTCTTCCACAAAAGAAAATCTTCAAGTCTTTTCTTCATTCTACCAAAGCCATAATCCTAATTTATGTAAGAAAGAAATGAATAAGTCAATTATAAATGAACAATATGATCTTATTAAATTATATTATTAATTACCTTAATTTAATAATACATGCATCTCGTGTGAAAATAGGAACTGGTTTTGATTTATAGTGTTGCAACAATTTAAGGTGATATTATGTGCAAGTACGTTAATTATAGATGTAATGCGTAATCAAGCAATGCAATTAGTATAATATCATGTGAAAATATGAACCGGTTTAACACAATTAGTATGATATATAGAATATAATAATGACTTATCTTCCAAAGTATTGAATATCAAACCATATTATATATTTTCTCCATGTATATTATTAATACATTGTTTAAAGAGTTCATATGCACATAGCAATGCCATAGCCAGAAGTAGAAAAACAACGGCCCCTATTTCAATATTATAAACATGAAAAGGTAAGTGACGAACCCAGAAATTTTTTTCATAAGAGGCGAAAATTTTTTAATTGTTTAAGGTTCGGCATTTAAATTTTTTTTTATTTTGTTCAGATCGAGTTAACTCGAATCGGGTCGGATCATGTTAATAAAAGACAATCAAACTAAATTCCATATATAAAATCATAATAAAAATACATTACAACTAAAGTTGTTATTATGTCTGAAAAAATAGGTGGGTTGGGTAACATGCTAGAACGAGTGTGGGTTAGAATGGGCGTATGTCACGATGAGTTTTAAGAAAAATTAGTTTGGATTTGTAACTAAACAAATAGTTTAATTAAATAATTTTTAATAATTTTCTCATCAAATATAATATTGATCATTGTTACATATTTGACTTCATCATATTCATACAGGTTTTAAGTTACTAATCTTGTTATAGGTCAAGATTATCATGCCTAGTTATTCTCTACGGGCTTTTATTTTTTAAAATCTATAAAAAACATCTATGAAGATTTTTGAAGTAACTCTTTCTACCAAAAAAACAAGTATGGGTATCACTTAAATTCTCATCACAAGTCTGATTATGCAAATTTAAGGGGGCGGTTACAAAATATTAAGGGGGTCGGTCACTATTTTAACATATATATACTACTGGAAAAAAAAATTCAAAGGGGTGGCTGCCCCCACCCCACCACCCCCACCCTTACACACAGGTACGCCACTGGAAAAGGTCTTACATAATCTCAAATCTGTACCTAAGGATTAAGAATCTAGCACTCACACAAATGAAGTTTGTGGCATTATACGTATGGGTTCTTAGGTAAAGTCATGTCATTAAATATTAATTAAGAAAAAATAACAAAATCAAGTCTTGTTCAAAATTACCTACCGAAATGACCATCAAAAAATAGCTTCAAGAGTGTTCAGAGAGTATGGTCTGATCTGGTCAACCTAAGAACTTTGTCTTGCAACTGTATCAAAGGGAACCCTTGCTATCTTTATATTTTTAACTACAAGTGGTTGTGACACATAGTTCATACATACAAAAATTATTTTGCTATTTTATTAAAACCGGGTTCTTATTCTTTTTAACATATTATGCACTTAGGTTGCAACATTTACCTGATAACACTATATAACTTTATCAACGTTGTTCTGGTCTTTATGTATAACTCCTGAACTCCAAGAGTATTGCATGCCTCTGCACAAAGAAACATATACACCATGTGCAAGTTATGTTTTATCTCTATTTGTAACATTTCAAGTATTTTTTTATACATTTTTTTGCTTGAAATATGTATTTTTCAAATGCACGACTTTTATAATATGCATACATCAAGCCCAAAAACCATGATCTTTATACACGGTATGCATTTTTAAATTTTTATTAAATAATTCAAATAAGTAGAAAACACAATTAAAAAACAAATAAATTGCATACACTTTAAAAACCAAATAAACTGGATAGATTATTCATTAGAACTGCATACGCTTGGATCAAAAACAGAGGAAGATTGAATAGAATGCTTAAGAAAGAGCTGTAGTGATAAAAGCAAAAAATTAAGTATGCAGGTCTTATTACTGCATAAATATGTACGACTTCTTTACAATTGTGAAAGTGTTTAACTCTCATGCTAAAAATATGTATTTTGAATGCATATGATTTTTGTAATATACATACATGATGTCCATAGGCCATGGTCTTTATACACGGTATGCATTTTTTATAGTTATTTTAGAATAAATAATTCAAATAAGTAGAAAAAACAATTAAAAACCAAACAAAGTGCATACACTTTAAAAAACAAATAATTTGGACAGATTACTCATTAGAACTACATACACTTGGTTAAATATAAAAACCGTTTTTGGAAAAGCTTAAAAAAAATAATAGTTAAAAAGCCTACAGAATACTACATGGATTTGCTTTTGGGTTTGTAGCAATTCATGTTTATAGATGCAGATGCAGGTCACCAACAAAGAAACCAAGAGAAACCATCATAAAAGTATCACCAACTAAAAAACCTAAACTGATAAACTAAAAAACACACATAGCAATGCAACTGCCAAAAGAAGAAAAACAGCAACTGCCCCTATTTTAAGATTATGAGCATGAAAAGGCTGCATAATTTCTATACTTTTGTATTTATATTATTTTAAAAAACAATAACAAGTTTTACAATTCCATAATAACATACTTGAGATCTGCCATTTATGGGATTTAATAATATAAAATAAAAATTTACACATTAGAATGACCAGGTGAACCATGGGACACATCCATTCAAAAGATTATGGTTGAAATCCTTGAAACCAATGGTACAGAATGTAAACACTCAACTGCCACAAGAGATTTTATACCACCTATCTAAATTAGCTTAAAAAAAATTCGTTGTCAACAATATCTATCTTATATCAAACAGATGAGAGAGACGCATCACATCTTTTGGATGTAAACTTCTTTGATTGTACATGTGCGCCCTACGCTTTTTTAAACCAATGTTTAACAAATAATCAAACTCTCATATAAACCAAATGCTTTCAAAAAACCTGTGTAAGCAGAGTGTCATTAGTCGGAAGCTTGAGGTCATCCTTAGTGCCACCACTCTCAATCAACAAAGTCACCTATACAAACACCAAGTAAAATATCAGAATATATGCACCCTATATATTTATTAAACATGAAAAAAAATAATAAAATGAACACACAAATCCATCCTCAGAAATATCAATAAGCCAGTAATCAGCACGTCTAATATGGTGAACCTGTAATCAAGGAGATTGTAATAGAACATGAAAATGTAAATCAAGGAAGTAAAAATGTTTAAAATTTGTATGAAATTTATCACTTAAGTATATAAAACATACATCACAGTTGTCGGAAGAAGGAACAATATCGTCATGTTTCTTGCCATTGAATATATCAATTGTAACAGAGTGACATTTAGCATGACTATGCTAACCGGTTTTCGAGGTCGAGACTTCCACAACCTTCAAACAAATTTAAAGAGTTTTAACACATAGAAACAATGATAAACAAGAAAAATATATAATCACTTATTCATATAAAAACAAGTACTGCCAAGACATTAATCGCTTTCATCTTTCCAAAATTGGTCTCTTCATAATATAAAAATTTAAACAGAATAATGCCTTCTAGTCAAAATAAGCCACCAATTCATGCTGACAATGACAATAAAAAAGACTCATGCCACTTGTGACAAAAAAAATACACTCCCAACACATATATCCTGCAAGAATGATTTTCAAACTACACTCTTTGGAATTAGCAAGTGACATGAGCAGCCTGATGTATGAGAAAAACAACTGCTTTAGACCACCACATATTTGGGCCCCCAAATTCTCATAGTTTTGGCATGCAATGAAAGTAAAACCTTCACTATATGCATATTTTTCTTGTTTTTTGGGTAGGCCAATGGTATGATATCAAACAAAAATCCCAGTGATAAAAGGGATTTCTCAAAAATCAATTTAAAATTTTAAAGTAGTGAAAAAATAAACTCAGAAGCTTTATATCTGGGAAGAAAAATAACATCAAGATTTAGTTTCTCCTGCTTATCCATAAAAATTAAAATTAGGGTTAGAGCTAAACCTGCTGGTGGATCCATGTTTGGAGGCTTGGAGCAACCTTCTTCCATGCCTCAAAGAAGGCACTGTCACAGGATGAGGCATCAGTGGAGACCTCCGTCAAGTAGAAGCGCCGAACGGCCGGCGGAGTAAGTGGTTGTGGCGGGTCGGGTGATGTAGTGATAAGCTGCTTGCATGAGGTCGGAGATCGGTTGAAGAGCGTTTTAGGGTTTGAAACTGGAGCGTCATTCACCCAATTTGAGGGGTGGATTTGATTTTTGAAAATGGAGCGTTCTTTCCCTTCACCATATTTCTTCTTTCATGATTTCTTCATTCTCTGTAAAACAAAAGCAAATGCTGTACATTCCTTTTTGAGTATTGAAGATACCCGACCCATTTAACTAAGATCCACAAATCTTTCTGATAATTATTTAATGCATAAAACACTTGTACATCATGCTTTGTTCATTGTACAACTCTTAAACTCTTAAAATCTATAGGTCAACCCATCCAATATGCATTATATATACTAGTCGGAAACCCGCGTGATGCGACGGCGGCAACGACAATATACAATGCGATGTTTGTATTTCGCTAATTTATCGATGTTTTCATCATATAGATAGTGCTCTCGATAGTTTTCTTGTATGTATGTAGTTAAGTGTGGATTATCCATGCCAAAAGTTTTACAAAAATGCACCAAATTCATATACACAAATAAAAAATAGTTAAAACACAATAACAATAATCTTGCAAAAAAAAACCGACCACAAAAATAAAAAAAGTTGGTCAGAAACATATATGTTTAGAGTTAAAAAATACACGTGTTAACTCCATGGTTCGAGCACATGTCTTCAACGACTGTCAAAATTTTTTCAGCTTTTTCTTCATTCCATCAAAGCCATAATCCTAATTTATGTACCACATAAATGAATAAGTCAATATATTATAAATGAATAGTATGATATTGTTAAATTCTATTATTAAATTACCTTAATTTAATAATGCATGCATTTCATTTATCGCACAAGACTTCATGAAAAAAACGTTTGATGTGTATAAAACTGCATATATAAAAACACCAACATTGCATATAAAACTGCATGCATATATAGAAAAAAAAACTACACACATAGACTTAAAAGAAAGATCTTGGTTTCAAATTTTAATTAAGGTTTAAATCAGCTTGAATTAGTATTAAATTTATGCTTTAATTGGCACTTTAAGTTTTCTTTATTCCACTCAATCTTTATTTTGTGCTTTCGTTTAGTCACTGCATAAACTGCATACAAATATTGAAAAACAAAATTACATATATCAACATATATTTTAATAAACATACAAGGAGTTACCAGTGAAAAGGTCTTCTAACTTTGAGTAGTATGTATGAAGTAGTACAATTAATACATGTATTCAACTTGCAATACTCAGATTGTTTCTCGATGTCACTTGAATCAACATAGAGAAAATCTATAATGGGTCAAAAAAGAAGAGTGTCACTGCGTCACTAAACATAAGTTACAATTTTATTGCAAACACATATACCACGTGTAGTCAAAACTGATATCTAGCAAACAACTGGTATTTGAATGTGATTTGCGTTTTGAGGCTTTCATAATCCAATATTGAGTGTTTGCCAAATTTCATTATATAAATAAAGGTTAAATAATGTGAAGGGTTGCTTTGCTAATTTATCAAAGCACTGATATTGTAAATTGAATGGATAAAATCCTAAAACAAAATGAATACCCATAATTCAGCCAAATGTCTAGAAGTGTTGGAATTTTCTGCCCTGTATGTGGGACCAAATGTATACACCTGAACATATATTTTCAAAATAAGTAAGATAATTGATGTGTTAAATTGGCATCAAGGGCTTCAATAATAATTGGTTTATACTTTCTATTGATATCAGCCTTTCAAAAGTAATATCATGTCAATTATAATAGTAAAAGTTGGTCGCAAACAAAAAACAATTCAGAAAATGAATTCTAGCTGTCAAACTTGTTGTTTAAAACCACTATACAAATATGTTACATGTGGACTGTTAATCAAGTTTAACATACCTATCGTTTCCAAGTCAATCCACACAAATTTAACCTGCATTAAAATTAGGTTAAAAATTAGGCACCGGTTACTAATGTCAGCATCTTCCAAACTTTTAAAGTTACCAGCACCATTCACTTAAACCAATTGTTTAAACAACTACTAATTCGTTCACATGTACTACTAAATACTTATCTTCTTGATCAGAAACAATATGGAGCAATCTGATTCGGTACCTTTAACTAATGATTTTCAAGAACATAGACAAAAGAGCACTCATTTTTAAAATGCAAGATCATTCACAAGTTATGATTAAGTTGATCAATTTGGTTACCAGTAGTATAAAGTATTTGCATCTACATACGCATCAAAACTATAAATTATTAATTGGTGTTCCATGGTAAGTTTAATCCAAAATACCTGTACAAAATTAGTCCAAAACTTTTTGCTTTTATCACTACTTAATTCAATAAAAGTTGACATGCTAAAAACAAAAAATATTATTTGAGATAGCAGGCTTGCCACTCTTCCTTAAATAAAAAAAGTTGCATTTATATTTTTGTTGTCCAGGATACTACTTTTTAATCACAAAATTGTCAAGGACTTCACAATTGACTTTATTGTTAATTTATTACTGGTTCTTGGCATATAGATCTGTTAGGATACACTGGCTAAAGTGATCCCTTGCTGCAAACCAAATGCATCTAATAGCAGTACACAGTACTAACAGTTAATTGGTCCCTCAGCCTATATCTAAACACACATTAGAACTGCAAAAAATACACATAACTTAAAAAAGTAAGTTTTTTTTGGCCAAAATCAAGTTCTTGTACGTATGACAAAATGTAAGATTTATATAAAAACACAAGTTAAAACTAAGACATACCTTTTCTGTGTATTATGTGGTTATATTGTCATTTTTCAATTTGCAATCACATCAACAAAATATCAAACCTCATCCAACTTTGATCAATTTAACCAACAAGGGAGAAGCAGTACATAATCTAATTAAAACTGAAGAAGAATGATGTATCTTTATAGGTTTATGAGAGGCTGAGAGCATTGATAAATTAAATATGTAGGATTATGCAAATGGAAAAAAATGATGAAAGCAAGGTAATGTTTTATCTATGTTCAAATTTCATTCTAAAATTCACTCATGCATCCATGAAACATCCACCAAAAGAGGAAATGTACGTTTTGGTAATACTAAAATCAAGGTCTGCAAGGATTTTGACCATATTCCAAATGACATACAATGAAACATACATATTCAACATGACACACAATGACAGTAGCAAACATATACATAGATAACATCATAAAAAAATCAAAAATGAACTATACCAAAATGACATACAGTGATACTATCATAAAAAATACAGTAATATACACGCAACATATGCTGGACACAAATGTTGAGTTCTAAATTAAAAAAAAACCATTTTTATAGTAACAAACTCTATAAATAAATGAACTATACTGATGCAACAACAAATTGCAAAGCAAAGTAAGCACACATATATATAAAAATGAAGTAAAAATGAGTTTAACCTGCTTCTGTTATGAGGCAACGTTAGAGAGTCAAATGAAAGATAACCAAATGCAGTACCATTGGTGGTATGAAGTATGCATACATATAAGTAGACAAAATAGTTTAAACTATGAACAAAGATTAGGTTAAATAAAATTTCGAGGCTTACAAAGGAGCATTGGGCAGACGTAATGTCCGATTGAGGGTTGGAGCGTTGGGGGTCCGATTTGAAGAGAACTGAACCTTTTAAGGGAGAGTTCCGAAATTTCAAACATTCAAATTTGGAGCCACTTCTCTTGATAAATTGCTCTTTTCGGTATGACTGGTTCAGAAGCGATGAAGACAAGAAAAGATGCCTACTTGTTTCATCTACTTGCTGCAAGAAGTGAAGAAATCAAGAAAGCACACGCAGATCTGTTGAGATATCCCCTTATCTGGTTGAGAGATCCACTAATTTAGGGGAAAAAAGCTTCAAACTAAATCCTTAGAGATGAAACCATTTCCTTTTTGGAAGAAAAGAAGCAGATAAGGAAACAAAGTAAAGGGGAAATGACAAAGGGAAAATAAGGGCAACTCTAGAACAAGGGAACAGAGTATACGGTTCATGCATTATTTGGTTGTACTAAAAGCTTTATAGATTGTATATTTCTTAAATTTAAGAGATTCTCATACTCTCTCTCTCTTATATCTATTATATATAGTTATAAGATTAGATAGATATATAGAGGACGGTTAGACTATTGGGTGTGCCATATGACCCAATCACTCCACGTATGCGCCACATAAGCACTCATCACAACCACTCACCCCACCAATTTGGTGGAAATGCCCCATTACCCACTCACTCCACGTCATCATTCCTTTTTAATTTAAATTGAGATATAATTAATAAAAACAAATTACAAATTAATAAAAAAAATTACAAACTAATAAAAAAATTAATAAAAAAAATACAAACTAATAAAAAAAATTAATAAAAAAATTACAAATTAATAAAAAAAATTAATAAAAATATTACAAACTAATAAAAAAAATTAATAAAAACGATTTTTCCATAAATGTTCAATCAAATCGGCTTTGAGGTTCGCATGTGTAGATTTTAGAACAGGTCTTTCAACTTGTTGTCTGATGATGTCGAGAGTAAGTTGTGCGGCTTCGATTAAAAAATCTTCTCCTTCGCTAAAATCGTCATCCTCCCGTAGAAACTCCATTTTTATAAAAATACTAATTTTTTGTTTGATTTTTTTTGTGAGATGTGAAGATTTTAGAGAGTGAGATGTGAATATTAGATAGTGTGTGATGATTTTATATATAGGTTTTATTTAAAATTTTTTTTTATTTCTAACGGTCGAATGCTCCCAACCCACCCCATCCACGCCGTTGCTGGACTCACGCCACTCGACCCACGCCCCTCTCACGCCTAATGTGCCACGCCCCTCCACGCCCCAACCACGCCCGGTAACGGGGCACACCCCACGGTCTTATAATACAAAGGATTTTAACGTGAGAAGCGTAAAAAGTCATAGGAATTTGACATGTGTCATCAAGGTAAGGGTATTATCAGCCAAATAAAATTACAGACCGTAATTCATAACATTACAGACTGTAATTTAACACACATAAATACATAATCAATGACCAACTGCATAATTACGGACCAAATAATCATGTACCACGTTATATGAAAATCACAGACCGTCATTTAACATGCATGATCAAAGCACCAGCTGTATAATCACATACTAATAATCACGTAGTAATAATCACGTTCCAAACATTGAAATCACGGACCACGTAAAAAAATCGAAAAAACTATAACAATACTATACTCAAATCAAAGATGTAACGCAGAATTATGCTATCTACATTTGTGAACTTGTGAATAATAATACTAAAGTTTTTTTTCTATTGCATTAAAAAATATATTGAGTCAAAAAAAAAGTTCAAAAGAGATTTTATCATATAGATGCATTCAATTGTTTAAGCTTTTTTATATAACCTTTAAAGTAAAAATGAGGGATAAAATTATCGTTAGTTAAACAATGAAAATTATTTCAATAATTTTGAAAAATATGTTAGTTTTGTTATTTTTTCAACGTTAAAATTTGGTTTAATTCTTTTGTTGAATGATAAAATCATGTGAGAGTTTTATTTTTTGTTAACGTTATAATTTGGTCCAAAAATCGTCATTAAATATAGTTTTTAAATTTGTTGCGCAATGATTAAAACGGACCATATTTTTTTCTTGGTAAACAAAAATCATGTGTGAGTAGGGGTGTTGATCGGGCCAACCCGATCGGGTTTCGGGTTAATCGGGTCGGGTTAGTCGGGTTTTCCCTAAAAAATTATTAACCCGTAACCCGACCCGAATAACGTTCGGGTTAATCGGGTTCGGGTTAGTCAGGTCACGGGTTATTCGGGTCGGGTCAATCGGGTTAGTCGGGTAGGTATTTGTTTGCTATTATCTTGTCCTAATTTTAAATTTCTACAAATAATTCATTTTGCAAACATATAATTCAATGAAAAAGATGTAAATAATTTATTTTTCATATATAATTTGATTAAGTCATTGTCATATTTTTTTTAAAAAGTTAAATATATCTTACATTTAATAATTAATATATAAAAAAAAATAAAAATCATTCTTATTCGGGTTATTCGGGTTGACCCGAAACCCGACTAACTTTTAAAAATATACCCGAAACCCGACCCTATTAACAGTTCCGGTTAATCGGGTTGACCCGAGTAACCCAACTAACATTTTTGACCCGAATAACCCGACCCTATTAAGCCTATTCGGGTGCGGGTCGGGTTAGTCGGGTTCGGGTATTTTCGACACCCCTATGTGTGAGTTTGTTTTTAACAATGTTAAAATTTGTTAAAAAATCAAATGTAAATTTACTCTTTTTTGGATTTTTTTTACCATTATAGTTTTTTTTATTATTTTGTTGTTTGTTATTTTTTTATAAATACTTTTTTAATTTAATAAGGTTAGGTGACACATGGCAACGTCTTATTAAATATAAAAATTTTAAACCATTGGATTTAAGTTATTGGGTTAACACAATTATGATGGGTTCTTATTTGAACCATATCCTATACACACACACACATACACATCTACACGTGTATGCATGTGCATACACGCCTACACGTGTATGCACGTCTATACACATGTAGACGTGTGCACGTGTACGCACGTGTACACGTGTCTAGACGTGTATACACGATATGTGTATATACGTGTAACGTGTAGACACATGTACACGTGTGTGTGTATATATATATAGCGTGTTATTTTTGTGTGTCTTGATCTTTTTATTGTTTTGTTTTATAAATTTTATAAATTTTATAGAGCTGCTTGAATTGAGTTCATTTTCTTAACGTTAAATTTTCAAACCGATCATGTCTTTTTTATTTGTTTTCTGAGAGTAATGGTTGTTTTTACGAAGTGGTATGATTTAATGTTTCAAGACGCATTGGTAGTTGTTTTGTCCTATTTTTTTGTTGAATTTTGATATTCATAATGTTTACACTATCATTATAACCAACTAACTATATCATCAAAGTTGTATGGCTTAACATTTTCTGTAAATTTTTAATTAGGTAGTTATATATGACATGAGTTTTAGGCAATATTTAATTTTAATATTATTTTCTCCAAACTTATATGCAAGATTGATGATTAAAATGTTGGAATTTTTAATAATTAATATGTTTTATTATTAACTTTGGACCACGATAATTATTCGTATATGTTACAAATATAATTATTCAGATTACTTTTTGTTCAAGGACGTGAACTAATCACAACGAACAGAATTGGGTCCAAAACGGAGCTAAGATGAATGAGATATCAATTCTCGAAATTGTGTTTTTTAAAATGCTAAAAGAAAAATGAAAAACTTTTCATCTACCAAAGTAAATGACCATGGATAAGCTTATAATGGTCATAATGGCAACCTTTGAAATAAAATAAGTTACATGTATATATAGTGTGATAATTGTGTACAAAGAATTACGTCAGCAATCAATTGGGCACATTTGATCATGTATAAAATCCACGTTGAGTTGGCAACCGAAATTAATATGGGATGATATTATGCTAAAAATGATGAACGTGGGCGAAAACCGTGCGCGAAACGGAGTTACGGATTGCCCGGAATCGCGAAACGAAGTTTCTGTCGAAAAATGGACGAAAAACCCCTGGGCCGGTACGCCCCGAGCCATGCAACGGCCATAGGCGATGCGCGCGGTACGCGCGGAGTGAGGAGGGGAGTCGGGGCGATGCGCCTGGGGATGATCTGATCGACAACTTGCTTAAAAATCAAGTTTTTCATTCTTATCTCAATCCCAACCTTCCTCTCGACGATACCAGCTCTCACCCACGAAAATTCTCTTCAAACCAGCAAAATCTTCATTTTGAAGGCCTCACGACGTTTAGATCGCATCTAGAAGTGTTAAAACAAGTCCTGATCATCATTTTACCGGCAGGAATTCGTCAGAATAGGTAACGAGTCATTTTAACCTTCTGGTTTGATTATGAATGATTAAATCTTGATTTTGAACGTAATGATATAGGTAGGGTTGTTGATTATTGCCTAGATGATGGCTAGGATTGATTATAAATGACAAACTCGAACTGTTAACGGGTAAATCATTGTTTTGAGCCGTTGTAACGCCCGGTTTGTATAGAATCATAACAATGATTATAATGGTTTAAACTATTTGATTATGAAAATGTAGGTGATTAGTTTGGTTAATCTTTGACATGCAAGGTGAAAACCATGTGTTTCAAACTAATCACAGTCATTAACATACTCATTGGAACGATTATCCGATGTTTCTGATAACAATCAGATTAGTATGTTAAATATGGTTCTTAAACCTATTCTAATACTACATTGTGATATTCCATGATATTTGGGTAATCAATAACAAGGATTGATCATACATAAGCCAATAAACTGTCTAGGAACTGTTTTATCCTTATAATCAACAACATTAACTATTTGGTTAATCTGAGGTTATTCTGATTGATCAAGTGAGTCATCAACCTAAGATTAGGAACCTAAATCAGTATAGGTTCCTACATTATCATACATTGTATGATATGTCACTAAAATAAATAATTAATAATCTAATATCAGTTTGATGACTTTCAAGGCAATGTCTTTGACATTGGACGTTCAAAAGGATTTAATCAGTAAGTTGGAACATAAATAACATATCAAACATAAACTAATGCAGAATCTCATCATTAGCACCAGTTGCGAGTGGTCCTATTGCTGTGAGATATCAAGTGAGTTTCGTACAACCCCTTTTCTTTTTAATGTTTTATAAACATCTGGGTAACTCTGCAAACCTTTTTCTGAACATATGATATGCATCATTGTTATCTGTGTGATTTCATGTGACTTTTGTGTGATTTCATGGGATTTTGCCGTTAGCATCTTTATCACAGTATCAAAAGTCCTCATCTCTTGAACTGTATCTAGCCAACCCATGTGGGGCCGAACAGGAATCATTGATAGTACTATTGGCTGACAACCCATTCGCTGGGAGGATTGCATCTCCCCTGGTGTGAATGTTTGGTACCTGTTTCCATAACAACTTTCTTAATGTTAGTGATAGACATTAAGATAATGAGGCAATAAGATATTTACCGACGGGTAGTATCTTCGTGAAACGTACAACTGTCCGAAAGGAACTAGATACGGGTCCCATGGTTATCCGGAACTGAACATTTTGAGAACTTACTTATCATATCATATTGTTTTAAATTGAACTGTCGAACTCACCAGCTTTGTGCTGACGTTTTAAACTCAACATTTTTGCAGGACCACGGTGACGACACGGTGAGGATGCACTTCACTTAGTTGAACCTAAATGTATCAGATTATGTAATCTATTTAGTTGTTAAGTTGATGTAACAAACGAAACCCTTGTAATGTATTTATTTTAAGTAAATCTGTGTGCTGTGATATCGGTTCAAGTAAGTCACACTTCATCTCTAAGACATCACCACTATGCTTCCGCAATCACATCAGAGTAGCAAGTGACATCATCACAAGTGACGAGAGGTGGGGGTGTGACATATAGAGACAATTGGTCTTTTGTTTTGGTTACTAAGATTTGAAATCTTTACACCATTTGAGACATACACACACAATCTTCAAAAGTTCTCAACACAATCATATAACTTGTTGAGTTCTCAACAACCTATAACGATCGATTACTCGTGTGAAACACTCTTGTTTCAGGTAACGTTTTTGGGTTTTCGGTTAACTCCGGCAGTACATAGTGTTTCAGGTAACGTTAAGGGACCTCTGTTGAACAAACATCCTCAGCCACATAATTCATTTAAATTTATTTCATCTTATTTTATAATTCTTTCTTGTAATTTAAATTTTAGCATTTTTATATTTCTTGTAGTACTTTATTTTATATTTTGTATTTATCTAAATTGTAATTCGAGTAATTGGATAATAAAAGTATTTGTTTATTTTGTGAACGGTGTTCGTACATAAAATACAACTTTTATTTGATTAGAGTTTTAATATTAGGTTCAATTAAATAGTTTTCTTTTCCCTTAAAAGACTAAGAAAGATTATTATCCATTAGATCATGAGATCAAATGTAAGATGAAAAATTTAAAATTTTAGAGGGAAAAGTTGTTAGAGGTTAATTTAGACATAACCACTTTTCCCACGCTTTTTTTGAACGTTAATAACTATTACATACGAATTATTTTTTTTAAAAATATATATCATAAAAAAACGAGAATTTTTTTCTTTAAAATGAGTATAGTTAGGCCTGTAAACGAACCGGACAAACACGAACACATTTACGAACATGAATTTTGTGTTTGTGTTCGTTTATTAAGCAAAATGAATATTTTTGTGTTCATTTGTGTGACAACTAGTACCAGATCGTCCGGCAAATCCGTACGGTATGTGTACTTTCACTCATAACTATGTGTATATACTATGTGATAACAATTTTGTGAAAACAATTAACATTGGTATGTATTTCAATGAAAATTGAGATATAAATATACAACAACACATGTGAAATAACAATTGAGAAAACAAAGAACAAAAACATATCGGTTGCGATCTAATCTCTATAAATAACATGAATTAGATGACAGACAATTCAGTGAGAAAACAATTTGAAGTTAATCATAACAATGTGAAAACAGTTAAGTTTAGTTGAGTCCGTCAATGAGAGTGTCCAATCCAAAATAACAATTCAGTATCATCTATGAATAATAAACTGACAGTGTGTTTGCGTGGGTGACGATTCACACAAACATATATGTGAGTTTAACGTTCTGAATGATATCTGAAAAGTAGAAAACAAAATCAGAAAGTAAATGTCGCACCCCGCCGGTAGGGGCAAAACGAAAGATTGGTAAAACACTTAAATAAGTAGGACTAAGATAACTTCATCATCAACTAGTACAAAATAGACTTAGCAATATTCTTAAAACCAAAAGTGGGCATGAACAACCCAATATCATAATGTTTGTAATCATAATAAAACAGATGAAGTTTAAATCTAGTTCCTAGGCAGCGGAAATAATAAAACAAGTCTCTAACATAGACTCCAAAGTGTTAGGCACCAAAAGCTTCCCGTCTACCTCTCCTTCTTAGTTTAACGTCCTGAAATACATGCTTAAAAGAGTTTGGGTCAGCATAAAGCTAGTGAGCTCGAGCAGTTAAAAACATTTAATAAGTAAACAATTTGTATTCTTTGTAATAAACAAAGATAACAATAGTTTGTTCGTGTACAATGTTCAAGTCGCACAGCCAATCCTGCACCACCCATATGATCTCGCAACAAGACCATATGTCGGCGTTCCGTCCCTGCGTAGTTCATTTCCCATTAATGAACTAATAAAAATAGTTAGTAATTATGCCACAACGATTTACAAATCTCAGTGGGAGACCATTGTGTGTGAGGATTTCTCAGATAGCACTACCTATAATACTAATGGCCCCAACTAGGGTTAATGGTGTGCTCTAAAGAAGGGACAACAATATGAGAAGTAACAAGTCTCAAACATTAATACACATAAAAAGTTTTAGTAGCATGTATTCCATCCCAAAACATAGTAAAGAAGGGAAAGGTTTGCAGAAAACTCACCGAGGTTAAGGTTTGCAAACCGGGTAGTGTAACATCAGTGCCGGAACCGTACCGGAACAGTGATCACTACAGTAACAGTAACAGTAATCAGGTACGAACTATATGTGTTTCATTGTATGTTATGTTTATTTCATGTTTCATTGTCATTTCATGTTATCAACGAACAAATTCAGAATCAGTTCAGAAAACAAGTTTAGAACTGTGGTTCATTAGTCAGATTATTATCTGGCGTTACAGAACCATCATGTGATTATGTGTTAGGATTTTATTACGTATAAACGTATGTGAGGCTTTACAGAACAAAACAACAACGGATGTCGTTAAGTGAATGCTAAATCGACGGATTATTCGTATAGGTGACGATCTGTACGAATATATCTGAAAGTTCAACGTTCCGAATGATGTCCAATAATTAGAAAACCATATTGAAAAGTGTAGTCATTGTTGTATTTGATCGGGTGACGATTCGAACAAATACGCGCGATGACAGCGCGATTCGATTTGAACGCAAATTAAATAATTTTGAAAATTTTAAAATAAACGAAAGATACTTAGTTAATTTATTAGGAATCACAACCTAAAATAATTTTTATAAATTCTATTTTAAAACCGAGTCATTTCGTTACGAAAACGACGAGAAACCGACACCTTTACGCGAAACCGAGCGAACCTGAACGAACCCGGGTATTTTCACCTCATTTAATGAGGCATTCAAGGCCTCACCCACCACCAACAACCAGCCACCAACACCTATTTTCGGCTCTCTCTCTCTCTCAAGCTTTCTCTCTCTAAAACTCCCACTCTCTCTCTAAGATTTCTCACCCATTTCTTCGCAAAATTGAACCATTTTGGTGTCAAAACGACCACCATCACTTGTAGATTGTAGAAGTACAAAGGATCTGTGTTTTTGTCCAGCCAAATCGAGGTAAGATCGTGGTTTTGTTGCAATTTTTAGGGTTTTTGAAACCCTTTGATCGCCCACTGTTATAACCGGTTTTACACCCTTTCGAACCATAGGAGTCACACTACAACACCTTAGGATATATAGGAACAACCCTTACTTTGTAATCCCTAGGATTTTCGATTTTCATTCAAGCTTTGTAATCGTATCATATTCGAAATAAATAAAGTTTGGGATATTCTTTGAACATTTAACTCATGAATTTGTAGTTAATTAAATAATAAAGCAATACTTACAAATATAATACAATATATAATCGAAGTCTTTATAAATTCATTTTTTTAAAAGACTACAATTTTTATAAGTCGTAATAGGTTATAATAAAATAAAAACATTTTATTAGTAAATAACCTATTTTTAGAGTTATAAAAATAATACATAAATAACAAGTACATAATAAAATAATAATGATAAACTTTTATAAAATTTCATTTTTTTTATAAAAGAATTATAATTTTAAAAAAAACTTAAAAGTCATAATAGGTTATACAATAAAAGCATTCTATTTTGTAAATAACCTATTCTTAACTTTATAAAGTATATACATAATAATAATTAAGACATTATAATTATAAGGTTTTTATAAATTATTTTATGTTTTATACTAATTATTTATAAAGTCTAAATATTGAAAATAAATAAAACATTTTATAAATTTTAAACATAAAAAGGATTTTTTTTAAACAAATTTATAAAGTCTAAGTTACTTTATAAATCTTGAAATACAAAAAGGTTGTTAACTAGAGGGGTTAGAAATGACAAGTTATAAAACTAAAATGTGAAGGGAAAAGAGGTTTATTCTGAAAATGAAACAAAGAAGGTTTTAAGGGACCAAGGCTGTATATATCCTAAAGTACCCATCCTCTATACCCGGTCAACCCCCCATGGGCGCCCTTTTACCCGATTTCGACCCAACCATCAATCGCATCGATTATAATCGATTCCAGCTCACCGATTGTATATTCTGAAGGGATTTGAACACGTTTAAACATATCAATCATCAATCAATTCGATTGATTCGAAGATCACGCGTAAAAATCATTTCCTAACTCAACCGATCGACTGAAAATTCGAATCCCATTTGAATGCCTATAAAACCCAAATCAAATCACATCCTCTTCACCCTTGATTAATTCCGAACCAGTCTGCACAAGAAAAACGAGCGCACAACAGCCATAAATCACGATCCAAGCTCTCCTTCGGCCGAACCTCTGCTTCAACTCGAACCACCTCCAACCGTATACCAAACCAGGTAATCCATATGCCATTCTACTCGAAATCATGTGAGGATTAAAAGCCCTGACCTTTTAATCACTCACGATCCATGAATCAAACGAATTCGGGCCAGAAGTAAACTAGGGTTCATATGGTTTTGTGTTCGGTTTTAGGAACGGAATATCATTAATTCGAAACAAGAATCACTCAAGGTATCTTTGATATCCTATTTTATTTAAGTTAATATTAAGTTTAGTTTATTTATACAAATAATATTAATAAATAAAAAGAATATATTTGATATTCTATTTTATTAATTAATATTATAAGATTAGTAATTCTAAGTATCCATTCAAAACATAGTTCATTCAAATTAGGACTTCCATTAGGATTGCCATAGTTTCTAGGATTCTTGAACTTAAACTATAGGATTGCTAAGACTTGAATTACTCAAATTATAGGTGAGTAGATAGCCTTATTTTCCTCATTGTTTAATCAAGGATTTGGGAACTAGACTAAGCATCCTAACATGTGAGTTCTTCACACTCCCTTTTACTACTTGTTTTTGGGATGTTACACATGTCATATTCAAACTATTATTCATTCTATTATTCAATTCAAACTTATGATGCAAGCCTTAGACTTATTTAGTTTTATGTGTTAGATGCTAAGTTTATACAATGTGTTGATTCTATGTGTGTTGCCAGTCAAGCAAATTAGTACTTAGTAGCCTAGGGTGGTTAGATACTATCTTCGCAATGGCTTTGGCCTTTGTGTGAAAAAGGTGAAAAGTACAATAGCAAACTAGTTGAATTACAAATGATAATTCTTGTATTTTTATACTTAAATTATCATGTAAGGATACTTGTTTGGACACAAGCATTTGTTATTCATATATTCATTCAATTATCAAACTTGTATTATGCTATGCCTTTGATACATATTCTAATTAAGTTTTAGTTTGCATCCTTTTATACTTAGTATTCAAACTTAGTGTGTAAACTCACCAACTATGCAAATAGTTGACAAAAATTTATTTTACATGTGTGACATGTTAATGAAGAAAGGATTGAAGACATAGGATAGGTCTAGAGACCTAGTTTAATATAATCAAATGTTTAAGACTTTATTTATTGAAATGTTTTGATTTGAATTTGGATTATTGTAATGACTTTGAATAATTGTTTTATTGAATGAATGGATGTTTGAATTAAATACAATTTTTCAATTATTGAAACTTACACATAGCACCATGAGTAATGAACAATCGAACTCGCGCCCCAACGTATTCCGCCGTTGGTTGGGGTGTGACAGATTGGTATCAGAGCCATGGTTATATGGAATTAGGTTATTAGAAATGGTGACCTAGAATATAACTAGGACTACCCAAAATATGAGTTATCTCATATTACAATTGTTGTTTATTACTTGCTTATGTGCTATGTGTTATATATATTCCTTATGTGCTTTATTATAATTGTTACCATAGAGGAAAGCCTTAGTTTAATACCATAGAGGAAAGCCATAGTTAATTAAATGCCTTGCTTACACTTAGCTAAGGATGCCTTAGTTTAAGATGGCTTTATATCATGGAGGTTACTTAGCTTAAGCAATCACCTTAGAATTTACTTTTAAGTGAACTCTATTCTAATCTCTATTCTAATCTCACGTGTGTGCGAGTGAACGTTAGTTGATAAGTTATGAACTCATTAGGCTTGATGCCTAAAATTCCTTAGAGAATTTAAGCTTAGGAAATTCCAATATTGATTTTTATAATCCAGTTAGAATTAGGTTTGTGAGGTGGATATGTAGTAACTGGAAGGGTGTAGTACCGGTAGTTGGAATTCCTATCTAGGAAAGCTATTCGTATAAATCCCCGAGGTACTGTGGGACCAGTCTAGCTTTCCTGGGGACTTCTAATGAGAGTATGATCACTTATAGGCCAAAGCATATCATACCAAACATCTTGCAAACCAAATTAATTCTAATATGTCACAAGGTATTTTGAATACCATTCCTTATGTTTTAAATAAATTCAATTGATTTGATTATGTGTTTTATTATTCAATGACATATTATCTATGATTAGTAATAATTACTTATCTAAGATAATACAAATGTCACAAATGCTATCTATTCAATCTATTCATAATCTATTCCTAATCGATTCTTATTCTTATCTAGATGGCTCGTAGGGAACGTGCAGCTGAACATCGCATTGCTTCTATTATTGCTCGCCAAATGGGAACCATACTACCTAATATGGTTGCACAACTCCAACAACTCAATATCAACCCAGTCAACCCAAACCTCGAACAAGTCAATCAACCTAAGTGCTCCTTTAAGCACTTCAACTCATGCAACCCACCCATGTACAATGGGTCGGATGGAGCAACTGGACTGCTCCAGTGGTTTGAGGATATGGAGAGTACCTTCTTGAATAGTGATTGCCCGGCCAAATTGAAGGTTCGTTATGCTACGGGGACTCTACAAAAACGAGCCCTTACCTAGTGGAACAATGAAAAACGAACTATTGGGGAAACCACTGCTGATGAACTCACTTGGGATCAGCTCAAAGAACGTATGACCCTAGAGTTTTGCCCTCGTAACGAGGTGAAGAAGCTTGAGTTTGAGTTCTGGGATCTCAAACAAGATAGTGGTGAGAATCTTGCTTACAACAATCGTTTTCATGAGCTCAGTCTTTTATGCCCTCATATGGTGACCCCTTTGCAAAGAGGGATCGAAAAGTACATTGGTGGCCTGCCAATGGTGATTCAAGATTCTGTACTAAGTAGCAACCCTAAAACCCTTGCGGATGCCATCCGTCTGGCTACTACTTTGACAGAAAACCATGTCAAAGATGGGACTCTAACGAAAAGGGTCCAAGAAGGAGAAGGACCAATCAAAAGGTCCAAAAGAAGCACCAAAGGAAGAGGCCAAAGCTGGGTCATCTTCCTCCTCCAAAAAGAACCGCAAGAGAAAGGCAAGTCATATGAACTTTGCTGTGACCCATGCCACTCCTCTTCAACAGTTTGGACCTGTCAACACCAATGCACAAGCCAACAAGAAATCCTACACTGGCCCTTTTCCGAAGTGTGCAAATTGTAGTTTTCATCACCCTGCCACGAACCCCTGTCGTTTCTGTACGAACTGCAACCGCTATGGTCACTTTGCTATCAATTGTAGGGTGCCAAAGGGTCAAGTCAACCCCAATAATGTTCAAGTCATCACTGCTCCAAGGCAAAATGGAGTTAGAGCATGTTATACTTGTGGGGATCCAAACCACATGGCCAACACTTGCCCACGAAGGGTCCATGCTTTGATGGCCCCAAACAATCAAGGAAATCAAGTGGCAAAGGGTCGTGCCTTCAATGTCAATGCCAACCAAGCTCAAAACAACAATGACGTGGTGAACAGTACATTTCTTGTAAATGGACTTTATTCATCTATATTGTTTGACACGGGGGCCGATAGAAGTTTTGTTTCTTTAGAATTTGAACCCCTACTTACTATGCCTAGAATTAAGTTAAATGAACCTTTTAGTGTTGAAGTGGCCCATGGAAAGACCATTAAGCTTGACTCTTTTATACCTAATTGCACTTTGAACCTTAATTCTCATGATTTCTCTATTGACCTTATCCCAATGCAATTGGGGAGTTTTGACCTCATAGTTGGCATGGACTGGTTGTCAAAACATCATGCTGAAATCGTTTGCTATGAGAAGTATATTCGAATCCCTGTCAAAGAAGGTCAAGAGCTTCGAGTATACGGGGAGAAAGCCTCAAAAGGCCTTCGACTCATGTCATGCATACAAGCTCAAAAGTACTTGCGCAAGAAGTATGTGGCCTTCTTGGCTCATGTAGTGGAAACCAAAGTTGAAGAAAAGAAGATTGAAGATATTCCGATAGTTCGTGAATTCCCCGAGGTTTTTCCCGAAGACATCAATGGTCTACCTCCAAATCGACAAGTCGAATTTCGTATCGATCTCGTTCCTGGAGCGATGCCAGTCGCGAAAGCTCCTTATCGACTCGCTCCTACCGAATTACAAGAACTTGCAAGTCAATTGCAAGAACTTTCCGACAAAGGATTCATTCATCCTAGTTCATCTCCTTGGGGTGCACCGGTCTTGTTTGTGAAAAAGATGGACGGTTCTTTTCGTATGTGCATCGATTATCGTGAGCTTAACAAACTTACGATTAAAAATCGATACCCATTACCGAGGATCGACGATCTTTTTGATCAATTACAAGGCGCAAAGTGTTTCTCTAAAATCGATCTTCGTTCGGGTTATCATCAACTTCGAGTTTTTGAGGAAGATGTGCCGAAGACAGCTTTTCGTACAAGATACGGGCATTACGAGTTTTTGGTTATGCCTTTTGGTCTAATAAACGCACCTGCGGTTTTCATGGACTTGATGAATCGCGTTTGTAAACCATATCTTGATAAATTCATGATCGTATTCATTGACGACATTCTAATTTATTCAAAGTCAAAATCCGAGCATGAGGACCATCTTCGTTTAATACTTGAACTCCTAAAAAAGGAGCAACTTTATGCCAAGTTCTCGAAATGAGAATTTTGGCTTAAAGAGGTTTAGTTTTTGGGACACATTGTGAATGCGGATAGAATCCATGTTGATCCTGCAAAGATTGAGACGGTGAAAAGTTGGAAGACTCCAACGACACCAACCGAGATTCGATCATTCCTTGGTCTAGCAGGTCAAATCTTAAACTCTTAGAAATTCTTTTAAGGTTCATTTCACTTCTATCATCTAATCAAACGACCTTCTAATTGACAGGTTATTACCGTCGGTTCATTTCCAATTTTTCTAAGATTGCATTACCACTCACTGCCTTGACTCACAAAGGCAAACCATATAAGTGGGAAGATGCTCAAGAGAATGCCTTTCAAACTCTTAAACAAAAGCTATGCAATGCCCCTATTCTCACGTTACCCGATGGAACCGACGACTTCGTTGTTTATTGTGATGCCTCGAACCAAGGTCTTGGATGCGTGCTTATGCAACGTGGGAAAGTTATTGCATACGCTTCAAGACAATTAAAGATCCATGAGAAGAATTATACGACCCATGATCTTGAACTTGGTGCGGTGGTATTTGCATTAAAAATTTGGAGGCACTACCTTTATGGTACCAAATGTGTTGTGTTTACCGACCACAAAAGTCTTCAACACATTCTGAATCAAAAGGAGCTTAACATGAGGCAAAGGCGTTGGGTAGAATTGCTTAACGACTACGATTGCGAAATACGTTACCATCCCGGTAAGGCAAACGTAGTAGCCGATGCTTTGAGTCGGAAAGCTCATGGCAAGTCAATCATCCTACAAAGTATTCAAAGTTCATCTGATCTTCAAAACCGTGTCTTTGAAGCTGAACAGAAAACGGTCTCGGAAGGCAAGTTAGCTGAAGAAATGCCAATGAATGTTGAACTTCAACTTGAGTCTAAAACGAATGGTTTATTGCACTTTCAAAATCGTTTGTGGATTCTAAATCAAAATCAGTTACGAGAACTCATTCTAAATGAAGCTCACAAGTCTCGATATTCTATTCATCCTGGTGCTGACAAAATGTACAAAGACCTTCGGGTTCAGTATTGGTGGCCGGGAATGAAGAACGATGTTATCCTTTACGTTTCTAAACGCCTTACTTGTTCAAAGGTGAAAGCCGAACATCAACGACCGTCGGGATTACTTGAACAGCCTGAAATACCCGTTTGGAAATGGGAGGGTATTGCTATGGATTTCATAACTAAACTCCCACGAACTGCTCGGGGTTATGACAACATTTGGGTGATTGTTGACCGTTTGACAAAGGCTGCTCACTTTTTACCGATTCGAGAAACCAATCGAGTGGAAGAACTAGCTCGTATCTACATCAATGAAATTGTGTGTAGACATGGTGTTCCACTTACATCATTTCTGACCGAGATGGTCGATTCATTGCTCATTTTTGGAAGTCACTACGATCAGCTCTTAGTACTCAATTGAATCTTAGCACCGCCTACCATCCTCAAACCAATGGGCAGTCCGAAAGGACCATTCAAACACTTGAAGATATGTTGCGATGTTGTGTGATTGACTTTGGTGGTAATTGGGATAACTACTTACCGTTAATCGAGTTCTCGTACAACAATAGCTACCATTCGAGCATTGACATGGCACCTTTCGAGGCGCTCTATGGGCGCAAATGTCGATCACCGATTTGTTGGAATGAGTTAGGTGAAGCTCAAATCACTGGACCTGAATTGGTTCAAGAAACAACAAGCAAAATCATGCGAATTTGTGAAAATCTGACGACTGCTCGTAGTAGGCAAAAGAGTTACACTGACAAACGGCGAAAGCCGTTGGAATTTCAAGTCAACGATATTTTCCTTTTAAAGGTGTCCCCTTGGAAAGGCGTTGTCTGTTTTGGCAAGAAAGGGAAGCTAGCTCCTCGATACGTGGGTCCTTTCAAAGTCTTGGAAAGGATTGGTAAAGTGGCTTACCGAATCGAGTTGCCTCATGAACTGTCGAATGTGCATCCAACCTTTCATGTCTCTAATCTAAAGAAATGTCTAGCCGACGAAAATCTCCATATTCCCCTTGATGAAGTTCGCATCGATGAGTCAATGCACTTTATTGAGAAACCGGTGAAGATAGTTGATCGGGAAGTCAAAAAGCTCAAGAACAAGCGAATTCCAATCGTCTTGGTTAGATGGGATTCTAAACGAGGCCCAGAACTTACTTGGGAACGTGAGGATCAAATGAAAACCATGTACCCTCAGTTATTCAATTCGAATTCTTAGTCATTTCGGGACGAAATTCCCTAAAGTAGGGGAGACTGTAATCCCTAGGATTTTTGATTTTCATTCAAGCTTTGTAATCGTATCATAGTCGAAATAAATAAAGTTTGGGATATTCTTTGAACATTTAACTCATGAATTTGTAGTTAATTAAATAATAAAGCAATACTAACATATATAATACAATATATAATCGATGTCTTTATAAATTCATTTTTTTAAAAGGCTACAATTTTTATAAGTCGTAATAGGTTATAATAAAATAAAAACATTTTATTAGTAAATAACCTATTTTTAGAGTTATAAAAATATATACATAAATAACAAGTACATAATAAAATAATAATGATAAACTTTTATAAAATTTCATTTTTTTTATAAAAGAATTATAATTTAAAAAAAAACTTAAAAGTCATAATAGGTTATACAATAAAAGCATTCTATTTTGTAAATAACCTATTCTTAAATTTATAAAGTATATACATAATAATAATTTAGACATTATAATTATAAGGTTTTTATAAATTATTTTATGTTTTATACTAATTATTTATAAAGTCTAAATATTGAAAATAAATAAAACATTTTATAAATTTTAAACATAAAAAGGATTTTTTTAAACAAATTTATAAAGTCTAAGTTACTTTATAAATCTTGAAATACAAAAAGGTTGTTAACTAGAGGGGTTAGAAATGACAAGTTATAAAACTAAAATGTGAAGGGAAAAGAGGTTTATTCTGAAAATGAAACAAAGAAGGTTTTAAGGGACCAAGGCTGTATATATCCTAAAGTACCCATCCTTTATACCCGGTCAACCCCCCATGGGCGCCCTTTTACCCGATTTCGACCCAACCATCAATCGCATCGATTATAATCGATTCCAGCTCACCGATTGTATATTCTGAAGGGATTTGAACACGTTTAAACATATCAATCATCAATCAATTCGATTGATTCGAAGATCACGCGTAAAAATCATTTCCTAACTCAACCGATCGACTGAAAATTCGAATCCCATTTGAATGCCTATAAAACCCAAATCAAATCACATCCTCTTCACCCTTGATTAATTCCGAACCAGTCTGCACAAGAAAAACGAGCGCACAACAGCCATAAATCACGATCCAAGCTCTCCTTCGGCCGAACCTCTGCTTCAACTCGAACCACCTCCAACCGTATACCAAACCAGGTAATCCATATGCCATTCTACTCGAAATCATGTGAGGATTAAAAGCCCTGACCTTTTAATCACTCACGATCCATGAATCAAACGAATTCGGGCCAGAAGTAAACTAGGGTTCATATGGTTTTGTGTTCGGTTTTAGGAACGGAATATCATTAATTCGAAACAAGAATCACTCAAGGTATCGCCTCCCAGCCCAGCGGTAAAGCCCGCCGGCTGAGAGGCTGAGGTCTCGGGTTCGAACCCTTGGCCATGCCCAGATCCGAATTTTTGTTATTCCATCCATTTAACTCATTTTTTTTTATATAAAAATATTATCAAAAATTCCAGAAATCATTTTCTAAGGGCTGTAGAAATTATGGTTTACAATAACCAATCTTTATTAAAAACAAACTTAAATTGATTATGGAATAAGAATTAATTTTTTTAAAAACATTCTGTTTAAAACAAATATTTTCAAATAAAATTTAATTATTTTACTTATTTATTTATTTATTTACTTAAAGGTATTTAATTTAAATAAGAAGGTTTAAATAAGATTTAAATGGTTATCAAATTTGATGAAAGATTTTAATTCAAAAATTATTTAGCAACTTCTGGTCAAAAATAATTAGTTACTTATTTATTTATTATTATTATTTTATACAATTCACAATAAATATATGTTTTATGATTTAAATTAGTAAAGACTAGATATCTTTTCAATCAATGAAATAATTGTTTTAATCAATATAATTCAAATAATGATTTAAGTTTATAAAGTTTTAAAAGGTTAACTAAATTTTATAAAACTTAAAAATTCAAGTCTTTAAATACAAATGGATGGAAATTAATCCAAGTAGTACACTTAGAAATTCAATTCCAAAATAAAAAATAAAAAGGAATAATTAATATTCTATTTTTATTTATTATAAGAATATTATTCTTAAACAATTAGTCTAGTCATGCAAATAATATTGATTAAATAAAAAGAATATCTTTGATATCCTATTTTATTTAAGTTAATATTAAGTTTAGTTTATTTATACAAATAATATTAATAAATAAAAAGAATATATTTGATATTCTATTTTATTAATTAATATTATAAGATTAGTAATTCTAAGTATCCATTCAAAACATAGTTCATTCAAATTAGGACTTCCATTAGGATTGCCATAGTTTCTAGGATTCTTGAACTTAAACTATAGGATTGCTAAGACTTGAATTACTCAAATTATAGGTGAGTAGATAGCCTTATTTTCCTCATTGTCTAATCAAGGATTTGGGAACTAGCCTAAGCATCCTAACATGTGAGTTCTTCACACTCCCTTTTACTTCTTGTTTTTGGGATGTTACACATGTCATATTCAAACTATTATTCATTCTATTATTCAATTCAAACTTATGCTGCAAGCCTTAGACTTATTTAGTTTTATGTGTTAGATGCTAAGTTTATACAATGTGTTGATTCCATGTGTGTTGCCAGTCAAGCAAATTAGTACTTAGTAGCCTAGGGTGGTTAGATACTATCTTCGCAATGGCTTTGGCTTTTGTGTGAAAAAGGTGAAAAGTACAATAGCAAACTAGTTGAATTACAAATGATAATTCTTGTATTTTTATACTTAAATTATCATGTAAGGATACTTGTTTGGACACAAGCATTTGTTATTCATATATTCATTCAATTATTCAAACTTGTATTATGCTATGCCTTTGATACATATTCTAATTAAGTTTTAGTTTGCATCCTTTTATACTTAGTATTCAAACTTAGTGTGTAAACTCACCAACTATGCAAATAGTTGACAAAAATTTATTTTACATGTGTGACAGGTTAATGAAGAAATGATTGAAGACATAGGATAAGTCTAGAGACCTAGTTTAATATAATCAAATGTTTAAGACTTTATTTATTGAAATGTTTTGATTTGAATTTGGATTATTGTAATGACTTTGAATAATTGTTTTATTGAATGAATGGATGTTTGAATTAAATACAATTGTTTAATTATTGAAACTTACACATAGCACCATGAGTAATGAACAATCCAACTCGCGCCCCAACGTATTCCGCCGTTGGTTGGGGTGTGACATACTTCAATACTTAGTCGATTTGTTCCAGGTTTATGGCTGCTCACCTTGGAATCGGCTTGGCCAAATGACAAACCACAGCCCATCGAATGGGCCTAGAACCCTATTCGGCTGCATGAACGGCGAATGAAGCAGCCCTCAGTCGGCCAACCTCCTTCGGTCGGCCTACTCCTTCTGTCGGCAATCCTCATTCGGCCACAACCATCATACGGCCAAGCAGGTCATTCGATCGCTCAGCCTTCCTTCAGCCACCCCCTCATTCGATCGGGGATGCTCAGTCGCCCACTCCCTTTCGGCCAACTCCTATTCACCCGAACTAAGGGCTCATTCGACCAGGCCACATACGGCAGCTCTCCTTCGGCTGTAGCCCATTCGATCGGGCGAATGCCATGCGGCCCACTGCTGTGGTCGTGACACTTCATTCGGCTACAACCTGTTCGGGCCAGCCTTCATTCGATGGTCATGAAGACTAAAGTTGGCTAGAGTTTAGACTACATGGTTTCATGCGTGTGAGTGCATGGGACATGGATTTATTGTGTGTGTGCATGAACTTTTATTAGGGTTTAACGGCATGCACACCTATGAGGGTTATCCAAGGACCAAACACAGAACTTAACAAGAAAAAGGCTAAGATGGTTTTGGTATAAATACAAAGAACTAATGTTATTATAATTGGGAGTAGGAGAAATCCGGGACATGGGTTTAGTCTGAAATGCAAAAGTATTTAAAGATATCATGGATTGTGTTTTGAATAACAAGAGCTTTCTTGAATCATATTACAATCTAAACAAAAGTTTAGACGTCATATGAGTTCAAAACACTTGGGAATACATGGGGAATCAAAGATCATAGTCTAAAGTAAAGTGTTGATCTCATGATTAATACCTAACACTTGGACAATTTCGAGGAAACATATAATTACATTAGATAGTTGGTGAACTATCTAGGAGGAATTATACAAGGGTTTACTCAAAGAATCATTGAATAACCAAGCACTAGTAATGGGTCAAGGTTAATCTAGTTGGATTAACCTAAGCCCATCATGTTAACTATATCCTTATTTAACAAATTTTTTTTAAATAAAAGAAATTAAACCGTAAGCTTTGATAAATTAATTAAATGATTTCTAAATAAATATCAAATTTAAAATTAAAGACTCGTAATGAATACTTGTGGGATAAGGGCTTACTTGCGGGTAATGCATTTAGACCAGATAGAAGGAATATCAGAAACACAGTAGTGAACTAGGACACTTAGTTGCACACCGAGACCAAACCCTAGACCCAACGTCTATTATAACTACTTATCGTATTCGAATCTATTAAATCAACTCAGGTGCTAAAGATACATAAGCAACAGTCATAGAGCGTGCATTATCTTTTGTGATATTCATTTGCACAACAACACAAGTGAGTTCATTGCCCCTTTTCTAAACATTTTGTTTTAAAACACGGGGCTGAGAAGCATGCGTAAACTGTTTTTATTTAAATTGTTTACTTAAATGCTTTACCTTGTATATGTTTTACATGTATAACTATTATTCTAGACTCCTGTCTAGGTGAACTGTTTCAAATCAAAGAACTATTTTCAAAGGTCTATTTCTAAGAACTAACGATCTATTTTCAAAGAACTATTTCAAGGGTGTGTTATCAAAGAACTAACGATCTATTTCAAAGAACTAGGTACAAAGAACTATTTCAAGGGTCTAACTGGGAAATATCAAAGATAGAATGTGCCATTCTCAGGTTTGAAAGATGTCCTAGCTAGACTGATCGAATATGAGACGCATGTTTGATGATATTTACAGTATTCCCTAACTGTTTTGAGGATCATCTGGGAAATGCTCAAAGATAACATGTGCCAAAGAACTAAAGAACTATACAAACTATGAACGGTCTAAAGAACTATAAAAGCCTATATATCAAAAGATGTCCTAGCTAGACTGATTGATTATAGGTCACATGTTTAATGAGGTTTACAGATCTCCTTTACTACTAAGTACCTGATTGTTATACTAGTCTACTCGAGTATGACCAAGGCCCAATCATTAGGTCTTAGATTTTATTAAATGTTTATTTATTTAATGAAGCATTTATTTAACTGTTTCTACAATTTTTTGTGGTTGATCATAATTGTGTGATGAACTTAAGGAATCAATAGAGATTTCAAATTGTTGTATTTACAGGAACAAAGAACTGAAGAACAAATGGGTTAATGGTAGGGGTAAAATGCTTAATTATCATTAACAACAATGTCCTATACGGATTAGTATGTGGAGGGACGGCGTCTGGGTGGGTTGTAGGCTCGACTCAGGGGTATGCCCTATATATAAGCATACCGATCTGGATGATACATGTGATGTTAATGAGATTAAGGTTGTTACCTGAGGGTTTAACAAATGTTTTGAAAGTACATTAGAACTATAGGGGAATGGAAGTGTATGGTAGGTAAAAATGCTTAATTATCATTAACAACAGTGTCATATGCGTATTAGTAGGTGGTGGGACGGTGTCTGCGCGGGTTGTAGGCTCGACTCTGGGGTATGCCCTATATATAAGCATACCGATGTGGATATTACATGTGATGTTAATGAGGTTAGGGTCTTTACCAAAAAAAGGTTTACAAATCATTTTCAATTACTAAACTATATGAACTCACCAACCATGTGTTGACTTTATTTTTGCATGACTTCTCAGGTGACAAACAGGTCAATTAAGAAGCTTATGCTTTTGGACTAGGACTTCAGATAGAAGACTTAGTATTTTTGGACCTGCATACTTTTGGAACATCATTATACAATTATTTTGTATATCTTGTGCAGTTACAAGATAGATATCTTATGATGTTTACGATAGATTTACATTGTTAAATTATGCACGATACGGATGTAATTTAACTTTGTAATTATATTCTATTTAGCATTTCTCATTTATATCATGTGCAATGTAAACAATCTGATCATTACAATTATCATTCACGATATCACGCCTCGGGAATCTTCTGCCCGACGGGGAATCCGATCCAACCCCGCCGGCCCGGGGTGTGACAGGTAGTGAGTGGAATATTCCAAGTGTTTGATTTTTCTGGATAGGTGTATACCTATGTTTAAACGTGTTGCTAAGATTAGACTTAGTTGCTAGTATCATTGTGCTTTTTATATGTTTTGTAACATTTACGTAACATCTTGTATGTATGTAATTAGATTTTTAACATGATTATTGTATACAAATACTAATAATTAAATAAACCAGATAAGTTAACAATTGGGCTTTAAGTTATTTTTACATGTAAAGTTACTATTGGGTCAAGACGTTTAAAGCCTAACAATACGTTTATAAATCTTAATTTGTCTAAATAAGTATATACTTGTTCAAATATTTAAAATAGATTATTTAGTATAAAATCTTTTGATTAGAAATACCTCATTTTACTTAGTGGGCTAATTGGGCCGGTAACGCCCATAACACGGTTTTTATCCATTTTAAATAAATAGTTTAAGCCCATAAGTTTTAGATATTATATTTTCATTATATATAGAATATATTAAGTATAATATTCTGGTCTAAATAGTTAATGGCTTGTATATATATAAAGACCCGTTTTTACGCATTTCGCGTGTCGGTTATGTACCTAGTTTCGCTTTGAAAGAGTCTTTCTTATTTCCTATCATTCCAAATATTTTTATAACATTATTTTATATATTTTTACTTGTATATATTCTGTAATATTTCAAAAATAAGTTATAGTCCAAGACTATGCGATTTAATAATTCAATGAGTCGGTTTCGTAACTAGTTTTGCGTAAAATACGTTGTTAGTTATTTTAATCACCATAACTCATCAAAATATGATATTATATATTATTTATCATAAATAAACTTACAAAATTTCCAGAATTTAAATATGCACAAAAGTAAACCGTTTTAGTAGTTTCGAACACGTCGGTTCGGTAATACAACGGTTTCAAGCTTAAACCATGTTAGGGATATCTTATAAAACATTTTAAAATTATTTTTAACATCATTTAAGATGTTTTTAACTTCGGGAATGTTTGAAGTCATTCATGTATGGTTTGTGTCGGTTTTTGAGATTTTAACGCGTTATGTCCGTTTTTAACATACAAGACGTTGCATGCATTATGTTACTTTTTATGTTCAGATCCTTTTACTCATTTTAACTTATATTACATGTGTTTTATATGTTATAAGTGTTCATGTGCTAATACAAGTTTTATATGCAAACTATGCAAGTAAAACATAACTAAACTAGTTGAATGAATACCCTTAACGATGTTGCGTTGCCTTGACCGGTGCCCAACAAATATTACGTGTGAGGCTGCTGTATCCAGAGGGTTTTAGGGCTGTAAATATGATTAACAAAATTGTATTGGCTTTAGATGGATTGAAGGTGCAAAGGTGAAGGTATTAGTGTTCAAAAACCCAAGTTTAGGCACATGCAACCTTCATGCATGTGTGTTTTTTGACCAAGCTTTTATACCAACGACTTTGGTTAGTTAAAAAATTTATTTTTACTACCAAAACAAGTTCTTGGTCGTGATCAACAAGAAGTAGTGATAAAAATACATAGCTGTTGTTTTTAGAACTCAATAACTCATCTTTTTGTACGTGCAACCTTGTTGCATGTAAGAGTTTTGACCATGGCTTCAAAACCAAAAAAATTTGGATGTTAAATGGTCTTTATTTTCTGTTTAAAAATAGGTCTTGGTCATATATTTGAAAGAGTATACGATAGTGTGCAAAAACATTAATAAAAGTGAGTTTTTGATTTTAGAATGTAGTATTTGTACCTAGTTCTTGAAGGATAATGAAGAGAAATGTGTTATGAGGTGGAAGGACCTTAAAATGATAACAAAGGATCTTCTATGAGGTGTTGTTGCAAGAGTTTGAGTTCAAAAGTTCAAGAATCAAGGAAGAAGGAAGATGCAAGTCTTTGCATGTAATATTGCTGCACTTGTTCTACGTTTTCAAGGGCTTTAAGTTTTGTTCTGGGTCTCAAAAGCTCCTAGGAGTTTTACCAAACAAAGTAAATTGAAGTCCAAGAAGATCAAAAAAATAATTAGGTGATTTGGAGTTCATTTGGTACCTTAACCGTGATGAAGAAGTGAAGATAGCACAGCAGGTCGGTTTCTGCGCACCTGAGTTTTGAAGGCTGTTTGGAGGTCGAAATCTTTATGAAAATGAGTGAGACTACTTGGGATACTTCTGGAGGACATTAATGTATATTTTGAAAAAATAATGGAAGAATTTGGTGGAGTGTGGAATGAGTTATAGGGTCTGGAAGTTGGCATACCAAAGCTGCTAGAAAGTGGGCAGAATTTTGAAAGAAAAAGGGAGAGAGGGATGGGTGGAATAGGTGGTGGGATTGACTTGAGAGGAACTTCTTTTGTTGTTTTGTGTTTGCGTGTATGTGGTGTATATATCCATATAAATGTATGTATATATACATATGTGTGTATTTTTATACGTATGCATGTATATATATTTTTGTGTTTTGTAGTTATTTGATTTGTTTTGTATACATATGTACATGTATTTATTTATATGTGTATGAACAAGGGTATGTATGTGTGTATGTGTGTATTTTGTATATATACATATATATAAACGTTGCTTGTCTATACATATACGCGTCCATATACATATATATGTATGTATGTATTTTGCTTATAATTAATTATGTGTGTTAAATAAATTAGTTGTTTTACATAAATGATTCCATGTATATACTTTTATGTGTATGATTGTAGCAATTTATATATATATACGTTCTTGTATAACATAATTATGTTGGTATTGTATCTACTAATTTTCGTAATTAAATTGTTAAGGGATTTGGGCCGAGTAAAGTGATTTTCAATTAACCGTCTAATGCCGATTCGAATCCCTTCCATGTTTGGTTCTAAGTTCGTTATTCGAAATAACATATTCCTTTAATTTATCCATAGAATATCGAATACATTTCTAACTTAGCAATTAACTTAAGAAATATTCTAGATGATTTAATAAATAATAAAAGTTCAAATTGGACCTGAATTTTCGAGGTTGTTACAGTAAATCCATCGTCGTGTTCGATCGGGTGACGATTCGAACGAATGCGCGCGATGGTGAAACGATCTGACGAAACGGTAAAATAAAAAGTTTTCAAAACGGAAAAATAAGAAAAATAAACTTAAAATATTTACTAGGAATAACCACCTTAAAGGGGTTTAAATAAAACAAGTTGTATTTAAGTTACGAAAAACATGCCTTACGTTTCGTAAACGTAACGAGAACTTAAAACCGAGCAACCGAATGAACCCGAAACAAGATTGGGTATAAAAACCTTAAAACCCTCCTAATTATCATTTATTACCTTCACAAATTCACTCTCTCTCTATTTTCCGGTTTATCTCTCTCTCTAGAAATTTCCCATAAAAATCAACCTAGATCCTTCATTTCTTGCTCAAATCGTGCAATCATGGTATCAAAACGAAGCTCTCGACATTCCCCACACAAAAGTACAAAGGATCGGCTGTGAAGTCTACTAAATCAAAGGTATGAGGAGCTCAAAGTTTCAGTTTTTCTGGGTTTCTCTTAGAACCGGTTAACCAAACATGGAACCTAACCTTTCACCCTCAAATCTCGATAGGGATGCATGAAACCAAGTTTACCAAGCTTGGATTATGATGTAATGACAATCTGGAACCCATGAGATAGTATCGACATAAGAGCAGGCTAATATCGATGAAAGAAATGGGGTGGACTAGTATCGACGAGCTTCTGAGAAAGACAAGTTTCATCGACACTAAGAGAATCGATGGAAGCTAGATTCGACTGGACTTTGGTCGATACTGATAGTATCGACTGGTCCAAGTGCTGAGAATGTAAAATCCATCGAGATTTAGTAGTATCGAAGCTAAACCATCGATATTGAGCCAATGTCGACATTGTTAGTGTCAACAGGTTGTTTACGAGCTTCTCGTCGACACTGTTAAGTTCGACGCCCCATTCAGACTTCAAAGTTCATCGATACTAATCCATAAAATTAATCAAAGTAATTTAAACGCAAAATATGACAAATTGGTTCACAAATGAACTTAGGAGGTCGATGGGAAACCATAGTATCAACAGGAAAACATGATTAGGTTTTAGGTGTTAGTCAGTTGATAGGTCATCGATATTATCTCTTTGTGCCATCGGTAGTAACTTGAAATCATTTAAACATGAGTAGACTATAAAACAAATGTTTTAATAACAAAATATGGATTTACACTATATCAAAGGATTATAACTAAGCCACATTTTTGGTTAAGTATCATTAGGGCTTACTTATAAAGTGTTCATCTATTTTACTACAAAGTTGATAGAATCTTTTCTAATTTTTAGTGATAAATCATTTTCTAAACTCTTTTTGTAATACATAAAATGGTTAGGTTTAATAACATATTACTCATATTAGCATAATTTAGTGATAATAACAAGTTTAAGTTAACAAAAAGGGTAATGATCATGTTTTAAATATAAGGATCTAAACTTTACTTAGTGATTTCAAAACTCTTATAATATTTAAAAGTTTAATAACAAGTTTAACACATCTAGTAAAAGAATAGTATGACCTATTAAACTTAACTTAAAATGGTTAAGTACTAATAGGTTATACTACGAGGTTAATCGAGAAAACAAAAACTTATATAAGTTAACTAGCTTTAGGGTTAATTCATAGACAACAACTTATACTTATAAGTTGCAAACGACATTGAATCAAACACAGGATTGTGAATACAATATCATCACAACAACAGTGAGCACGTGCACTCCTTGAGTCTTAGTCAACCACTACAACACAAGGTGAGTTCATATGCTCCTTTTCTAATCTTTTGATTTTAAATGTGGGGCTAAGAAACATGCTAAGTCTTTTAATTGTTAAAAGTTTTAGTACATTATTTCAATTATTATGCTATTTAGATAATAAAGGTTTCATCTTTATTATCATATCAAAATGTATGCTTGTGTGTGTGTGAAATGACAATTATGACATATCAATGATGATATCATGGAAACATAACTTCATGATATCATCAAATCATTGAAATAACATAAGTGTATTAAGATTTGATCTTATAACACTTTGTTATTAACACTGAGTTGATAATGAGACAATTACAAGGGATAATGTAACACTCGTCAAATTTTAGTAAACGATTCGTTGCTAATCGAACCAAGTGGGTTAGGCCCAATTAAGCCTAGTAAGGGCCAGTAAGAAATTAGACCAATTTAGGCCGAATCCATAATGAAAAACTCGTTTGAACGGATATTTTTTCTTTTTATGAGGTCATTAAGAAACTATTTGGTAGTTGCGGAAGGAAACGAGCTTGTAACCGATTAACGTTCGGAGATCAGTTATTTACGAAAATGTGAAATTTATATGACATGTCACCAATATTATTGTCCGGAAGTTGGTAATAATAGTTGTTACGTAAAACCTGCATAAATTAATTTATGTGATAAAAACACGATCTAAATCCGTTAAACGTGTTTATACATCGGATAAAGTTAATTTAACGAATTAAACATTCAAGAAAAGTTCTGTTATTCGTAACATGTTTCGGTCACGAAATAATAATCAGTTGTGATAACGAAACTTGAACGGGTTTATTTCGCGAGTTGTACGCGGTTTATACGCGAGTATTCCAATTCTAAACCCTAGCTATAAAAGGAAATTTATCCTTTTTCTCCTCATTTTGGCATCACAACCGTAATGCACATACTACACACACTAGTGTGTGTGAATCCTCCTGATCGGAAGAAAGAAGCAGCCGCTCACCACCAAGCTTGGTTCCGGCGAGCACTTCTCCGCTCTAGCCGCAAGACACGCATATTTCCGTGTGTGTGTGTATCTTGTTCGTGAAACCACAACAGAAAAGAAGCAGTCGCATCCCTACTCCGGCGCACCTCTTCAGCTCATGAGAGCTCTCCGGCCACCATTCCCAGCTCATCTCCGACGAGCCTCGCCCAAACTACAGCCTCATCTCTTCTCAGCTCCTCCACAGCTCCACCGTACTCCTCCCTTGTTCAGCATCTCCGGTGAGAACCTGGTTGTTCAAGGAGCTACGCCTGGTGATGGTCTCAGGGATTTTTTTGTTTATGTACGGTGGTGGTTGGAAGTTTCCTTTATCGGGTACTCAAATGGTGGTTGTCACACCCCGAGCCAGCAGGACGGATCGACTTTCCCGCCTGGCGGAAGGTTCTCGGGGCGCGATATCGTGAGTGATAATCGTGATGATCAGATTGTTTACATAGCATCAATGTCAAGAATACTAAAGCACAATAAAGCATTAACTAGGATTACAAAGTTAAAATACAATAATCAATGTTTAGTAATTTAACTAAATAAACCTATCAAAAGAATCAAATGTATATATCTTGTATCTGTACAAGATATCAAAAGTGACTCGTAGCATTAATCAAAATATGTGCTTTCCAAAAGTCTACTAGGTCAGCTATCTGGCATCCTAGTATGCAATCCTGAGCTTTAGCTTAATCTTTTGCATTACCTGAGAAAGCATGTAAGAAAACAAAGTCAACACAATGGTTGGTGAGTTCATATAATGTTAGCATTTGAAAAATAGTTTTGCAAACCTCTTCGTTAAAACCTTAACCTCATTAACATCGCCTGTATCATCCAGCTCGGTATGCTTATATATAGGGCATACCCTTGAGTCGAGCCTACAACCCGCCCAAACGCCGTCCCACCACATACTAAAGCCACATAGGACATTGCTATTAATGATAATTAAGCATTTTACCTACCATTCGATTCCATCATAGTTTCAAGCATCCTGTTTAGAAGTTTAAGTTATCTACCCAATAGCATTCCCAAATCCCTTCGGTAACAACCTTAATCTCATTAACATCACATGTATCATCCAGCTCGGTATGCTTATATATAGGGCATACCCCTGAGTCGAGCCTACAACCTGCCCAGATGCCGCCCCACCACATACTAAACCACTTAGGACATTGATGTTAATGATAATTAAGCATCTTACCTACCATCAAATCCTATCATAGCTTTAAGTGTTCTGATCATAAGTTTTAACACGCACAAAGTAGTATTAGAGCATCAAGTTTAAGAGTCACCATTATGGACAGCTGAACACCCTAAGGAATTCAGCATCCATCCATAACGGTACTAAATATGACTCGTGACGTGTTTTAATAGAGGAATCCTCAAGATGACACAAAGTCAGCTAGAAGAAACCAAAATCATTCTATTCACTCGTCATAACCATGGATGAATCAAGAAGGACACTGAATGACTAGTAGGGCTTGACCACTGTCAAGACGCGTCGGCCAATTAGTCTGCCTTACATGATTCTGACAACGAAGAGCACTGATGACTAGTATGGCTTGACCAATGTCAAGACGCGATGTCCAACTGTTGGTCTTACGATGTCCGACAACGAAGAACACTGATGACTAGTAGGGCTTGACCAGTGTCAAGACACGAGGGCCAACAGGCTGTCTTACGATGTCCGATAGCTTAAGCATACAAGTTTAGAGCATTCCCATAGTTTAACTGATGACTAGTAGGGCTTGACCAATGTCAAGACGCGATGGTCAATCAGCCTATTGTCTGAGCATTTCAAGTTTATCAAGCATCCAAGTTTTTCAAGTATTCCAAGCACATCAAGCATTCAAGTGTTTCAAGCATTCTAAGCACATCGAGCATTCAAGTGTCTCAAGTATCTCAAGTATTTCAGTCTTTATAGCCTTTTGAGCAAGTGAGTCATTCTGAGTTTAAGTTTTCAAGCTTACATAAGTATAGTTTTAGTATTTGTCTTTCTTATGCCATTAAAAGTTTTGAGGGTTTTAAGCAATTAAGTATAAGTGTAAACTGAATTAGCATTAATATTAAGAGTGTAAGATATTAACCTTTAAAAATAAATGTATAAAGTATTAATATTTGGAGTGTGCATATATAGTATTAGCTTTCAGAACGAGTGTATCAAGTGTTAGCATTTAGCGCAAGTGTTTCAAAGCCTTAGCATCGAGCATGTAGTTTAAGCATAGAGTTTATAGTATAAGCATCGAGCGTATAGTTTAAGCATAGAGTTTATAGCATAAACATTTAGCATAAAGTTTAAGCATTGAGTTTATAGCCTAAGCATCGAACATATAGTTTAAGCATCATGAATAAGTATAAAAGCATTTATTAACATTTCAATAAATGTTTAAAATGTATAACATGCTTCTCAGTCCGGAGGTAAAAACAAATATGTTTGGAAAAGGGACAAATGAACTCACCTTATGTTTGAAGTGGTTGACTAAGTAAAATCAAGAATGCACGCGCTCGTAGTTTGTACTTGTTGTGATGTTCACGATCCTGTATTGATTTCATAGTATTCGTAGCTTATAAGTATATGTTGTAGTGACTTGTGTGCGTGTACGCGTTAGCCCTAGAGTTGGCTAACACTTGTGAGTCTCGGTGTTCATTCAGCCCTTGTTTACTTGCTATTACTTATTGTTAATATGGCATGTCTTCATATTATAGGTTTATTGCACTTCTTGTCACCATTAGATTCGAAATGGTTTGTGGCATCATAGTTGTAGAAGTTAGAGTTTCAAGTTTTGTTTCTAAATTCTTTCACCATCTTTATGTAATCTCCATAAGTTTCCTTGCATGTTATTTAACATCATTTAGTTTAAGTGTTAGTTTATGTCCTTATACATATGGGCCGAATGTGGGTTGAGTCTTGGGCCGAGATGGTCCTAATGAGTTGTGTAATTATATTGGGCCGAGCTTGTTAATGTTGGGCCAAATACAATTAATGTGGGCCGATATAGTGGCCATGGGCCAATTAAGGTCCCATGGGGCTGTTGGGCCTCATGTAAATGATGTGGCCCGATCTATTCCCTTGGGCCGAACCAGCCTACTGGGCCGGATGCTATGCAACTGCTGGGCTTTGCTGTTTGGATGATCAACAAGAAAACACAACATCATATCCAGCGAACCTTTTGGGGGTACATGGTCCTAGGTTCGGCATCATGGGGAAGGTTCGTTTGCCTCAAAGGGTTCGGTGGTGATGCCTCCATGACCAAAGGTTCGTCTACTGGAACCAACAGGTTCTGTGAAAGCTGGAAGGTTTGTCTAGGGTTAAAGATTTGTGGCTGCCAAGGGTTCGCCAGTGTCCTAAGGTTCGACGGAGTGGCATGAAGGTTCGGTGAGTGTAAGGTTCGGCCATGAGGGTTTGGTGCTGCCTGAGGGTTCGTGGCTGCGCATGAGGGATTCGTGAGCATACAGGAGGTTCGGCTAGGTCTCGGCTAGACTCTCATGGTGCACAGGTTCGACCATATTGAAACAAGGGTTCGGCCAGTTTGGTTCGGCCACCCTTGCATTCCCCACGAACCTGCATGTTTACTTCATCATCATTGCAGCTTTCACCCCTCGAATTGGCCCTTCCTATGCTGTTGTTACACGCTGACAAGACTTCAAGAGGGTGTTGGTTCGTAGGGTAAAGCTTAGAACCGGTTGTGTGGGTGTGTGTCAAAACAAGCCATAAAACCCTATTTCTCACGAACTTCGTGGCTTCATACCTCGATAATGGCTGATTAAAACTCTAGATCTGTTGTACTTCTAGGTAGAGGAGCTCGAGATCTTTCGCGTGGACACCAAGAACACGAAATTTCGTCAAGATTTGAGCTAGATCTTGTAGCTTGAAGATGAGAATTTTAGAGAGAGAAAGAAAAACGGGAGTGAGAGGCTAGAGAGAGAGAGAAAAGTGTAATAAATGAGGAAATGAAGTCATTTAGGGTTTATATACCCCGGGGTGTTCGGGTTCGTTTCGGTGGTTCGGTTCTTATCTTCGTCGTGTTTCCGGCACGCTACGCGCGTGTTTTATAAATAAAATAAAAAGGAATTTATTTTCGAATGTTTAGGAGGTGGTTATTTCTATTAAATATTTTAATTTACTTTCCTTTGAATTATCTATCGTAATTTTTTATTTTAAGTGTTTCGTTAACTTGTTCGCGTTTTTATTAAAATAGTTTCTTTTAATTTATTTCTGATGAGTTTCAAAATTGTAAAACAGAAAAATATTATGTTTTCTTAGATTTATTATCGTTCGTATCGTTTTCGTTTTTGTTTCGTCAGAAAACGTCACTTACACGCGTTTTTGTATAGAGCGCTAACTGTACGAACACGATCGTACGTTTCACTTTCTGACTTTGTTTTCTATTCTTCAGTCATCATTTCAGATTGTTAAACTTTCAGATGTATTCGTACAGAGTCGGTTGAGCATTCTGTAACAACAACTGTTATGGTTCTGTACTGTTTATCCTAGCATACGTTTATACACCATAGCATTAATTCAAACATGTGTGTACCTGTTCAATGTTGTCTGATGTGTTTCTGATTGTTAAACCATGAGGTTTAAATCAGATTTCAGAACAACTGCATAATAGTTTAGTGTCTAGCATCGAATGTTAATAGCTTCTAAGTAATTCTCCTAGTTTGTTCCTGAGTTACTGTGCAAGTTACTGTTCCGGTGACGATTCCGGCACAGATGTTACAGTGGTGGTCACCGATGGTCTTGGCTCGGAACAGTAAACCGCCGCCTGGGTTTTAACCCTGCAAATAGTATGATTCAAAGGTAAGAACCATCCCTCATGTGTCATTTCCTTTCCCAATCGAGTTACTGATTTTGGTTCCTTGTTCTCATTCAGATCCATAAGCAAGGACTATTCCCTAACAGCTTGAGTCTTGGATACGTGATGTGAGTTTTGATATATTATTTCATGTGTAGATTGAGTCGCTTAAGACCGATCTAGTGGCTGGAATTGAAACAAGTGTGAAGCAGTTAAATTTCGGACCCAACGAGTGGCTGAAAGCCAAGAGACAACGGTTGTTGAAGGAGTTGGAGTCGGATATGTCGCCTTCTAGTATCGGGTCAATGGTCAAAACCTGATCAACATAGTCAAAGATAGTGTAACCAGGTCAAACCGGACGGATCCGGTCAACAATGATAACCGAGTGTTCAGAAATGATCGGGATACAAAGCCGAGTCCATCGGTGAGCTCGAATCCCATATCGGGCTTCCGGATCTCAAAATGAGTTCACGCACGCGAACCGACCCGGAAGGTATACCTGCACGCTAACTTTTTATCATATTTGTCATAACTCGTGCGTTTATAATACTTCAATTCACGACTAAGTCAAATGCTAACTATCGAGATAAAATCTAAAATGAGTTAATAGTTGTAAATATTCGAAAGAATACATAAACCTATAAACAATGATTGATTTAATAAATTGTATCAAGTGTTTAACGACGTTGAGAGAACGGAGACGGATACGTTTATTTTAACCAGAAATTTAATTATAAATATAATTAAACAATTTTAATCGTTTGAGACGTGTATATATATACAAGTGCCAAATATTAATAAAGGGGAAATGATAATGACAAACATTAACCTACGTGTAAAACCGACAAATTAATATTTGTATAGTATTGAGCAATTAGATTATTTTAAATAATTGAGATTCATATATATTAACGAACTAGTTTCAAGAAAATTTAGCAAACGGATTACAAATTTCAAATAATATGTCTACATATTTGTAAACCGACGAAGTGGATTGTGATATCTATATATTTAAACGGTTAAAAAATTATGAATGAATCCAAATGGTTTTGAATATATTTTATACTAAATAAGTCATCAAAATTACAATAATTACTACAAAAAGAAACCAATGCTTATACATATTAATGACGACTTGTACATATATAAATACAATTCGGGATACAATAAACATCATTACTATAGATTATACATATATGAGTTAGAATATTTTTTTATATTTTTATTACAAATACGAAATAATTATTCTACAAAGTTACATATATATATATATATATATATATATATATATATATATATATATATATATATATATAAACGATAATTATAAGTTTGATGATTAATATTATACATTTAAGCATATCAATTATGAACACATATGATCAATTAAATAATCGAGTATTAAAGGATAGACTATTAACAAAAAATAACATATGTAACCAAAAGTCTTCGGTTAATCAAATTTAGCATATGTGAGGATGCGTTAGACCACGAATGATGGTTGTGTCAACTAGGCACGTGATACAAGATTTTTGGTATTGATTATTGATATACATTTGATTTACAAACAGGAACTTATGTTTCATTTGATTTGGGAAGGACTATACTATATCAAACATACATAGTTGACTAGTACTGATGTGCTGACTATGTTTACTCTGACTTTGGTTATTACAACACATGGACATGGGTTACATTGCTATACACACTGTGAGTATTCGTAGCCCCTTTTACTTTTTACATATGTTGGGGGAAATACATGCTACAATACTTTGCTTTTCTACTATGATACTTAAAAAGGTTTTCATTACTATGCTAAATGTGTTAGTCTATTGTAAATCCCTTTTATTTATGCCTAAACACAACCATTAACTCATGGGTATGATCCAGGGGATATTGTCACACCCCCAATTTCCAACTAACGGAATCATACCGTTTGGGACGTGACAAACCAGGATCTCAGATCATTAGACATAACGAAGACCTCTATATGGTTTTCAAAGATACTTTGGTCTTAATTTATAAAATCAAAGTTTAACATTTGCGGAAGCGTTTGAAAACTAATAATAGAAAGTAACTATTGCATAAACATAAATACAATGTTCAATGTTTTAAATCAACAACTAAAGTAAACTGTATGCATGAGACTCAACGTCCTAGTCCCTGCTTGTCCTTGCTTGTGTCTTAGTGTCCTGAGAAAACATGTAAATCAAGTCAACACAAAGGTTGGTGCATACACAGGTTTGTATAAATAATCACAAATGTTTGAACCAAATGTTTGAACAAGCTGTTTGTAAGAAATGTTTGCAGATCACATAATCACACATTGCATAGTTATGATAGCTAGTCATTTGTACTATTTACATAAGTGGTCGACACCGAAGCCGACTATTGCATGCTATAGCATGTTTTGCCTTGCCACTATTGCCTAGCACGAACAATAGTAATGTGTGTTTGGTCAGTTAAACACCTGCGTAGATCCCATCTACCAAGTGAGGTTTGTTAAACCCAATAGATCTATCTTCAACTACCACGCTTTGCACTACGACAAACTAAACGGTTCGAAATGTAAGGCTTTGTAATGCTATGTTTGCACTTAATGTAAACAGCTAACTCATGCAAGTGATATGTATCTAAAAGTGTTTGTTGCACATGTTTTCTCCCCCAAAACAATTAAAATAAGAAAGGGGCTGTGTACGCACCTTTGAATGTAGCAGAATGATCAAACAAACGTGAAACCGTGTAGATAATCCTCTACGAAGAATCTGTGTTTTACCAATAACTTAGTGTTATTCGGGATGTCATTTTGTGCTAGAAATCACATACATGTCAACACACGTACGTTAGATTGTTAGAAACGTGCACAAGTAAATACGCGTGACTTTAAAGTCGTTTAATAAAATCATATAGTCCGTATACGATTTTATTTAAATAAGCGTAATTGTACGCGATTTCGTTTTCGGGTTAAAATATAAATTTTATTATTTAATTTCGTTCGGGATGAAATTCTGGTTCCAACGAAATTCGAATGGGTTAAAACGGAGTTCGTACGCGAAAGTTATTGCAAAAATACCAAAAATGGTATTTTTTAACAAAACCGGTCGACTCACGGTTCGAACCGGCGACCTCCCACTCAACACACACACACAGCTTACCAGTCTCGCCCGCTAGGGATTCGCATCTGATTGCCAAAAGAAATTCTTTTGAACTTCAATTCCCTTGTTTCCCTTTGTTACCTAACCGAACCAAATGGTCCTCAATCGAACCCCAATTCGAATCCGATTAAACCAAAACCTTAGGGGTTTTGTTTCAACACTCAAACCGAACCTAAATGTTATTTCAATTCCATGGATCATTAACTCAAAGCCCTCGAATAAGATAAAAAGAGTTTTTGAACGTGTATATCCAACTAGCCATTCAATTTGATTGAATCTGTTTATTTTAAACCGAAAAATCATAGGGTTTTTATTTGATGTGATATTTAGAACTTATCAGTAATGTTTAATTTGAATATCATGCTCTATTAACCCGAATTCCCCAATTCGTTTAAACCTAAGAACCCTAGAATTTGAATTCAATTAATTCGATGTTTCTAAACAAAATTATCATAGCATTTTACTTGATCGGACCCCTCTGAAGCTAGAGATACTATTTAATTTGATTATTAACCTCAATTTCATGAAAACCCCCAAATTGGTTTATAATATGAACCCTAGAATTGAAAATCATTCAATTCGATGTTGTTTGATAAAATCAGTATAGGGTTTTTATTTAATAGAGTATTTCGAAACATTCTGTGATGGTTACATTGAACACCCATTTTGTTTGGGCCGAAACCCCCAAAACCGATTCTTTTAAGAACCCTAGAGTTAGAAATCTTTAAATTCGTTTTTGTTTGAAACAATTGCCACATGGTTTTCATTGAATGAATGATTTCGAATCTATCTGTAAGTGTTAATTTGATTTTTAAAAACATTTGCATAGAAATCCCCAAAACGTTTTTGCTCAAGAACCCTAGAAATCAAATTCATTCAATTCGATGATGTTAGTCAAATTTATCTTAGGGATATGCTTAGTCGCATGTTTTAGGATGTGTGGGTGTAGTTTGTTACCTGATTCGACTCCGAATTGATGTAGTTCGATTAGATGCTCGAGTTCGGCCGACCCTTAGATCAAATCTTCGATCCCAACGTTCTTGGTTGCAATTGTTATATGAAAAAGGCTCTAAAGATGCCGATCCTACTCTCTGTATGTTTAATTTGCCGTATTGAAGTCAAATTACATGGTTTGAGTATTGATTAGCTACGGTTTCGACTCTTTGTTATCATTTTAATTAATTCGACAAATAAATGGGACCATAACGCTTGATAGATGTTACTAATCATCAAGTTGATGTTTACAACTGATTAATTTCAGTTATTACATGGTTTTATTATCAATTTTGAATTCAATTGCTTGACAAGGTCGAATTTTGACCCATAAAGTCAAAATTGCTAATTTCTAATCCTTTACAAGTTAAAACTTTATAGTTTAAATGTTCTAGGATTTATTTGTTTCGATTCTAATCCTTCAGATTTGATATTATTTGTTTTCATGAAAATTCTGTGAACTTTTCAGTTAACGGAGTTAATCCGAAAATATCGAATTGTCACAGATATATTGGATAGTACTATCTTGGTTGACAACCCATTCACCTATCGGGTGGTCTTGCTAGCTACAGTCACCCAATGATGAGGTCAAACACGGTGGATGAATATTTTTAACTCTATTGTATACTTTGAACTCGGGAAGAGTTTTTTTTATCATGAGATCATACACAAGGGCAATCAGTCATAGGTTTGGTTATGGACTCATGTAGATTCTATCCATTCACACTTATGGCTTAACATATTATATGATAGCATAGCATTATGGGATTGATGATCCTACTGGATTTTTATTGAAACATTTTACTCGTTCCTGGAATGGCCAACACATAATGGGATTGATGATCCTACTGGATTTTGATTTAAACATTTTACTCATGCCTGAAATGGCTAACACACTATGGGATGATGATCCTACTGAGTTTTGATTGAAAACCATTTACTCATGCCTGAATGGCAAACACTATTACTTAAACTGTTTGATTAAACACAAAACCTACGAACTCACCTACTTTTTAGTTGACACTTGTTTTTGCATGTATTTCAGATACTAATATAAGGCTAGATATTGACCTTACACTTAAGCAGAAGGACTAGCATTCTCTCATACTCAATGACTTCTTGATATACAGTTTCGTCGCATCTCCCGTGTTTCCGCCGGCGGCGGGGGTGTGACAGATAACAAGAATGATATTCATGATAACATAATTTCATGATGATATTATTCACCACATATACTAACATCATGTAATAAGATAAGCTCTTATAACAATTTGTTAAAGTCATTGAGAATACATAACATTGAGAACATATGACACTAAAACAACAACTGAGAGAAATACATGAGATATCAAGGATGCCATCACAATAATATCATCTCATGATGTCATTCACCACATATGCTAACATTGTGTAATAAGACAATATCTTCTAACACAATATTAAAGATTAGAGATCATCACATTGTGTTCATTTCCTTAAGATCGTATCATTGGAACAAGATGACAGTAATTCAATAGAAATGAGCATGAGACATTATTTTGAGTTCATTATATAACTTTAATATTTATGATAATTATAATAATCCTTATATCAGTGAGGTTAGATTCCAATTATAATTGCAATGGTATTAGTTAATCTATTGGGATCATACCGGGCACTATATGTGCCAACATCCTAGTTAGTAAAACTGAAAATGCTTTGGGAATATATGCATATCTTATATGTATCTTTGAGGATATCTTACAATTCGGACGGGTCAGTAATGATAGTCATAGAGACAACTAAGTCTTGTTCTTACAGGTATCGTTGAGGATATCTTACACTCCGGGCTGGTTGGTAACGATAGTCACCGAGACAATTAAGTCTCACTCTTATAGATATCGTGGGGGGATATCTTACATTTCAGGCTGGTCAGCAATGACATTCACAGAGACAATTAAGTCTCGTTCTTATAGGTATTGTTGAGGATATCTTACACTCCGGGCTGGTCGACAGCCACAGAGACAATTAAGTCTCACTCTTATAGATATCATGGGGGATATCTTACATTTTGGGCTGGTCAGTAATGACAGCCACAGGGACATTTAAGTCTCGCTCTAGGTATCGTTGAGGATATCTTACATTTCAGACTGGTCAGTATTGACAGTCACAGAGACAATTAAGTCTCTACTCTAAGATATTGGGGAATACCAAGTTGAATATCATTTGGGGACGAACATATGTGAGTTATAAATGGGTATCTATAGTGGCAATACATGTGGTATTCAGTTCAGTTAAGTGTGTGGTGGGATGTCGGCTTCATTCGTGATACGTATGCCCTATATATAAACATGCTTAATTGGACGATATACTATCTGTAGGTGCAACTATGGAGAGGACATTGATGTGAGATAAGGCAAAGCAAATTAAACTAGTCTTGTGTGTGACACCATTACTTGTGAATAACAAATTTCAATCGTTTTTATTTACTAAACTTATGAACTCACCAACCTAGTGTTGACTTGTTTTAAATGCATGTTTTCTCAAGTGACGAACATGTAACATCCCGTTTTAAAAAATATTATAATAGAAACGACAATTGAATCATAAGATCTTGTTTAACAATAAAATAGTTTAGTTTATAAATTATAATTATTTGAGAGTATAAGAATAGAAATGAGCGTTCAAAATTTTCAGCGTTCGTTTAAACTAATAGGTAGAGTAAAACAATTATTAGAAATAACTGGTGTCTAAACTATCGTTAAGTTTAGTCAAGAGTCGGTTAAATAATAATAATAATAATAACATTAAAATATATTATATTTGATCTTTCTCCGTTTTTAACGAAACTTAAGTCAAAACGTAGAGAAAAATAAACAGATCCCAACCTAATATTTATAATTTTTTAAAATGTGATATTTTAGAAGATATAAGTGAAAAACAAAAGTTGAGCTAAAATTAGTTATAATAATTTAATATTAAAAGTTATAAAAAACGAAAAATATAACAACAACAGCAATAATAATAATAATAATAATAATAATAATAATAATAATAATAATAATAATAATAATAATAATAATAATAAGAACAACAACAACAACAATAATTAAATGTAAAATCCTAAATTTCAAGTTAAGTGCACGTGTGTAGTGAGTATGCAAGATTGCACAAATTTATATATTTTAAATTGTAAAATATCTTTTGAAAGCAAAAGATCTTCAAATTGAAGATTACTACAATGATACTGTGACAATCCGACTTTTCGAGTTAACCTCGTTAACCCTCGTAGGCCCAACAAGGCCAAGGAAGGCCCAGTAAGGCCCAATGGAGTCTAGGTAGGCCCAATAAGGCAAAGTAAAGCCCAATGAAATCAAGGAAGGCCAATGAGGCCCAAGTAGGCCCACTAAGGCCAAAGTAGGCCCAAGATAGGCCCAATGAGTTTAATGTAGGCCCAATTGCATTAATGAAGCCCAAATGGATTAATTTAGCTCAATAGTATTCCAAAGTGATCCAATTATTGACAATTCGGGAATTTGGTTTAATCTTGTTAACCGAAACGATACAAACATTAACAAAAACGAACTACAAAGGTTGGAAGTAACCAAAACAAGTGTTCAAACGCTTAAATTATAGGGATTTATCATGTAATTAAAAGAAATACACAATTTTGACTTTTAATAGTCAAAATTCGTTTGGAAATTGAATAAAAATTCGAATTCACATTAAAACCTGATAATTAATCAAATTGAATTGTCCATAACTATCTTATTGATGATAGTTAACTGTTAACAAACACAATTGAGCCATTTAAGTTCGAATTAAACGATATTAATCACCATTAAGTCGAAACCGTCACTTGTAATCATGGTGGATATACAATTCGACTTTAAACACCCGAATTGGCATTCCAGAACCCTTAGTCGGCATCTTTAGGCTCCTTTCCATCCAAGAATTCGAAGTGAGAAGCATTGGATCGAAGTTTTGATCAAGAGGACGGCCAAGACTCAAGTGTATAATCAAACTACATCGATTCGGCATCAAATAAGGTAATAAACTATACCCACACATGCTAAAAGGGCCGACTAAGAGTAATCTTATCTCAATTTCGACTGTAAACATCGAAATATAGGATTTTAAATCTAGGGTTCTTCATTTAAACCGAATTGGGGGTTTAAGTATAATCGAATATAAAAATCAAATTGAATTATGCAGAGAGTTTCGTGAAAGCATATAAAAAGAAAATCCTAAATCAATTTCATATCACAATTTCGATTTAACCGATTTTGAATTCTAGGGTTTGTACGTAAAAACGTTTTGGGGTTTTCTATTGAAAGGTGTTCAAAAATCAAATTAAAAGTTACGGTTAGTTTCAGAATAGTCCGAATAAGAAGAAACATGTGTTGATTTTGAATCATAGCATCGAATTTCATGAGGTCGATCAATTAGGGTTCTTAGAGGAACCGATTTGGGGGATTCTTGCTTGAACAGGTTATTAATCGAATTCAAGCACATGGTTAGTTCCAGAAAGTTTCGATTAAGCTAAACCCTATGTTAATTTGATATTAAAACAACGAATATAATGATTTTGATCATTAGGGTTTATAAGAAAAACGTTTTTGGGGGTTTTGAACTAAACGAATTTGATATTCGAATTAATTGTGACAGACACTTTCGAAATTTCATTATGAATGAGTATCATATGATTTTTCAGATAAATCTAAGCGAAATCGATAAAATTAAATTGTAGATTTTTGTACTCGAATTCGAAATGCTGTGAGCCACGAATTGGGACTTAATGTGGTCTAATAATCGAATTAAAACCACCTGTGATCTCGTTTTGAATCATAGAACAATATCCCCATGATGATAGACATGATTAAGATTCAAATCGGAGTCAATTAGAACCAAGGTGGGATCGGTTATAAGGAACAAAAAGGGAACCCAACTAGTTCTTATTAAAACTAATCAAAACCGAAGTTGATAACAAATGTTGACGCAGAGCAAGTGGTTGGGGCTTGGTGTATGTGTGTGGAAGGTCGCGGGTTCGTGCCTTAGGGCTGCCAGTTTTCATAATTAAAAATCAGTTTTTGGTTTTTAACCCGTAACTCCTTCGTTTCAAGCCCGATTCGACTCGTTCGAGTTGCGTTGGAACCGTATCGCGAATACGGACAATCTAAAATAATAAAACTTATATTATTACCCAAAAAATATAATCTTGTATAAATACGAACTTGTTATTATAATCAAATATATGATTATTTGATTTAATTAAACGATTTCAAAGGCACGCGTACATACGTATGCACATTCTTAACACTTTAACATACGTATGTTGACACGCATGTAATTTCAAGCACAAAACGACTATTCGAATAACACTAAGTTATTGTTTAAACACAGATCCTTCGTAAGAGGATTATCTACACGATTTCACGCGTATTGATCATTCTGCTCACTATCGAAGGTGCGTACACGGCCCCTTTCTTATTTTAAACTGTTTTGGGGGAGAAAACATGTGCAACAAACTGTTTTTAGATACATATCACTTGCATGAGTTAGCTGTTTACATTATGTGAAAACATATCAATTTGAAAGTCCTTACACACCTCGAACCGTTTAGTTTGCTGTAATGCAAAGCGTGGTAGTTGGAAATAGATCTATTAGGTTTGACAAACCTCACCTGGTAGATGGGATCTACGCAGGTGTTTGACTGACCAAACACATTTTTACTATTGTTGTGATAGACAATAGTGGCAAGGCGAAAACATGCTATAGCATGGCAATTCGTCAGCTTCGGTGTCGAACACTTATGTAAATAGTTTATATGACTAGCTATCATGACTATGCATGTGTGATTATGTTATCTGCAAACTTGATATTCAAACTGTTGTTTTGAACATTGTGAATACTTAAAACCTGTGTTATGCACCAACCATTGTGTTGACTTGATTTACATGTTTTCTCAGGACACTAAGGCACAAGCAAGGACAAGCAGGGACTAGGAAGTTGAGTCTCATGCATACAGTTTACTTTAGTTGTTGATTTAAAACATTGAACATTGTATTTATGGTTATGCAATAGTTAATTTCTATTATTAGTTTTCAAACGCTTCCGCAAATGTCAAACTTCGATTTTACAAATTAAGACCAAAGTATGTTTAAAAATCATATAGAGGTCTTCGTTATGTCTAATGATCTGAGATCCTGGTTTGTCACGTTCCCAAACGGTATGATTCCGTTAGTTGAAAATCGGGGGTGTGACAGATACTCACATACAAATATTAATTTACATAAGTGAAATTTGATTCGTTCTAAAACCATAGAAAGTTAACGACTTCTTCTCTACCCTCTCGAACCAAAGCTACAAAGTTTTCCGGTATGTTATTTGATTCCTTAGTTTAACTCATAAATTAAGTCTTTTTGGATATTATAAAATTATAGGGTTAGGGTTAAGATTCGACCCCATATATATAAATATTATGTTGAACTTATGATATATTTTAGGAACATAATATAAACGCATCAGGAATCATCCTTGCAAACTAGTGATAAGGATAGATTAAGAAGAAATGTTGCCAAAATAATCTTGAGAAGTCATACGCTATCACTCAGCCAACCAAAAATTCAGGTGAATACATTAAACTTGTTTTAAATATAAATGCATTTTTTTAACATTGTATGTTTAAACTTTGACGCATAAAGGGATACTACGTGATCAGCATTTAGGCTACTAGTATACGTATGATTTGCAAATTGTATCAGAGTATGGGTGAAATTCCCATATGTGGTTGGTACAATTGGGCTGGACGGTTAAACGTAAAACGTACTCCGCATGCAACCTAACCAGTGACCAGCTGTGGCCTGTAGAGAACTAAACGTAAGGCGCGCTACGCTGTAGTTCCTAACCAGTGACACTTATAAACCAGTGTATGCAGTAGTTGTATCGATCAGTGAAATAACCTGCTAAATGTATAGTATTGCCATTAATAATTATGGTTAAAGGACCGAACAAGCTATGCTTACATATCGAATCGATTATTTGCATTCACCAACATTATGTTGACGTTTTATTTTCAAAAACTTTTCAGGTAATAATGAAATTAAAAGAAAAGCAAGATTAAAGATTCTGGGCCTATGATGCCTTGAATAATCTTGTGGTAAGACCATGGAACTATTGGAGCTATGCCTCCAAGTCATGTATAAACCAGATATAATAAAATGATTTGAAATTATGTGTTTGTAAAAATCCGGTTTACAATAATATGAAATGATGGTGTTCATACCTATGCGTATGAAATTTTATGAAATCCTGAAAAGTTATTACAAATAATGAAACGCGGTTTTTCATACCTATGCGTATGAATCATTTAGAAACGATGAAATATGGTTTTCACATCTATGCATGTGAATTATTTATGAAGTTTGAAAAATAACGATTTTCGTTGCGTAAAAATTTGAATTCATGAAACTACGCTTCCGCTGAAACATATGAAACAGAGTAATAAACTCTGACCGAGACTGTATTATTCATGAAACCAATACGGTTCGCGGCGCCAGGGCCGCCGAGAGCCCGGGGTGTGACAGGTTGGTATCAGAGCTCCTAGTTTTAGCGAAATAGGTACTAATGATAGTATCTAAGCTTTAACCAAATTGAGATAAGTTCCTATCAAAGGAATAGGTAGAATAGTATTCTTGAAATACTAAGAATGATTGAAATAATAGTGTGAATCTTAATGATAGCATATGAGCTAATTATGATGAATTATTTTTAAGAATTTGTCAAATATCATATTTGGTAGATAGTGTCTAAAAATTTAAATAATAGCGAACCATCTAAAAAACACGTGGGTGCAAGAGAACGCGCACGGATATTGATTAAACCATGACTTAGAAATTTTAGATACAATAGATGGTTGTAGAATGAATAAAAGATGCGATTCTATCAATATTCGCTAAAAAAACAAATGAAAATTGGAATCTCACGAAAACAATAACAAAAGAAAACGATGCATCTAAAATAAACAATGAAAATTAAGAAGCTTTTAGTTTGAAACAATCCGAAACTAAGGAATGTTAGTGTAAAACATTCTAATCTTGTAAACCTCCCAAGTTCACTACAACGGAAGGAGTTGTCGTAGCATTAAGATGGATTGAAATGGTTGAGGCAGCACTTGCTATGAGCAAATGTGTCGATGAAGATATGGTTGTATATACTTTGAATTTCATTTAAAGATGTAGCTTTAGAATGGTGGAATTCCATTATTCAAACCAAAGGTAGAAACTAAGCATATACTATGACTTGGGAAAATTTTCGGGAGTTGATGACTCGAAAATTTTGCCTAATGAATGAAAAAAAAAGAGATTGAGTGGAAATTCTTGAGACATCGCATGGTCGGTGCAAGGCATCAGGAATACACTTCTAAATACTTTAAATATACTCGATTTAAGTCAAATCTTGTGACAGCATAATCAAAACTTATTAATCGTTATATCTGGGAAATGGTATGTGAAATTAGTGCCATGGTAAAGGCTGTTATGCCTCGGACCATTGACTCAGCCTTTGAGGGTCCTAAATTGAACAAAGCAAGTGGAATTAACGGGGCTAGTGGTTCAGGAGCAAAAGCTAATCCAAATGCAAAGAAGATGACTCGAGCTTTTGTTCTTAATGTCAAGGAAGCTGCAAGCATACCGGATATCATTACCGGTATGTTTCGTATCAGTGATTTTATGCAAAAGTTTTGTTTGATTCAGGACAAACCAAAATGTTATTGATTATGAATTTTGTAAGCTTCTAAATGAACCACTAGTAAAACTAGATAAACCTTATCTCGTAGAAACTGCTAATGTTAATGTAGTTAACGTAAATGAAGCATTAGTAAATGGCAACATCACAAGCACAATACACCTGTAAAATTATTACCAATGACGTTGGTCGGCTTTGATGCGGTAATTGGAATGGATTGGTTAGCTACGAAACAAGTGTGTATCTTATACGATACCAAATCCATTGAAGTGCGTGTTCCAAAAGGTAGAAAATTGATCATCAAAGGTGATAAGCCAACAAATCTTATTGTAATCATTTCTATGATTAAAGTTATTAAGTGTCTGAACAAAGGTTGTTTAGTTTACCTAATCTCAGTTACTAGTGATGATCAAGAAAAGAAGAAACTTGAAGATGTACTAGTTGTAGTTGATTTTCCTGGCATATTTCTAGATTAATTACCTGGTTTACCACCAGAATGGGAAGTAGAATTTCATATCAATTTGGTACAAGGTATGACCTCTAGTACTAAATCTCCTTATAGATTGACACTGACTTAAATGAAAGAGCTCAAGAAACAATTAGACGAGCTATTGGAAAAAGGTGTTATTCAACCTAGCTCATCACCTTAAGGAGTTCCAATATTATTTGTTAAAAAGAAATATGGGTCGATGCAGATGTGCATTGGCTATAGGAAGCTAAATAAGGTGACTATCAAGAATTAGTATCCACATCCACGAATTGACAATTTTTCGATCAACTTCAAGGAGTTTGTTATTTTTCTAAAATTGATTTTCAATCGGGATGTCATCAACTGAAAGTCAAGGAAGAACATATCCCTAAAACTTATTTTCATACAAGGTATGGGCATTATGAGATCACTGTTATGTCTTTTGGACATACTAATGCTCCAGCTGCCTTTATGGACAACATGAACCAGATATGCAAACCTTATCTAGACAAATTCATCATTGTATTCATTGATAATATTCTTATTTAATCAAAAACACCCAAGAATCATACTAAATATCTTAGAACCCTACTTGAACTACTACTAAATGAGAAATTGTATGCTAAATTCTCTAAATGTGAGTTTTGGCTCACTAAAGTAAAATTTCTGGGCATGTCATTAATGCTCAAGGTATTAAAGTGGATCCATCTAAGATAGAGTTTATTACCAAATGGGAGAACCCCAAGTCACCAATAGAGTTGTGTAGTTTCTTACGTTTGGCGGGTTATTATCGTCAATTTATTCAAAATTTCTCCCGAATAATCGTTCTTCTTACCTCATTGACTCAAAATTTAAAAAATTTGAATGGAGTGCCAAGCAAAACTTAGGCCTTCCAAATTTTTAAAAGAAAGGTTAACTCACACTCCAATCATAGCATTACATGAACGCGCTAAACACTTTGTAGTTTATTGTGATACTTCTCACACAAGATGATGATGTGTACTGATGCAACAAAACAAAGTGATTGCCTATGCATCACATTAATAACAAAAACATGAGAAGAATTATGCAACTCTTGATTTGGAATTAGGCTCCATTATCTTTGCATTGAAGTTGTGAAGACATTACCTTTACGGAGGTCATTTCACAGTTTATATTGACCCTAAGAGTTTAAAATACATCTTTGGTCAAAATGATATGACAGACTTGTAATAACCCGTTAGGTTAAGGCTTTCCACTTCAAACGTCATATGAATACGAAAATAACTTAGTTTGCTACAACTGCCAAACAAGTAAAAGTTTACGATATTTATACAACGAAATTTTTAAATCTATTTGATTGAGGTTAGTTAAACCAAACATATTGCAAACCCCAACAACTTTGATAAGACAAGTTTTTATTATATAAAGTTCTAAATTAACTCATTTGTGTGCTACATTCATGAACTAGGGTAATCATGCCAGGTAAATTACCGTTGCGGGTGCACACGGAACGATAATTTGCAATACATGTGAATCCTGCTGTACAGGACAATGGACACAAACGAAGCAAACTTTGAATGCATCCTAAAAGAATTAACATGCGACAACGAAAGTGAATGGAGACACTAGATAACTATGACTGTAAAATTCGCTATCATGAGAGAAAGGCGAATATTGTAGGAAATGTCTTTAGTCGAAAGAAAGAAAAGAAACCAAAAAGATTATGTGATCCAAGGCTTAAATTACAAGTTGATTTGATTAATAAAATTAATGAAGCACATAAACAAGCTCAAAAGGATGAAAACAAAGAAAAAGAAGTAATGAAGTGCATGACTGAACAACTAGTCAAATGAGACGATGAAATTTTTCGGATGAACACAAGAATTTGGGTGTCGAACACTGGCATATTATTATAAAGAATTATAGAATAAGTTAGTAGATCCAAATATACGATGCATCCAGAAAGTGGGAAAAAAATGTGTATAAAAACTTAAGGGAAAACTATTGGTGGATTAATATGAAAAAAGATATAACTGCATAAGTTACATAATGTTTAATTTTTTCTCAAGATAAAACAAAACATTAGAAACCCTATAATATGATGCAACAACTTGAATTATCATTCTGGAAATAGGAAATGATCACTCTGGATTTTATAAGCAAACTTCCTCGAACCAGTTGTGGCAATGATAAGATATGGATTATTGTTGGTAGACTAACTACGTCTGCTTATTTCCTACAAAAGAAAGAAACTTATTCTATAGATAAATTACCTCAATTATACGTTAATGAAATTATATCTCTACACGATGTGTTTCACGTTTCTAACCTTCGAAATGAGTCAGTATTACGAAAAATTAAAATTCAATAAACATCCAATTCAAATCGAAGATCGATAAGAAAAGAAACTTAAACGAAAAAAAAGTTGGTGTTAGTTAAAATTAAATATAACTACAAATGTGGTTATGAATATAAATGGAAATTAAAGTCAGAAATGAAAAAAAAATAATAATAAAATACCTACCCCTATTTCAATAATCTCGAGGACGAGATTAAAACAAAGATGAGGATGATGTAACATCCCGTTTTAAAAAATATAATAATAGAAACGACAATTGAATCATAAGGTCTTGTTTAACAATAAAATAGTTTAGTTTATAAATTATAATTATCTGAGAGTATAAGAATAGAAATGAGCATTCAAAATTTTCAGCGTTCGTTTAAACTAATAGGTAGAGTAAAACAATTATTAGAAATAACTGGTGTCTAAACGATCGTTAAGTTTAGTCAAGAGTCGATTAAATAATAATAATAATATTAAAATATATTATATTTGATCTTTCTTCGTTTTTAACGAAACTTAAGTCAAAACGGTGAAAAAATAAACAGATCCTAACCTAATATTTATAATTTTATAAAACGTGATATTTTAAAAGATATAAGTGAAAAAAAAGTTGAGCTAAAATTAATTATAATAATTTAATATTAAAAGTTATAAAAAACGAAAAAATATAATAATAATAATAATAATAATAATAATTAAATTTAAAATCCTAAATTTCAAATTAAGTGCACGTGTCCAGTGAGTATGCAAGATTGCACAAATTTATATATTTTAAAATGTAAAATATCTTTTGAAAGCAAAAGATCTTCAAATTGAAGATTACTACAATGATACTCACATACAAATATGAATTTACATCAATGAAATTTGAGTCATTCTAAAACCATAGAAAGCTAACGACTTCTTCTCTACCCTCTCGAACCAAAGCTACAAAGTTTTCCGGTATGTTATTTGATTCCTTAGTTTAACTCATAAATTAAGTCTTTTTGGATATTATTAAATTATAGGGTTAGGGTTAAGATTCGACCCCATATATATAAATATTATGTTGAACTTATGATATATTTTAGGAACATAATATAAACGCATCAGGAATCATCCTTGCAAACTAGTGATAAGGATAGATTAAGCAGAAATGTTGCCAAAATAATCTTGAGAAGTCATAAGCTGTCACTCAGCCAACCAAAAATTCAGATGAATACACTTAACTTGTTTTTAAATATAAATGCATTTTTGAATATTGTGTGTTTAAACTTTGACGCATAAAGGGATACTACATGACCAGCATTTAGGCTACTAGTATACGTATGATTTGCAAATTGTATCAGCCTATGGGTGAAATTCCCATATGTGGCTGGTACAGGTGGGCTGGAAGGTTAAACGTAAGACGTACTTTGCATGCAATCTAACCAACCAGTGACCAGCTGTGGGCTGGAGGGAACTAAACGTAAGACATGCTGCGCTGTAGTTCCTATAAGTGTCAGTTATAAACCAGTGTATGCAGTAGTTGTATCGATCAGTGAAATAACCTGCTAAATGTGTAGTATTGCCATTAATAATTATGGTTAAAGGACCGAACATGCTATACTTACATATCGAATTGGTTATTTGTATTCACCAACATTATGTTGACGTTTTAATTTCAAAAACTTTTCAGGTAATAATGAAATTAAAAGAAAAGCAAGATTAGAGATTCTGGGCCTATGATACCTTGAATAGGATCTTGTGGTGAGACCATGGAGCTATTGGAGCTATGCCTTCAAGTCATGTATAAACTGGATATTATAAAATGATTTGAAATTATGTGTTTGTAAAAATACGGTATACAATAATATGAAATCATGGTGTTCATACCTATGCGTATGAAATTTTATGAAATCCTGAAAAGTTATTTTGAAAAGTTATCACAAATAATGAAATGTGGTTTTTCAAACCTATGCGTATGAATCATTTAGAAATGATGAAATATGGTTTTCACATCTATGCATGTGAATTATTTATGAAGTTTGAAAAATAACGATTTTCGCTGCGTAAAATTTTGAATTCACGAAACAACGCTTCCGCTGAAACATATGAAAACGAGTAATAAACTATGACCGAGACTGTATTATTCATGAAACCAATACGGGTTGCAGCGCCCGGGCCGCCGAGAGCCTGGGGTGTGACAGAACAGGGTTAGTCACCAAATTCAGGATGCATTTAGCTAGTGGACCTTATAGTGGATCTAGCTGCTTTTGTATGCATAACTTTTGGATCACATATGTGTGAATCATCTTTTGTAAATCTTATGCAGATACAAGATAGAAACTTCATGATTCTTTTTGGGTAGATTTACTTAGTTAAATTATAAACATGAATTGTACGGCTCGAGGTGTGACAGTTTGTGTTCGTTCATTAATAAAATTAAACGAACTGTTCATGAACGCAAATGAACACAAACGAACCAAAATAAATGAACAAGCGTAAATGAACATTATTTAACACTATTGAGCAATCATAAACAAACATGAACACTATTGAACAAACATAAACGAACATCGTTGAAAAAGCATAAACGAACACAAATGACAACTCTCTTAAATTTAAATACAAATCATTCGTAAATTAGATAGTTAACCGAACATAAACTAACATAACATAGTTAACGAACATTAACTATAACAGCCGTAAATAATTACATAAATAAATGTAAATATAAAAAAACTCAAATAATAAATAATTAAATATTCAACAAATTCATTTAATTACAAGTTCTGATAAATTAAACAAGTTGATCATTGCGTATTCATGTTAATTACATAACCAATCAAAATGATTACACGTTTATTCAAATATTATTAACAACCGAGATAAATGATCCAATAGTTTATTCTAACTGTTGTAAAATTTCAAATCCTCTTGTTTAATTAACACTTGACTAATATAGGTGACCGTATCTGATAGAATAGGAGATCAATTGAGAAACCAAAGCGTTAGTAAAGTCTCACATTTATCTGAGTTTAAATTGGTAAATACACACAAACACACATATATATATGTTGTGTAAGTATAATATGTAACCGATGGATGAGAAGAGGTGTGACCTAAATGTTAATAAGTGAAGAACAAATAGAAATAGAATGGGAAGCCGATCGTGTTTATTTGAGAGAAAATCTTGAGGGACGTTTTTTTTTTCACATAGCAAACTCCAAAGAACTTCGCAGTGGATGATCAAGACTTCAAAAGTCACCTTGAAGTTTCATCTGATTATACAAGAAACCACAGGCCACCCTCCCAGAACTACGGATCGAGGATCGAGGACCACAACAAACAGTTTGCAGCCGTAGAAGAAACAATACCGAGCACGAAACCGAATTTCGATTTGTGTCATCGAACGTTGTGTTTTATCAAGTTTATAATCCTTCTCCAACTCGTCTTTGAATTCACTCACGATAAGCTTCCATATCATATTTGAATTAGATATGCATTTCAAGTCTAGTGAACGTTGGTTGGATGATCCTCGGTTTCAAATCATTACACACACTGAACTCCCTTCACAAATTTTGTTGGATGATAGTTGATTATGGATCTGGGAATTTAGTTCTATATTACGTTTGGAGAAATGGGTATATAGATACATATAAACATAAATGGGTTGCCAAGAAAGAAATCTAAAAACTTGTTGTAAACTTCAAGTTCAATGAAGAAGAAGGAAGCCATACTGTTTAAAGTTAAATATTAATATAGTTATAAAATTAAGCTTATTGGTTAAAACTTGTAACTTTGGTAAAAGGGTCATGGTTTCAATTTCTTTCAAAGGCATTTTTTTTTGTTTTTCATGTAAACCAGAATGTGCAAAAGAAAATATAAATATGATCTGGATTACTAAAATAAAAATATTTAGACGATCTGATTACGAAATTAATGAATACGTACGAACGTTAATAAATAATTTTATAAAAATAAACCTATACGAACGAGTAAATTTTAAAAATGTTGAAATCACAAGTTACCATTAACCGAGTACGTATAATGATGAAATCCGCTAAACTAACGTGAAATTAAACCAAACACACAAATTGCTAAATTGCCAAGGATTGGGGTTACTTGCTTATCTTCTTATTATTTACTGATTAATTGCTAAGGCCCAGGTACGTATTCTATCTAATTCAATCATAGTATTTTCGTTCTGTAATCGTTTATCTCATGTTTTTATACCCTATCTGATTTGTTATTGCCACGATATGATATCGTGTTTCTTGTTTCGTTTGTCACGAAATAGATCTTGATTATAGTGTAATCATTATTTAATGATCCAAAAATGACTGAACTTGGTAGTTTAACTATCCTACTGAACTTGGTAATTTATCTACCCTACTGAACCTACTGAATAACTGAACTTATGATCTATTACCCGAGCATGCCCCTACCTGTAAGGATGACTACAGGCCCTTCATAGCGGCAACCATGACGTGGAACCACCCGTGGCGGTTAGTTGAGTTCACGACGTCTCTATTTTAGTACTCTAATAGTACACTTGTGCACATACTGAGTTATAGAGAGGCGTATGGACTGGTCCTAGGATAATTTTTTTAACTGTACTTTCTGATTTCTGGGGGATAGTGACGTGTATGCCAACACTAACTATCTCATGTGTTTGGTAAGCGGGAGTAGCTACCCATGAACCTTACACTATTATATGTACAATCGGCTCGTGGTATATTATGGGATTTCCCACTATTTTTGACTTACATTATAACCTATATTGTTGTTTCTGAAAGTTTATATTTTATTCAAGTCAGATCATTGTTTACTGTTCTATTTTTGTTACTGCCTTGTTTTTGGTATCTGTTTTTGAATATTATTCTCATTAGCTTCACCACTTTTTGAATTTCTATTAATTACAGTTGTTTATCCGTTACTGAGCATTCTTTGGCTCTGCCGTATTTGTTTTTGTGGTGTTTATATGTATTGTATAGGTAATCCAGGAAATCAGACTGAGAATTGAGAGAAGAGAACAAGAGATTATCAAGAATTTATTATACAAATAATATAATGAACTTTATCATAAGACTTTTATTATGACTTTGGTTGACCTATGTTAGACTTTAATTATATTTTAATATATTTTGGATTGTTGCATTAATTTTGATCTCCGTATAAGTGACACGTCAGCCCTAATCAGGTTGGGGTGTTACAATTATGGTATTAGAGCTAAGGCTCTTTCCTGTAGAAACTTAAACGAATTAAAACATGTGAGATTAATGGGTAGACATCGGGTTAGGATTCAAAAGCTCTGATTAGTCAACACTATTTTCTAATTCGTGTAATATGTTTCAGATGTCGTTTGAGAACACGCAAACAGACCCTGCAATCACATACGCGATCAATCGAGCTCTTAATGAACGACTTCCAGATATAATGGAAACAATTGTGGACCTGTTGAATCCTATGAGGAACGTTCCGCCATCTCCTCCTCCTCCAAATTATCAACCTCCTCCCATTCCCGATCCTCCACCTTATGGTTATGAGACTCACACAAATAAAACTTCATCATGTATTCATGTGTGGTTGGCTAGATTTCAAAAACAGAAGCCACAGTCTTTCACTTCTGCACCTGATCTTATGGATGCGTGTAACTGGATTATGCATATTGAAAAGATCTTTGAGGTTTTGGGAGTTGAAGATTAGTATAAAGTGAGGTTAGCTGCATATAAACTGGAGGATAATGCACAGTCTTGGTGAAGGGGAATCAAACATGCTTAAGGTGAAGATGTGTATGCTGCTACGTTGACATGGAATGAGTTCAAGGAAGTCTTTTATTAGCAATACTTTTCAACTTCACATCAGGAAAAGTATTATCGAGAGTATGCCGCCATTACTCAGAGGGATGATGAGCCGATGAGAGAGTTAATGGCTTGATTTATTCGATTAGCTAGTTTTTTAGGTGAAGCTGCTGGAAGTCAACAAGTGCAAGCAAATAAATTGAAGTGGAATGACCTGTACAAAAGACACAATGACCTGTATAATTTTTTTTACTCGTCACTGTATATTTTTTACAGGTAATTATGCATTTTTAAAGATCATTGTGTTATTTATACTCGTCATTGTGTCATCTTTGCTTGACATTATGTATTCTGCGACATCTTTGTGTCTTAAATTGTTTTAGGAAAAAACACAACATTGAGCGTAAACACAAAAGACACAATAACATGTATAAAAGACACAATGCACTGTATAAAAGACATAATAAGCTGTACAAAAGACAAAATAAACTAAAAAACAAAATTTTTTCAATAGCAACATTATAGTAATTTTAATGATAAAAAAATCTCGTTCTTATGGTATATTTTTTTTCAAAAATTAAAAGTTATGAATATTTAAAGAATGTGAGGGAACTTGATAAAAAGTTAACAAAAGAATTCATTACTAAAATACCCTTTAACGACTTGATTTAATCATATCTTTTAATTAATGATCTAACGGTTCAAGATCATTCTTAGGCTTTTAAGTTAAAAGACTTATTTAGTTTAACCTAACCCTAGAGTTTTATATTATTATTTTTTTAACGACAATGTCTCTTCATAGCCAAAGTGAATCACCTAGCCCAACAACTCACACGCTGCGATCACAATCCGCTACCAACTCCCTAGTATATAACGGCCATGTGTTGAAAAGCGCGGAATCGAACAAATCGGCCTACCTCTCAGAAGAAAACCTGCTATACAATAGAACCTCCAAATGATGGATTTAGCCAGTATTTAAATCCAGTATTTGGCATCTGAGTTGTATTTACATGTTCTTTGGCATTTGAGTTTCATATATTTTTATTACTAAAGCATTTTGGCGTAACGCACGTGATAAATTCTTTGTTACAAACATCTAATAAAAAGAACGGGAACAAAGTGTAGCATCATGTATCGCCGGCTTTGCCAAACCCTGAAGGTCTAAACCCTAGATGTTAACGCCCACCTGGTTAGCAAACGTCATTAGTCATCCAAACAACCGACCGAACCCATCAGACTCAGTAGTCCACCGCCTCACCACCAGAAAACACCCAAATTCACCGGTGATTAAACCTAATCTTTTTCTATGTTCTTACCCTAAATCAAATCAATAATATTTGAATTAGCACCAGAGCAATCCTTAATTCTTCATATATTTTCGATTTCTTCCGTTTCTGCTTTCAATTCGGTAAGTTGATTGATTCTTTACGTTCAAATCACTTCAGTAAGATGGTTATTGATCGCATGTTAATGGTATGGAATCTGTTTTTTAATTTATGTAAGGTTTAGCTCTGCAATCCGAGCTTAGAGCAGATATGTATGAATTTACAAACTTACAGAAAAGGGTTTGAATTGGTTAACTCTTGTGTTTTCGATTTTGTGACATTTGTTTGATTAATTTTGGTTTATAATGTTTTGGCAGAAGGATCGTGTGGGACTCTGAATTTTCAGCATTCATTCAAAAGGTTGTTCAATAGCTTCTCAGAATCCATTCATTGAGGCATCAATGTTGCAGAATTTGAATTGCTTTTCTGATCAATTTAATATCACTTCACTTACCAGCAGTCATTCATTCGCTTCTCCTGTCAAGGGTCATTCATATGACCTGTGGACCCGAGTTGCTACCTCACAAAGATGTAGTCAATCACTACAGTGTCATGTTTGCCTTGACAGAATCACTGAAACCAGAGTGGATTCATGGAGGAAGAACAGCAATGAAGTCAGGGAAGATGAGTCTTCTGGTAGGATTTTTGTGAAAAACGATGCGCAAACTAATAATGATCTTTTACGGAGTTTATGCAGACAGTGGGAATTGCTAAAAGCTGCAAGATTGGTTGCTTTAATGAGCCGAAGAAACCAAATACCTGACTTTGATTCTTGTGAAAAGTTAATTAGAGGTCTTGTTAAGCTTAATTATACAGAAAGAGCTTCTGAGGTCTTGAATTGCATGGTTATGTCAGGTGGGGTCCCGGATATCATCACTTACAATACGCTAATCAGCAATTTATGCAAGAACAGACGGATAGATGCTGCTCTTGATCTTCTAGAAGGCATGAGTGTATCTGGTTGCCCTCCAGATGATATTACTTACAATGCCATAATCCGTGTTATGCTCGAACATGGTTATCTTAACCAAGCAGTTTCTTTCTGGAAGGATCAATTAGCAAAGGGATGCACCCCTTATACTAGCACTAGCTCGGTTCTTGTTGAGTTAGTTTGCAAGTCTCGTGGGGTTATAAGAGCTATAGAAATCTTGCATGATTTAGCTGTTCATGGTTGTAATCCTGACATAGTGACCTACAATTCGATTATTAACGTGACTAGTAAAAGAGGGAATTTTGGAGATACTATTTTGGTTATAAATGATTTTTTGTCTCACGGTATGGAGCCGAATACAGTAATGTACACAACGCTTATCCACTCGTTTTTTAACCATGGTTACTTGGATAAGGTGGACGAGATTCTATCTTTGATGAACGAAACATCTAAAGCCCCAACTATGATTACTTACAATATTTTGATAAAGGGGTTTTGCAAGTACGGGATTCTTGATCGTGCTATTTACTTTTTCAATGAAATGATGTTTCATGATTGTTCTCCTGATATCATCACTTATAACACGCTGCTACGCGCTTTTTGTGATGAAGGAATGATGGATTTGTCCCTGCAGATTGTTGACTCTCTAAAAGACAGTAATACCCCTCCAAGTTTGATAAGTTACAACATTCTGATTGATGGGCTGGCTAAAAGGGGTAACATGGATAAAGCAGTTGGTTTGTATCAAGAAATCATAAAACAAAAGACACTTGTTCCTGATGATGTTACTCATAGAAGCTTGATTTGGGGATTTTGTCATGTTGATATGGTTGATGAGGCTGTAAAGATGTTGAAAGTGATGGAGAAAAATGGACATAGAGCTACACATAGTACTTACAAGTACATTATCCACAAGTTATGTCAAAAACAGAAACTAGATGGCGCTATTAAGGTTTTGGAAAAGTTGGTCTCAAGCCCAAACAAACCATATGGTGCAAAATTTTATTCTGATATGATTGGAGGTTTGTCTATAGATGGTATGAATGAAGAAGCTAAGCAACTACATCAGAAACTGATCAAATGGAAGATTGTGTAAGGGTTTTGTTTTTTAATTTCCAGTTATACACAAACAAATACAAGTTTCTTGATGAGTATTTACCATTTTTGTTATGGGAAACTGCAAAAGAATGTTAATTTCAGTATATTGATGTCAATATCTGCTTGTTTTTTTCTATTTTACTCAAATTTAATGAACAAAAACTGGTGAAGTATGTTGCTTTTTACCTAATTCTGCTTGTTCTTCATAAATGGCTTACCTTTGTAGACCGTTTTTATACTCCAAGAATTGTTCTTTAGCTCATGTATTCTTGAGAATCTGGCAATGGGAAAGTTTTTTTCAATCGTTTAACAGATTCTTCTGAGATAGCTTTCATTTTGAACAGTAAGTTACCCAAATCCAAAGCCTCTGTCCGTTTGCCTGAGAACCCAAACCCTTCCACCAGCAAAATGTAGGTTGTCTGGTTCGGTTTACAACCCGTTTCCACCATTTCTTCCAAAACATGAATTGCATCATCAATTCTGTGAGATTTACACAATCCAAGAAGCACAATGTTATATGTTATTACAGTTGGCATGAACCCGTTATTTTCCATACTTTTCAGCAGCCCAATTGCCTCATCCACCAACCCGTCTCTACACAAACATGATATAAGTGCATTATATGTTATCTCATCTGGGTCGATTCCTTTATTTATCATTTCTGACACCAGGTTTAAAGCTTTTTCCTTCTCTTTATTGTACCATAAAGCACTAATCATTGTGTTATAAGTACTTACATCAGGGGGACACCCTGTTTCTCCTAATCTTTCAAAAATCTGCATAGCCTCATCTGCATTTCCATTTTTGCACAATGCTGACAAAACTGTGTTGTAATTCACTATATCGGGTGAACAACCGCTTGATATCATGTAATCCAAGAAACTGATTGCGACATCAAGTCTTCCTTCTTTACAAAAAGCGGAAATTAAAGGGTCAAAAGTAAAAGCATCAGGAGTAAGTCCACTTTCCACCATGATTTTCAACGTACTCAAAGCGTCATCTACCTTCCCGTCACGACATAACGAACTGATCAAAATGCTGTAGGTAACCGCATTCGGGTCACAGTTTCTTGAAAACATTTCTTCCATTAACCTGTTCCCATCACCCCATTTTCTTTGATTCAACAATGCTCTTAACAGAATGTTGTAACTGATCACATCTGGTTTACACCCTTTTGATGGTAAACTTCTAACAAATTCAAAAGCTTCATCCATCATCCCTTCTCTGCATAATCCTCTAACTATAGCATTATAAGTGTACATATCAGGTTGAAGCCCTCTAGACAGCATTTCATCAAGAAGCTTCAGTGCTTCATCAATCCCGCCTTCAAGAATCGTCGCCTCGATCAATATTGTGTATGTGATCACTGTTGGATTACAGTCTTCTTCCAGCAACTGTTTCAACATCTTCATAGCCAACCCTAATTTCCCTCTCCCACAAAGACTCCCAATCATGATATTATAAGTAACCACATCAGGTGAAAACCCATGATTCTTCATCTGATCCAACATGCGATTAGCTGAATCGATCTGATTCAACTTACAGAACCCACTGATCACTGCATTATAAGCAAACACATCTGGTTCGCCATACAATTCGAGTATCTGGATGACTTTCAAAGCCATTTCGACCCGTTTCGTGCTGAACAAACCCTTGATCAGCTTTGTACAGAGAATCACATCAGGTTTGTAACCCCTACCAACCATGAGCTCTAAGAAAAAGAGCGATTCATCATATTTTCCTGCTTTACAGGATCTGTTGAGCAATTTTAAGAAATGGGTTTCTTTATAATTGTGGGATTGCAATTGGGCATGCTTCAAATTGGTTGTAAGTTTGACATTTGAAGAGATTTTGCTGTAACTAGGGTTTGTGCCAGAAGAGATTTTGCTGTAACTAGGGTTTGTGCCAGAAGCAGGGTTTCTGCAGGTTATAACTGAGCAATTGTAATAAGAAATTGCTGTGTGTTTTGGGTTAGCGTTGAATGGGAAGAAATTTGGTGGGAATTCTGCAGATATCATCTTCTGATTTGGTTCCAAGATTCAAATTTAAGCAATTTGCATTGTCCAAGAATGTGGAGTGTGTGTGTGTGGAGGGATATGATGATGCTTTTTGGATTCCATACAGATTTTCGAGTTATGGATAAGATAAGCTCCGTGACTCCGTGTGCAATGGAATAGGCTTCGGATCGGATCAGGATCCATTGGGCTTCATTTGCTCTAAAATTGTTGTATCTCTTACCTTAGTCAGACAATGAGGTGACCCCACTATCAAATTTCATACTCTTAGAATAAAAAAAATGAACGCCACCATTAGGCACCCCTTATCGACTGGTCTTACGGCCAACATAAGTGAGGTAAATCGCGTGACCCAGGAAAAATTGGATGGTGTCGGGCTTTGAACCTATACCTTCATTATACATTCATCATCGTGGGGAGCATACATCTTTGTATAAGCCTATATCTTGTATAGGCTTATATAATAGTATGTGTCAAAGCATAATACGTTTTGTATAAGCGTATATTATAGTGTCTATGGATTGTTAAACTAAAAAGAAGAACTAGATTGAGCTTGAGATTGCCTTAAGTGAAAATTAAATTTGAGATGTTTAGATTGTCACTCATTTATATTAATCACTACATCACTTTCTTGAAGGTGACAAATTTTAATTTTAAATCAGTCTTCCAAAGAACTATATTTTTCGTATTCATATTGCGTTATGGTTTATAACTAAAGGGTTTCCCCGTGCGTTGCGGTGGGAATTCTGTTGTGATTTTGAATATCATAACACATGCACAATCTTGTATATCAAAATACAGATATATTACGTTCGTCATTCCGATTTTTGCTTTGTCGTAAAATCTAGCAACAATAAACAAGAATAATTTAATAATAATAAAAAATATAAAACAACTTAAAATTTACCTCATATAGAAAATACTTTAACTTATATCGCTCTAACTATATAGATATTTAATCACGATAATGGTGATAACATTACGAACATCAAAATGATACTAAAATATAAGCATCTCCCGTCGCATTTTTTGACCGAAGCTAATTGTCGAATTGTACCAGCGATTTAAATAAAATTTATTACATAAAATTGGAGCGGTTTTAAAATTTAAAAAAAAGGCGATCATTTTAGCGATTTCAAATATTATTTGGAACGGTTGTTTCCTATTTCTTATCTTTTGGGGCGGTTTAATAATAAAAAACCTCGAAAATTCCTGTTTTGGAGAGGTTGTCTTTCCCATTGTAGCGGTTATTTCCTATTTAATTATTATTATTATTGTTCACTTATGATGATTACATTTTGCAAATTTAAATATTTTATGATAATTACAATCAAAAGGATATAAATGATACAATTACGTGATAATGTACGGATATGTTATAGGTTTGTAAATAACATGCCAAATTTTTGTAACCGTTTGAATTTAAAATTTATATAAACGTTCGTGTGATAATTGTGATCAAATTAATATAACTATGACTATTTGTCACACCCCCACCTCTCGTCACCTCGTGTATGATGTCACTGAAACGGTTGCGGAAGCATAGTGGTGATGTCTCTGAGGTGAGGGGTGACTTACTTGATCCGATATCACAAGCACACAGATTAACTTAAAGTAAATACATTAGAAGGTTCGTCATTAACATCCACATTACAGTCTACAACTAAGTTTATTTAATTACAAAACTAATTTATTCCAGTGTAAGTATTCCAAAAGTGTGTCCTCACCGGCGATTACTGTTTACCTGCAAAAAGGTTTGAGTTTGAAACGTCAGCACAAAGCTGGTGAGATCATACAGTCATGTTTCACAATATGATATGTGATATAAGTTCACAAAATGTTATGTTCAAGATAACCATGGGACCCGTATCTAGTTTCTTTCGGACTGATATGTTCTTGTTCTGTGAAGATATTACCCGTCGGTAAATATCTTGGTGTCTCATTGTCTTAATGTTTATCACTTACATTAAGAAGTTTTGGAAATAAATAACAAACATTTACACCAAGGGGAGTTGCAAGCTCCCGGCAAATGGGTTGTCAGCCAATAGTACTATCAATGTTTTCTATTCGGCCCCACACGGGTTCACTAGATACAGTTCATGAAATGAGGTCTTTTGATACTGTGATAAAGATACTAACGGCAAAATCCCATGAAATCACACAGAAGTCACATGAAATCACACAGATAACAGTGATGCATATCATATGTTCAGAAAAGGATTTACAGAGTTACCCCGATGTTTGTAAAACATTAAAAAGAAAAGGGGTTGTACGAAACTCACCTGATGATATAAATGTAGCAAAATATCTCGAAGCTGATAACAAAGAGATGATTCTGCATTTAGTTATATTTAATGAGTTATTTATGTTCTAGTTTACTGATTAGATCTTTCTGAACGTTCAACGTCAAAGACATTGCTTTGTAAGTCATCAAACCGATATTAAATGTTTAATTGATTAATTTGTTATCATATCATACAATGTATGATAATATAGGAACCTACATTGCATTAGATTCCCAATACAAGGTTGATGACACTCTTGATTAATCAGAATAATCTCGGATTAACCAAATATCATGAAATATCACAATGTAGCATCAGAATAGGTGTAATAATCAGGTTTAACATACTAATCTGACTGTTATCATAAACATCAGATAATCGTTCCAATGAGTATGTTAATGATTGTGATTAGTTTGAAACACTTGGATTTAACCTTGCATTTCAAGGATTAATCCAACTAATCACCTACATTGTTATAATCAAATGGATTAAACCATTATAATCATGGGTATGGTTTCATGCAAACCGGGCATTACAACGGATCAAAACAAGGATTTAACCGTTAAAACATCATGTTCTTTGTTTATAATCAATCCTAGCCATCATCTAGGCAATAATCAACAATCCTAACTATGTCATTACGTTCAAAAACAAGATCTAATCAATCAAAATCAAACTAGAAAGTTAAAATGAACCATTACCTAATCTGACGAATATCTGCGGTTAAAACAACGATCAGGGCTTGTAGAAATGATTCCTGGTGCGATTGGTAACTTCTGATGGCTTCAAAAGATTGTTTGAAGGCTTCAAGATGTTGATTTTTCGTCTGGTGGTTGAAGATGTTCGAGAGAAGAAGAAATATAATCTTCTGCATGCAATCTGATAAAGATAACCAACTTATTCCACCGCCTTACTCGTCGCGTACTGCGGCGGGAAGCCAATAGGGGCTTCGCGTACCGCGAAGATTTTCGGAGGAATCTAAGATATTTTCAAGCATCGCGTACCGCGGAGGACTCTCAAGCCCACCTCCGCGTACCGCGACGAGTCCAATTGTTAAGCACTTAGAATTTTTCTTCGTTTTTCGATTCCGGGCAATCCAGGACTCCGTTTTGTGCACGGTTTTCACCCACGTTCATCATTTTTCACATACTATCAACTTGTAATGATTAAAATTGCTAAATCATCTTGGATTTCAAGCACGACCAAATGTGCTCACGTCATTAATGCCGAATTTTTCGTACGCAACTGTCACAGTCTCATCCTGTTAGAGAAATTTCGTCCCGAAATTTAGTGAAGACTTACATTATGACAATCGTTTATGAGAATAGATGTGGGTACTTTGATTTCATTTGATCTTCACGTTCCCACGTATATTTGGGTCCACGTTGCGAGTTCCATCGCACTTTAACGATTGGTATGCGGCTACGTTTTAGTACCTTCATTTCTCGATCCATTACCTCTACTGGTTCTTCACTGAACTGAAGTTTTTCATCAATATGAATCTCTTCTAGAGGTACGATCAATGATTCATCAGTCAGGCACTTCTTCAGATTGAGTATATGAAAAACATCGTGAATGTTACTAAGTTCAGGATGTAACTCAAGTCTGTAGGCTACTGATCCAATTCGTTCAAGAATTTTGAATGGCCCTACAAATCTTGGTGAAATTTTACCTCTCAACCCGAATCTGAAAATGCCTTTCCAAGGTGACACTTTCAACATAACCCGATCACTTACTTGGAATTCTAACGGTCTACGACGATTATCAGCATAACTCTTTTGACGATCGCGAGCAGCTTTAATTTGTTCCTGAATGAGTGCGATCTTATCAGTTGTTTCCTGAATGAATTCTAGGCCTATGATTTGACTTTCACCTACCTCTGACCAACAGATAGGTGATCTACACTTGCGTCCATAAATTGCTTCAAATGGAGCGCATTGAATACTGGTATGGTAGCTGTTATTGTAATAGAATTCAACAAGTGGAAGATGAATATTGTAACATCAGTGCCGGACGCGTGCCAGAACAGTGATCGTAACAGTAAACATGTACAGTAATTCAGGTACACATTTCGAGAAACTATGTTTAGAAAATTAATGCATTTGATTAACACGAAACTATTATAGGATTGTCTGAAATTGACTGAAACCTTAGGGTTTCACAGTCCGAAACATGTCAGACAACACAATGTTGAAACATAAATACTTGATGTGATACTAGTTTGCATAAACGTATGTGAGGTTAAACAAAACGAAATTATAACGGTTATTGTTACGGAATGCTAAACCGACGAGTTATTCGTATAGGTGACGATCTATACGAATGATTCTGAAAGTTTAACGTTCTGAAATAATGACTTAACAGTAGAAAACAAGAATCAGAAAGCCAAACCATCGACGTGTTCGTTCGAATGACGATTCGAAAGAATACGCGCGATGGTGACGCGATCTGATGAAACGAATAACGACACGAACGATAATAATTTTAAAGAAATATAATATTTCTTATTTTACAATTTTGAAACTCATCATAAAATATTTTGTAAACGTAACTATTTTCTTAAATCGCGAATAATTATTAAAACACGTAAAATACTATAATTCGATATTAAATTATACGCAATGATAATTTATAAAATTTATAATGATATTTATAATGTAGTCATCCTAAAATAACTCTTTTTATTTTATTTATGAAAAACACGCGTGAAGTGCCGGATACGCGACGAAACCGTAAACCGAGCAACCGAAACGAACCCGAACCACTCCGGGGTATAAATACCCTAAATGAGTTGGATTTTCTCATTTATTACAAACCACTCTCTCTCTCTACTACCTTTCCCGTTCATATCATCACCATCACCAAAAACCCACCATTTTTGATCTTTGAAGCTTCATATCTTGCTCAAAACTCCACCAATTTTCGTGATTCTTGCGCCTAAACGTTCATCTTGATCTCCTCTACAAGGAAGTACAACCGATCAGATAGTTTGCTCGACTGATTTTGAGGTATGATACAAGAAAGCTTACAGAAATTAGGGTTTTCTTATCCTAGTCGACCACCTCCAACCCAACTGTGTAAAACCTTAAGCCACGCATGCGTTGCACCATAGTTAGACCGATATGTGCTCCACAACCCTGTAGGAATAACGTGTAACCAGTTCATGAGTTGAGGATGAAGATGGAGTGCAGGGTTCGGGAACCGCAAGGTCAAAGACGAACCCAAGTCCATGCCACGAACCATGGCGAACCTTCTCCTTCTTTCACGAACCTCGCTAGCTTTGACGAACCTAGATGCTATGGCCGAACCCTGGGACCTCCTGATTCTGTTCGGCGGCTGCGAACCCAACACCCAGACCTACGAACCCTACGCGAACCACTACTGCCACGAACCCCTCGAGCATGGGACGAACCTTGTATGGAGGTATAGTGCCGAACCTTAGTCAATAGGGTTCGCTGGTGATGCTGCCATCCTTGCTAAAACCATCGACACCATGCAGCATGTATTTGCTTCGGCTAAAGTTAGTTGTAGCCGGTTCATACAACTCTTCTAGGCCCACATAAAAATTGATTAGTACTAGTCCAGGACGTCATCCAATTTACACGGCCCAACATAAATATCTCGGCCCATCACAAATCCTACGGCCCATGGGATTGTCTTCGGCCCAATTCCCTGGCCTAACTCACATCTATACGGCCCAGGTGACTTACCAGGCCCAAAACATATAACCGGCCCACACACTAGGCCCAGTTACGCATTACTTAGCCCAAGGATTATCCGGCCCAATTGACTTTAATTGAATGTTGGACGTAAGAATAAATACTTGAAACAATAAAGCAAAGGATAAATACATTTATGGAAAGTTAAATTTGTTTACCATGATGAGGACAAGTTTAAAGCAAATTACATAGGGACTTAAAAGCCTTGTACGCTAAAGGATAACTTGTAAATTAATGAACCGGTATGAAACCTTTAACAATGAAGAATTGGGGCCGGATAACAAACAAGGATCGTGAGTGTTAGTCAACTTTAGGACTAACACTTACACGCACAACAAATCTTTACAATCTTATATTTATAAATTATAAACACTATGAAATCAATACAGGAGTGTGAACATCATAACAAGAGCAAACGAAGAGCGCGCGCATTCTTATTTTTTTTCATAGTCAATCACTAAGGACACAAGGTGAGTTCATTGTCCCCTTTCAAACTTATTTGTTTTACTTCGGGACTGAGAAGCATGTTAAACATTTTTATTGAAATGTTATTTAATGCTTTAAAACATAATCATGATTACTTATGATTGAAACCTTTACTTTAAACTAGATGTTTAAAATCAATTGTTGGTTACTTGATACAATTACATGATACTTGATGCAAATACATGATACTTGATACAATTACATGAGACTTGATACAAATACATGATACTTGATTCAATTACATGAGACTCGATACAAATACATGATACTTGATTCAATTACATAAGATGTGATTCAATTACATGAGACATGATACAAATACATGATACTTGATTCAATTACATGAGACTTGATTCAATTACATGAGACTTGATACTATTACATGAGACTTGATACTGTTACATGAGATATGATGTTTGGAAACTATTACATGATACTAGGCCATCATACATGTATCTAACCATAGTCTACGTAATTGCTAAACGTCTGGTATTCCAGAGCTTGTAACTATGGGGTGAGATACATGTAATAACATAAACATAATGATACTCAGCTATTACCTGGTTATAAGGGACATGTAATTGCTAGACTTCTGGATATTCCAGAGCTTTTGTCGGCTTATATGAGGTATGTAAAGGCTAAACATGAAAGTATCGATTCTAAGCTATTACCTGGTTATAAGGGACACGTAATTGCTAGACTTCTGGATATTCCAGAGCTTGTGTCGGCTTATATGAGGTATGTAAAGGCTAAACATAAACGTAACGTTACGGGGCTATTACCTGGTTATAAGGGACATGTAATTGCTAGACTTCTGGATATTCCAGAGCTTTTGTCGGCTTATAAGAGGTATGTAAAGGCTAAACATGGACCTATTGAATGCTAAATTATTAACTATATAAGAGACATGTAATTGCTAAACTTTTGGTATTCCAGAGCTTTTGTCTGCTTATAGGAGATATGTAACTGCTAAACTACGTGTATGTGAATCTATGATGCTTGATAAACGTGATGAGAAACTAACACTTATGAATACAATAGACATGAAAATTTTGAAACAGATAACAAAAGGCTTTGATGAGGATTGAATAGATTGGTTGGTAAAATGCTTAATTATTATTAACAACAGTGTCATATCCGGATTAGTATGTGGTGGGATGGCGTCTGGGCGGGTCGTAGGCTCGACTCAGGGGTATGCCCTATATATAAGCATACCGATGTGGATATTACATGTGGAGTTAATGAGGTTAAGGTTTTACCGAAAGAGGTTTGTTGAAAACTATTTTAAACTTATAAACATTATGAACTCACCAACCGTTGTGTTGACTTGATCTTCTTACATGCTTTCTCAGGGGAAGAACAGGTTTAAGCTTAAGCTTTTGGATATGCATACTAGGCTGCCCCGATAGAGGACCTAGTAGACTTTTGGAGAAGCACATCTTTTGTTGATGATATACTGTACTTTTGATATCTTGCATAGTTACAAGATATAAACATTTGATTCTTTTGGTTAGGTTTACTTAGTTAAATTGCAGAACATTGCTATTGTAATTTAACTTTGTAATCCTATATATCATTTGATTGTGCTTTAGATATTCTTAAACGTTGATGCTATGTAAACAATCTGATCATCATGATTATCACCCACGATATCACGCCCCGGGAACCTTCCGCCCGGCGGGGACTCCGATCCAACCCCGCCGGCTCTGGGTGTGACAAATATCCCAGCTACCTTCAAAATCAATCACACAACTTCTGAGCATGTCTTCGAGAGTTTGATTTGTTCGTTTAGTCTGCCCGTCGGTTTGTGGATGATAAGATGTGCTCATATTGATTTGCGTGCCCAGAGCTTTCTGAAGAGTTTGCCAAAATCGTGACATAAATCGACTATCTCTATCAGAGATAATAGAGATGGGTACTCCGTGTCGAGATACAATCTCATTAACATAGAGTTTAACGAGTCGATCCATAGAATAATCTTCTCGGATGGGTAAGAAATGCGCAGATTTCGTAAGGCGATCAACAATAACCAATATAGAGTCATGATTACGTGAGGTTCTGGGTAATTTAGTGATGAAATCCATAGAGATTTGATCCCATTTCCACATGGGAATCTCAGGTTGTTGTAATAACTTAGAAGGTCGTTGATGTTCAGCCTTAACTTTGAGACATGTTAAACATCGATCCACGTATTCAGCTATATGTTTCTTCATTACAGGCCACCAGTAAAAGTCTTTAAGATCTTTATACATCTTATCAGCACCTGGATGAATAGAATACCTGGATTTCTGCGCCTCATCCAAGATAATTGTTCTAGAGTTACCGAAGCAAGGAATCCACATTCGGTTTTTTAAATACAACAGTCCATCATTTTTGGTATCGAGTTTCTTGTCTAATACCCTCAGTCCCTCAACAGAATAGTTCGTTGCTTGTAAAGCTTGTTGCTGAGCTTCTTTAATTTGAGGAATTAGACTGGTTTGAATAGTCATACCTAACGCTTTCACACGTATAGGTTTGACTCGTTCCTTGTGACTCAAGGCATCGGCTACGACATTCGCTTTACCTGGGTGATAACGAATTTCACAGTCATAGTCGTTTAAAAGTTCAACCCATCGCCTCTGTCACATGTTCAACATTTTCTGATCTAGAATGTGTTGGAGACTTTTGTGATCAGTGTATATAATACACTTAGTTCCGTATAGGTAATGTCTCCAAATCTTGAGTGCAAACACCACTGCACCAAGTTCTAGATCATGTGTGGTATAGTTCTTCTCATGTACTTTCAGTTGTCGAGAAGCGTAAGCAATTACCTTATCCTTCTGCATTAGGACACACCCAAGACATTGACGAGAAGCATCACAGTATACTGTGAAATTATCAGTACCTTCCGGTAATGCCAAGATAGGTGCGTTGCAGAGTTTGTGTTTCAACAGTTGGAACGCCTCCTCCTGTTGAGAATCCCATATAAAAGGTTGATTCTTTTGGGTCAATGTGGTGAGTGGCAAGGCTATCTTTGAAAAGTTCTTGATAAACCGGCGATAATAACCTGCCAATCCCAAAAATTGGCGTATTGCAGTCGGGGTTCGTGGTGTCTCCCACTGTTTCACTGCGTGAATCTTACTGTGATCCACTTGAATACCGTTCTTATTCACAACATGCCCGAGAAATTGAACTTCTCGTAACCAAAATTCACACTTGGAGAATTTGGCATATAATTTCTCATGTGCCAAAAGTTCTAAAATTAATTTCAAGTGTTGAGCATGTTCTTGTTGATTTCGAGAGTAAATAAGAATATCATCAATAAACACAATCACAAATTTATCCAGATAAGGTCTACATACTCGATTCATCAGATCCATGAAAACTGCTGGTGCATTTGTTAAACCAAATGGCATTACTAGAAATTCATAATGTCCGTATCGGGTTCGGAAAGCAGTTTTAGGAACGTCATCATCATGAATACGCAATTGATGATATCCAGATCTTAAATCGATTTTGAGAAGTAAGTAGCACCTTGCAATTGATCAAACAGATCATCGATACTAGGTAGTGGATAACGATTCTTGATTGTCAGTTTATTAAGTTCCCGATAGTCAATACACATTCTGAATGAACCATCCTTCTTTTTCACAAAAAGAATTGGTGCTCCCCAGGGTAAGAAACTAGGTCTGATAAAACCATTGTCTAACAGTTCTTGCAATTGACCTGGAAGTTCTTGCATTTCTGATGGTGCAAGCCGATACGGGGCTTTAGCAACAGGTGCTGCACCTGGAATCAAGTCAATCCGAAATTCAACTTTTCTTACTGGGGGTAATCCTGAGATGTCCTCAGGAAATACTTCAGGAAAATCTTTGACTACTGGGATGTCTGTGATTCGTTTAGGTGAAGAATTGAGCTCAGTCACGTGTGCTAGGAAAGCATAACAGCCTTTCTTTAAGAATTTCTGAGCTCGCATACAAGATATGATACCAAGGTTTCTACCGGCTCGTTCTCCTTGAACTATCAGTGTATTACCGTTAGGTAATGGAATATGGATCATCTTGTTTTGGCACACAACTTCCGCTTGGTTATCAGAAATCCAGTCCATACCGACCACAACATCAAAGCTTCCAAGCTCAATAGGAAGTAAATTGATATTAAAAAGATGATCATTCAAATTCAAGGAACATCCTTGAATAACACTGTTAGTTTTGATCAACTTGCCATTAGTAAGTTCAATAACATAAGGAGTTTCTAGATCTACCGTAGGCAGTGAAAGTAAAGATGCAAATTCAGGAGAGATAAAACTCTTATCTGCTCATGTATCAAAGAGAACTGATGCGTAAAGATTATTAAGTAGAAATGTACCAGTGACAATATTTGCATCATGTCTCACCTCGGTCGCACCAATCTGAAAAGCTCTCCCTCTAGCTTCATTTCCTTGATTGGTGTTATTGACAGTTTCGCATGAGATGGTCAGGGCTTCCACATTTATAGCATGACCGGTTGGTTTGAGTGGTTTGTCGTGGTGCTTGATTTTGTGGTTGAGCAGGAAAATTGCAATATTTGGTGAAATGTCCAACTCGATTACAGTTGGCACAAACAGGACACGGTCCCATGTGATGAAATGGACATTTATTGCATTTGGGCGCCTGCCCGGCATAAGTTTTCCTCTCAGGAATAGCAGCACCATAGTTTTTCACAGTTGGCTTGCTCTGGGTGATCTCAGCCGGAGCTTTCGCCTTAGTTTTGCCAAACCACTTTCGTTTAGTACCTTTAGAAACATTAGAGGTACCGATATCACTACGGCTATGAGCTGTCTGAGGTTTCAAAGACAGAGTACCACTCCTTACCGCCTCATTGGTAAGCTTAGTGGTCAAAAGAATTGTATGTTTCAGAGTTGTAGGTTCAGCTGCAGTAACCATTCCTCGAATCTGGGGAATCAAACCCTTAGTGTACTTCTCGATCAAAGCTGCTTCCGTGGGAAACATATCGGGAAGTAGACAAGTAAGTTCGTGAAACCGATCGGTGTAAGACAGACAATCAGCACCGATCATTGAGTGATTCCAGAATTCCTCCTGGAGTTTTTGAATTTCAGCAATTGGGCAGTACTCTGATCTAATCAGAGTTTTGAAATCATTCCAGACCATCGAGTCAACTGTGGCTGAACCCAAAGTCTTTGCCTGGGTATTCCACCATGTCAAAGCTGATTCTTTCAGAGAACAGGCAGCATAAGACACCTTATGCTCTGCCAAACATTGGCTGATTTTGAGTTTGGTTTCCATCTCCTCGATCCACCTTAAAAGACCAGCCGCTCCTTCCTTGCCTGTAAAAGTAGGAGGGTTGCAAGAAGCAAAGTACTTATATGTACACCCTTGCTGTGGTGGATCAGGAACAGTTGTTTTTGTGGTTGTTGTACCGGTGGTAGTATGAGTTTCGACGTGACCACCGGTAGCATTATGTTCAGCATGATCGTGTACCCACCAGAACCTGCGGTGATATGTGGTTGGTGTTGTGTCAGAACACCACAAGCAGATAGTTGTTCACGCACAATTCGTGCTATCATAGCTTCATTTGTTTTAGATCCACTTGTACCAGCAGGTGGAACAGTGCTTGCTCCAGGGTTCACTGGTGGAGCAGTATTTGTTTCCAAGTTTCCAGGTGGAACCATGTTCGCTTCCGAATTTACACACGGATCCGGATTTGATTCAACATTCAAAGGTGGAATTTGATTCTGTTCAGGGTTTGTAATGTTCTGGGTAGATCTCTTAGCTGGTCGACCTCTTTTAGGAGCCATTAATCTGCTCACAAGCAGACAAACTCAGGTCAGTTTAAGAACATTAAAGATATAACCCGTTCTATCACATAAATTCAATCATATTCAATTACACTGAAAATTTATATTGAAATGTGATTATAAAGAATACAGTATAACTACATGAATTTAGTCTAGACATGTTCTTAATACACCCAGATCACACAGATATTTGTAGTTATACTCAGTCCTGTTAATTCAAAAACATGTTAAAATATTTCACAGCTCACAAAACTGTGATATAGATATGTAATTACCCATGTTTTTGATATATGAACACTTAGGACTTTGAAACGTTGCCACACAGGACTTTGAAATGATGCCACACAGGACTTTGAAATGTTGTCAAACAGACAATTGAAATGTTGCCACACAGGACTTTGAAATGTTGTCACACAGGACTTTGTTCTCACAATGATATGATACATTGCCATACTAGCAATATATATGTTCTTACTTGGAATTGTTTTTAGTCTCTAGGTTTTAATTACATGAATTTGATATTAACACCCCAATCACACACAACATACCTAACCCATTACACAATTAAATACACAAAACAACCATTTATTAGCACTATCATAGATTTTGATACAAACGAGTGTTACTACAACATCCATACAGATAACAACATATCCATCTATGGTATGTACAATGACAAGTCCCAAAATGAGTGATGCTCGATCGCACTTCCATAGGAAATACGGTAAGCATGCTAGTATAATAGCTATAGTAGCCAATACTATAGCTAAACATAAGAGTCTAGCCTCAGTGCTCAGTGTACCAAGCATCCAAATCCAGCCTTGCAGTCTCTCTCTCCAGACTGCAATTTGCTGCCAACATGCAGCAATCAGTGCCTGTCTCCAGGTCCTACTCAAACGCTCCTCTATGGTCTCCCTCCAAGCCTGGGCATCAGTACCCATGAGATTCACCTGCTCCATCAAAGTCAGGTGTGAAGTAAGAATCTCAAGTACTGTGGTGTGGGTATCCTCCAGGGTAATCTGATGGTGGTGAAGGTCCTGCCTCAGACCTTGCAGGTCTTGAGAGACCTGCTGCAGTTGGGCCCGAGCTCAGCTTGGTGGGAGGATTCTCCCACCTACAGTCTGTGGCTCATCTCGTGGAGCCATCTGATGTCTAGGGGTAGCCCCGTGGTCTTGCGGGCTTGTCCCCGCATCCGTGGAGAGGAGCTCTGTCTCCTCTCAGCAGAAACCTGAACCAATGGTGAATGGGGAGGACTGGGTACAATGGGGAGTGCTGGTGGTGGTACTGGTGATGGTGGTGGTGGTGGAGTAACAGGTCTGGGGGATGATGGTGTATGCGGTCCGGCAGGGGTCGCCTGAGAGGCTGCAGATGAAGCCTCACTAGGATCCGAGTCTGCTCCTGTACTAGAACTCAGGGTGTCGTCCAACCTCAGATAGGGAAATCTCTGGTAAATATATCTTTCGGCTTGATCGGCCATCGCTGTACAATCAAAATCTCTAATCAGTATCATGAAGTAAATATTAAATAACGATATTTAACATAAACATGAACATGATATGATGTTCTTTCCTATCTCCAGACAACTATTCGTCTTTATAGTTATTAAGGTTCTGCTTGAATTAAATTAAACTAGAACGCACAAGTGTTGCGAATTTCAGTTATGCTGGCCACTCATAACTGGAATTAGTACCACCTGATTATCCTGGCTTAATTCAAAACAAGTTTTGTTCATTAGTTATGTTCAGTGCTCTCTGTGTTACTATTCGAGCCTATGGTTATAGTCTAGGTCTCTAAGTCCACCTAAATTCTATAACCTGTGGCTCTGATACCACCCTGTCACACCCCCACCTCTCGTCACCTCGTGTATGATGTCACTGAAACGGTTGCGGAAGCATAGTGGTGATGTCTCTGAGGTGAGGGGTGACTTACTTGATCCGATATCACAAGCACACAGATTAACTTAAAGTAAATACATTAGAAGGTTCGTCATTAACATCCACATTACAGTCTACAACTAAGTTTATTTAATTACAAAACTAATTTATTCCAGTGTAAGTATTCCAAAAGTGTGTCCTCACCGGCGATTACTGTTTACCTGCAAAAAGGTTTGAGTTTGAAACGTCAGCACAAAGCTGGTGAGATCATACAGTCATGTTTCACAATATGATATATGATATAAGTTCACAAAATGTTATGTTCAAGATAACCATGGGACCCGTATCTAGTTCCTTTCGGACTGATATGTTCTTGTTCTATGAATATATTACATGTCGGTAAATATCTTGGTGTCTCATTGTCTTAATGTTTATCACTTACATTAAGAAGTTTTGGAAATAGATAACAAACATTTACACCAAGGGGAGTTGCAAGCTCCCGGCAAATGGGTTGTCAGCCAATAGTACTATCAATGTTTTCTATTCGGCCCCACACGGGTTCACTAGATACAGTTCATGAAATGAGGTCTTTTGATACTGTGATAAAGATACTAACGGCAAAATCCCATGAAATCACACAGAAGTCACATGAAATCACACAGATAATGTCACACCCCCAATTTCAACTAACGGAATCATACCGTTTGGGAACGTGACAAACCAGGATCTCAGATCATTAGACATAGCGAAGACCTCTATATGAATTTCAAAAACATACGTTGGTCTTTAAAACAAACATAATAACCAGAGTTTACAAAAAGTTGCGGAAGCGTTTCAAATCAAAACCAATAAACTGTTGATAAGTAAAACATTACAATTCAAAATACTGAAATAATCAAATTCAAATGTTCAAAGTGTTTATATGCATGAGACTCTATCTCCCTAGTCCATGCCAGCTGTTACGCGCGCCTTAGCGTCCTGAGAAAACATGCAAATCAAGTCAACACAATGGTTGGTGCATAACACAGGTTTTAAGTAATCATAGTGTTCAAAACATCAGTTTGAATAATAAGTTGTAGATAACATAATCACAATTGCACAGTCATGATAGCTAGTCATATAACTATTTACATACGTGTTCGACACCGAAGCTGACTAGTTGCCATGCTATAGCATGTTTTCGCCTTGCCACTATTGTCTATCACAACAATAGTAAATGTGTGTTTGGTCAGTCAAACACCTGCGTAGATCCCATCTACCAGGTGAGGTTTGTCAAACCTAATAGATCTATTTCCAACTACCACGCTTTGCATTACAGCAAACTAAACGGTTCGAGGTGTGTAAGGACTTTCAAGTTGATATGTTTTCACATAATGTAAACAGATAACTCATGCAAGTGATATGTATCTAAAAATCAGTTTGTTGCACATGTTTTCTCCCCCAAAACAGTTTAAATAAAAAAGGGGCCGTGTACGCACCTTTGATAGTAGTAGAATGATCAAACACGTGTGAACTTGCGTAGAAATCCTCTACGAAGAATCTGTGATTTAAACAATAACCTATTGTTATTCGAATAATCGTTTTGTGCTTAAAATCACATACGTATCAACATACGTACGTTAAAGTGTGAGAATTTAGGCATACGGAAATACGCGTGCTTTTGAAATCGTTTAAATAAAATCACATTTGATTTTATTTAATTAAACGTAATTATACGCGATTTCGTGTTCGGATTAAAATATGGATTTTATCATTCTAATACGTTCGGAATTTCGTTACGGTTCCAACGCAACTTGAACGAGTTAAAACGGAATTCGTACGCGATAGTTATGATAAAATCACTAAAATACTAAAAAAATCTAAAAACCAGCAGAGGCCGGGATCGAACCCGCGACCTCCACTTCCTAACACCCATGAACTACCAACTCAACTGCTTTCTATTTCATTAACAATGTTCTGCTTCAATTGTTTTAACCACAATCGATCGGGTTTCCCCTTTTCTCTTTAAACCGGATTTCATCACACCCAATTGACCTCAATTCGAATCTGGATCGAATTTAAACCCATGAAATTTTGTTTCTGGAATCTAATCGATCCTATAGATGGTTTTAATTCAAAAAAATCACTCACTATAACTTGATTCATTTGGATTTACTCATATCAAAATCAAGTTCCAATACTCTTAGCTCGATTGGATAGAATTTGCTAAATTTTGACACAATTAACATGGGGTTAATCTTGTTCGGCATTCTCTGAATCTACTTGTACACTTAATTTGATTCTAATCCCCGATTTCATGGAAAACCCCAATTCGTTGAAACCTATGAACCCTAAAAATCAAAGTTGTTCAATTCCCTATTGTAATATGAAATTAACATGGGTTTCTCCTTAATACCCACATTTCGAACCTGTATGCACAATTTGATTCGATTTTTATTACTGTCTATAACAAAACCCCCAAATCTTTTTATTATATAAGCCCTAGAAATCGACTTCCAATCATTCGCATTCGTTTGATGAAATTTACCTATGGATTATATTTAAGATACCATTTCGAAACTGATAGTGAGTTCTAATTTGACTACTAAACTCGTTTAAGCAGAAATCCCCAAAATCGTTCTTATTTAGAACCCTAGAACTCAAATTCCAAACATTCGTTGTTATAAATCGAAATTGACTTATGTTTACCCTTAATCGGCCATATTAGAAGGTGTTGTAGTGATTACATACCTGGTTTGATATCGAATTGATATACTTCGACTTGTGATGGAATTTCGGTCGAGTCTCAATCGGTTTCTTCAATCCTGAGCTCTTGAGATCAAATTGATAGATGTTACAGCCTCTAACTGTGCCGACTAAGGTCTCTGAATGCTTGATTTCACGAATTATGATACAATTTGATGATTTTGATGTATCATGAAACGGTTACGGCTTTTCAATCGATTAGAGGAGTTAATTACAACACTAATGAACTAATAACGCCTGTTACCCACTATTAATCATTAATAGAATGATTAAAGGAATTAAATTTTCGGTTTTTACTAAAATTCAATATGAAATTCGAATTTAATCCACAATTTGGGCCGAATTTTGACTTGTATAAGTCAAAATTGGTCCTTTTCCTTTTTACAAGTCTACTTCTTGTAGATTGGATATTCCTAAACCTAATTCGATTAATTATACCACTTCTGATTCAATCTTGATTGATTTCGAATCATATCTGTCAATTCCCGATTAACAGTATTAATCTGAACTTGCCGGATTGTCACTAACTGATTAATTTCTATATTATGGGTCTTAATTTCTCCAATTGGGCCTCTTAAATATGACTGGGCCTATCCTGAACTCATTAGACCTATCCTGGACTCATTGGGCCCATTTGGGCCTCATTGGCCTTCCTTGGGCCTACTTTGGCCTACTTGGGTCTCAGTGGGTCTTCCTTGTTTTCCTTGAGCCTAACTTAATCTTATTGGGCCTACTAGACTTTGTTGGGCTTTCATAGACTCCATTGGGCCTTATCGGAGCTTATTGGGCCTTACTGGGCCTCTCTTGGCTTATTGGGCTTGTGAAGGTTAACAAAGTTAACTTGAAAAGTCGGATTGTCACATCATCCCCTTGTTGAAGGAATTTTCGTCCCGAAAATTAACAAGTGTTAAGAGTAGTTAGGAAACTACTTACGAGTTTAAATCGTACATGTTAGTGTGATTTTGATCATTCTGTGTGCTTGTGTGTACTTACACACAAAGTCTAATGCTTGCAACATCACAACTCAATTGTGATCGTTCAATGTAACTGTTTTGCGTGTACACTAGTTAGTTCACCTCACACATACTGTGTGATCATACTGTGTTGTGTAACCTCACACATAGTGAGTGTCTGAAACTGTTTGTACTATGCAACCCCGCACATAGCAAAGTGTATGTAATCAATGTACTATGCAACCCCGCACATAGCAAAATGTATGTAACCAATCGTGTATGTACTACCATAACATGTAACATATGAAATGTAGCACATAAAACATATAAAATGTAATGTAGCACAAATATCTGTAACAAAATCAATTGAATAAATAAAACGTTTGTGCTTACAGTTTGAAATTTGCAGTGTTGCAGTGTTGATGTGTGAAAGCATCACGTCATCCCCTTGTTGAAGGAAATTTCGTCCCGAAATTTAACGTGCGCTCTCAATGTTAGCAGTAGCTGTCTTGAATAGATGAGGATATTTCTTCATCATCTGGTCTTCCCGTTCCCATGTGAATTCAGGACCCCGTCTTGAATTCCATCGGACTTTGACTATCGGAATCTTGCTTTGCTTCAGTTGTTTGACCTCTCGGTCCATGATTTCTGCTGGTTCTTCAATGAATCGCAGTTGTTCATCTACTTGTATTTCTTCCAACGGTACAATCAATGTCTCATCAGAAAGACATTTCTTTAAATTCGACACATGAAATACATCATGAACTCCACTGAGTTCATCCGCTAGTTTGAGTTGGTACGCAACCGGACCAATCCTTTTCAGGATCTCAAAAGGTCCTACGTAACGTGGACTAAGCTTGCCGCGCTTGCCAAATCGTATCACACCTTTCCAAGGTGATACTTTTAGAAGAACTCGGTCTCCTACTTGAAATTCCAACGGCTTGCGACGTTTGTCTGCATAACTCTTCTGTCGATCCCGAGCCGCTGCCATACGGTTCCGGATTTGAACTATTTTCTCTGTCGTCTCGTGCACCAGTTCAGGACCTGTTAATTGACTGTCACCAATTTCAGCCCAGCAAACTGGTGAACGACATTTGCGACCATACAAAGCTTCAAACGGTGCTGCTTGAATGCTTGTATGATAACTATTATTGTAAGAGAATTCCACCAACGGTAAATGATTCTCCCAGCTATCGCCAAAATCAATTACACAAGCTCGTAACATATCCTCGAGCGTTTGAATCGTTCGTTCACTTTGACCGTCGGTCTGTGGATGATAAGCGGTACTCATATCCAAGCGAGTCCCCAATGACTTATGAAGAGATTTCCAAAAATTAGAAGTAAACCGAGCATCCCGATCTGATATAATAGAAATTGGCACGCCATGTCGTGCTACTACTTCCTTAATGTAAATACGAGTCAACTTCTCCATCTTATCTGTTTCTTTGATTGCTAAGAAATGTGCAGATTTCGTTAAGCGATCGACAATTACCCATATCGTATCACAACCGCTCGGTGTACGGGGTAACTTAGTGATGAAATCCATCGAAATCTGTTCCCATTTCCACATTGGTATCTCTGGTTGTTGCAGTAAACCAGATGGCTTCTGATATTCAACTTTGACTTTCGAACAAGTCAAACATTTGCTAACGTACTTAGCAATATCAGCTTTCATGTGAGGCCACCAATACAGTGCCTTCAAGTCATGGTACATCTTGTCTGATCCCGGATGGACTGAATATCTAGACTTGTGTGCTTCGTCCATCACGAGTTCCCTTAAACCTCCATATAAAGGTATCCACATTCGATCAATGAAATAACGAATTCCATCAGGTTTAACATTCAATTGTTCTTCCATTCCTCGTAAAGATTCCGGTACTAAGTTTTCCGTTTTCAAAGCCTCAATTTGAGCACTGTGTACCTTGTCTGGTAAGTCAGTATGTATTGTCATCATAATTGCGCGAACCCGTCTTGTTCCCGTTGTATCTTTTCTGCTCAAAGCATCGGCTACCACATTAGCCTTTCCCGGGTGATACTTAATCGCACACTCATAATCGTTCAACAACTCAACCCATCGTCGTTGCCTCATATTAAGCTCCTTCTGATCAAAGATATGCTGCAAACTCTTATGATCAGTGTAAATAGTACACTTAGTTCCATACAAATAATGCCTCCAAATCTTCAAAGCAAAAACCACTGCTCCTAACTCCAAGTCGTGAGTAGTGTAATTCTTTTCATGTGTTCTTAGTTGTCTGGAAGCATAAGCAATCACTTTATCCCGTTGCATTAATACACATCCCAAACCCTGTCCAGATGCGTCACAATACACCGCAAAGTCTTCCGTTCCTTCTGGTAAAGACAGAATCGGTGCACTGCAGAGTTTCTGTTTCAATAACTGGAATGCAGCTTCCTGTTTATCCGTCCAGTTATACTTTGTTCCCTTGTGCGTCAGAGCTGTAAGTGGTTGAGCGATCTTTGAGAAACCTTCAATGAATCGTCGATAATAACCCGCCAAACCAAGGAATTGTCGTACCTCGGTAGGGGTCTTTGGCGCTTCCCAATTCTTAATCGCTTCAATCTTCGCTGGATCAACATGTATACCCTTTTCATTAACAATATGCCCCAAGAACTGTACTTCTCGCATCCAGAAATCACATTTCGAGAACTTAGCGTACAGTTGTTCCTGTTTCAATAACTCTAGTAGTAATCGAAGATGTTCAGCATGTTCCTCCTCAGACTTTGAATAAATGAGAATGTCATCAATGAAAACAATGACAAACTTATCAAGATAAGGTTTACAAACACGATTCATGAGATCCATGAATACAGCTGGAGCGTTTGTCAACCCAAATGGCATGACCAAGAACTCATAATGGCCATAGCGCGTCCTGAATGCTGTCTTTGGAATATCCTCCTCCTGGACTCTTAGTTGATGATAACCCGACCTGAGATCAATCTTCGAGTAGTAACTCGAACCTTGCAATTGATCGAACAGATCGTCAATCCTGGGTAACGGATACCGGTTCTTGATAGTAACCTTGTTCAATTCCCGGTAATCGATACACATTCGGAAAGTTCCGTCCTTCTTCTTTACAAACAATACTGGAGCTCCCCATGGTGAAAAACTAGGTCGTATAAAACCCTTATCCAACAATTCTTGCAATTGTGTGGATAACTCTTGCATTTCTGACGGTGCAAGTCGATAAGGCGCCCTAGCTATCGGTGCTGCGTCTGGTGTAAGGTCGATTCGGAATTCCACCTGTCTCACAGGCGGTAATCCCGGTAAGTCTTCTGGAAATACCTCTGGAAATTCACAAACTATTGGTATATCTTCAAGCTTCTTCTCAGCTACTGGCTTTTTAGTTATAAGTGCTATAACTGCTGTATGACCTTTCCGCAGACATTTGTGTGCCTTCATACAAGATATGAGACGCAGTGGCGTACTGCTCTTCTCGCCTTGTACATATAATGTCTCTCCCTGCGGAAGAGGTATGCGAACAATCTTTTCATGGCATACAATTTCAGCCTGGTTTTTAGACAACCAGTCCATGCCAATGACTACATCAAAACTGCCTAAGGTAATAGGCATCAGATCAATCTCTAATGTTTGACCCATCAAATCAAGAATACATCCCTTATAAATGTTCTCTACTACAATCAACTTACCATCCGCTAACTCCACAGTATAGGGACTATCTAAGACAGTGGGACTAACATCTAGTGACTTAGCAAGTGAACTAGATACAAAACTCCGGTCGGCACCAGTGTCAAATAACATAGAGGCATAGTGATTATTTAAGAGGAACGTACCCGTAACAATGTTGGGATCCTCCCGCGCTTGACGTCCTCCAATCACGAACGCCCTGCCTCTAGCACCGTTATTGTTGTTGTTATTGTTGTTGTTATTATTGTTGGTGCCACTTCCATTACCGTTGCCACCTCCATTACCATTACCATTGTTGTCCCCGCCTTTCTTTAGTTGTGGGCAATCTTTCTTGAAATGGCCCATCTTGCCGCACTCAAAACAACCTTTCTGCGCGTTGTTTTGATTGTTATTCTGGTTGTTATTATTGTTCTGCAACTCTCCGCGACAATCCTTAGCCGCATGCCCAACCTTGCCACACCTCTGGCACTTAGCTCTGTCACACTGGTTACCCGCATGATGGTAACCACACTTGTTGCACTTGGGGTGCTTACCAATATAGCCCCCCGATGACGATGATTGCTGACCACTGTTGGAATTATGATAGGACTTGTTTGAGTCCTGTTTCCTGTTCTGCTGTTGGTTGTTACCCTTGAAGTTGTTACTATCCCACTTTCTCTTGTGATCTCCTACCTTGGTAGCAGATGTTCGCTTAGGCAGGGTCCCTTGCAACACTGCCTGATCAGTAAGCTGATGTGCTAGACGAACAGCTTGTTGGATAGTGGTGGGGTTTGCTGAAGTCACCAACCCTTGAATCTGAGGCACTAGTCCTCCAATGTACCGTTCAATCCACTTACTGACTGGAGTAGCCATGTGTGGAAGCAGTCTGGCCAGTTCATGCGATCTGGTCGTGTATTCCTCAATATTTGACCCCTCCATCTTGAGGTGCCAATACTCTTCTTCCAACTTCTGCATTTCACTACGAGGACAATACTCCTCTTGTAGCAAAGTTTTGAAGTTGTTCCAGGTCAACGCATTTGCTTCTCCCAACCCCAGAGTCTGAACATTGGAGTTCCACCAAGTCAGTGCTGGACCCTCCAACGTTCCAGTAGCAAATTTCACTTTACTGTCATCCGGGCAGTTGCACATTTCGAACACAGACTCGGCTTTTTCAATCCATCGGAGAAGTCCTATAGCCCCCTCCGACCCTTTGAAGTTGTGAGGTTTGCAGTCCAAGAACATCTTGAACGTGCAGACTTGTGGGTTAACCAACCCCCCAGCTGGACCCTGTGGCCCTGTGTTGTGTGTCTGAGCATACTGTGCAATAGCCTCTGCGACTCTGTTGTTGATTAGCTCATTGAGCTCAGCAACAGTCATATGTACGTTTCCCTCAGCCATCAGTTTCCTATTTATAAGAAGTGTTAGCACGAAGTCAAAATCCAATGTAACATGTGTAAGTAAAACAACAAACACAACATGTAATATAATCAACACAGTTGTTGGAAACAAACACTAATTTTTCCATAAATAGAAACTTTCTTTGAGTACAATACTTTTTGAAATGAAATACAAAATTTCAAACTACTAATGTAGGAACACAACCCGTTCCTAATAAGTTTAAACAAAACAGAAAATAAAAGAAAGAGAATCAATCGTCCTCAACAGTGGATTCAGGATCGGACTCAGCAACTGGTGCTGGTTCCTCCTCCTCATCCTCGTCCTGTTCCTCATTCTCAACTACTACTAGATCCTCTAAAGCTTCAATCCTGCCCTCCAAGATCTCGGCTCGGTTCTCTGACTCCTCTAAACGACCAATCATGTTCACCATCTCATCCCGCATGTCATGAACTAGATGGGCAAGTTCATCCTGCCTCTCAATGGCATCCCATAACTCCTGAGATCTCTGTATGAGTTTGTCTTCTGCCGTATCCAGATCCTCGCGCAACTTGGCGATCTCCTCCGCGTCTGTCCTTCGCCTCTTAGGCTCAGGAACATCTAGTACGGGTGGTGGATGTGTAGATGGTCCTGCAGCATAGAGTCCCTGGGTATTCACCCATGGTGCCTCCACCGGATCCTCATCCGGGTCCTCAACTGGATCCTCGTCTGGATCCTCCTCTGGATCCTCATCCGGGTCTTCCTCCGGATCCTCCTCTGGATCGGAGTCCTCCATCTCATATGGTGGAGGTGATGGAATGGGTGGTGGTGGTGATGATGGTGGTGCCGGAACCATCGGCTCCTCGTCCTCGGAATCATCAATGATAACATAAGGAACTGATGATGAAGCCATGCCTGTTACATAATATCATATGTAAGTGCAGTGCCATGGAATACGTAAGCAAATAAATTACATAATGTCATATGTAATTTCTAAGCAGTATGTGTAAACATGTGTGTCTAATGTCTAACAGTCATAGTCTAGGCCTACAAATGCAAACCTAGTTCGCTATAACCAATGGCTCTGATACCAATCTGTCACACCCCCAATTTCAACTAACGGAATCATACCGTTTGGGAACGTGACAAACCAGGATCTCAGATCATTAGACATAGCGAAGACCTCTATATGAATTTCAAAAACATACGTTGGTCTTTAAAACAAACATAATAACCAGAGTTTACAAAAAGTTGCGGAAGCGTTTCAAATCAAAACCAATAAACTGTTGATAAGTAAAACATTACAATTCAAAATACTGAAATAATCAAATTCAAATGTTCAAAGTGTTTATATGCATGAGACTCTATCTCCCTAGTCCATGCCAGCTGTTACGCGCGCCTTAGCGTCCTGAGAAAACATGCAAATCAAGTCAACACAATGGTTGGTGCATAACACAGGTTTTAAGTAATCATAGTGTTCAAAACATCAGTTTGAATAATAAGTTGTAGATAACATAATCACAATTGCACAGTCATGATAGCTAGTCATATAACTATTTACATACGTGTTCGACACCGAAGCTGACTAGTTGCCATGCTATAGCATGTTTTCGCCTTGCCACTATTGTCTATCACAACAATAGTAAATGTGTGTTTGGTCAGTCAAACACCTGCGTAGATCCCATCTACCAGGTGAGGTTTGTCAAACCTAATAGATCTATTTCCAACTACCACGCTTTGCATTACAGCAAACTAAACGGTTCGAGGTGTGTAAGGACTTTCAAGTTGATATGTTTTCACATAATGTAAACAGATAACTCATGCAAGTGATATGTATCTAAAAATCAGTTTGTTGCACATGTTTTCTCCCCCAAAACAGTTTAAATAAAAAGGGGCCGTGTACGCACCTTTGATAGTAGTAGAATGATCAAACACGTGTGAACTTGCGTAGAAATCCTCTACGAAGAATCTGTGATTTAAACAATAACCTATTGTTATTCGAATAATCGTTTTGTGCTTAAATCACATACGTATCAACATACGTACGTTAAAGTGTGAGAATTTAGGCATACGGAAATACGCGTGCTTTTGAAATCGTTTAAATAAAATCACATTTGATTTTATTTAATTAAACGTAATTATACGCGATTTCGTGTTCGGATTAAAATATGGATTTTATCATTCTAATACGTTCGAATTTCGTTACGGTTCCAACGCAACTTGAACGAGTTAAAACGGAATTCGTACGCGATAGTTATGATAAAATCACTAAAATACTAAAAAAATCTAAAACCAGCAGAGGCCGGGATCGAACCCGCGACCTCCACTTCCTAACACCCATGAACTACCAACTCAACTGCTTTCTATTTCATTAACAATGTTCTGCTTCAATTGTTTTAACCACAATCGATCGGGTTTCCCCTTTTCTCTTTAAACCGGATTTCATCACACCCAATTGACCTCAATTCGAATCTGGATCGAATTTAAACCCATGAAATTTTGTTTCTGGAATCTAATCGATCCTATAGATGGTTTTAATTCAAAAAATCACTCACTATAACTTGATTCATTTGGATTTACTCATATCAAATCAAGTTCCAATACTCTTAGCTCGATTGGATAGAATTTGCTAAATTTTGACACAATTAACATGGGGTTAATCTTGTTCGGCATTCTCTGAATCTACTTGTACACTTAATTTGATTCTAATCCCCGATTTCATGGAAAACCCCAATTCGTTGAAACCTATGAACCCTAAAAATCAAAGTTGTTCAATTCCCTATTGTAATATGAAATTAACATGGGTTTCTCCTTAATACCCACATTTCGAACCTGTATGCACAATTTGATTCGATTTTTATTACTGTCTATAACAAAACCCCAAATCTTTTTATTATATAAGCCCTAGAAATCGACTTCCAATCATTCGCATTCGTTTGATGAAATTTACCTATGGATTATATTTAAGATACCATTTCGAAACTGATAGTGAGTTCTAATTTGACTACTAAACTCGTTTAAGCAGAAATCCCCAAAATCGTTCTTATTTAGAACCCTAGAACTCAAATTCCAAACATTCGTTGTTATAAATCGAAATTGACTTATGTTTACCCTTAATCGGCCATATTAGAAGGTGTTGTAGTGATTACATACCTGGTTTGATATCGAATTGATATACTTCGACTTGTGATGGAATTTCGGTCGAGTCTCAATCGGTTTCTTCAATCCTGAGCTCTTGAGATCAAATTGATAGATGTTACAGCCTCTAACTGTGCCGACTAAGGTCTCTGAATGCTTGATTTCACGAATTATGATACAATTTGATGATTTTGATGTATCATGAAACGGTTACGGCTTTTCAATCGATTAGAGGAGTTAATTACAACACTAATGAACTAATAACGCCTGTTACCCACTATTAATCATTAATAGAATGATTAAAGGAATTAAATTTTCGGTTTTTACTAAAATTCAATATGAAATTCGAATTTAATCCACAATTTGGGCCGAATTTTGACTTGTATAAGTCAAAATTGGTCCTTTTCCTTTTTACAAGTCTACTTCTTGTAGATTGGATATTCCTAAACCTAATTCGATTAATTATACCACTTCTGATTCAATCTTGATTGATTTCGAATCATATCTGTCAATTCCCGATTAACAGTATTAATCTGAACTTGCCGGATTGTCACTAACTGATTAATTTCTATATTATGGGTCTTAATTTCTCCAATTGGGCCTCTTAAATATGACTGGGCCTATCCTGAACTCATTAGACCTATCCTGGACTCATTGGGCCCATTTGGGCCTCATTGGCCTTCCTTGGGCCTACTTTGGCCTACTTGGGTCTCAGTGGGTCTTCCTTGTTTTCCTTGAGCCTAACTTAATCTTATTGGGCCTACTAGACTTTGTTGGGCTTTCATAGACTCCATTGGGCCTTATCGGAGCTTATTGGGCCTTACTGGGCCTCTCTTGGCTTATTGGGCTTGTGAAGGTTAACAAAGTTAACTTGAAAAGTCGGATTGTCACAGATAACAGTGATGCATACCATATGTTCAGAAAAGGATTTACAGAGTTACCCCGATGTTTGTAAAACATTAAAAAGAAAAGGGGTTGTACGAAACTCACCTGATGATATAAATGTAGCAAAATATCTCGAAGCTGATAACAAAGAGATGATTCTGCATTTAGTTATATTTAATGAGTTATTTATGTTCTAGTTTACTGATTAGATCTTTCTGAACGTTCAATGTCAAAGACATTGCTTTGTAAGTCATCAAACCGATATTAAATGTTTAATTGATTAATTTGTTATCATATCATACAATGTATGATAATATAGGAACCTACATTGCATTAGATTCCCAATACAAGGTTGATGACACTCTTGATTAATCAGAATAATCTCGGATTAACCAAATAGTTAATGTTGTTGATTATGACACTGTAACAGTTTCTAGATAATTTAATGGCTTAGGAATGATCAATCCTTGTTATTGATTACCCAAATATCATGAAATATCACAATGTAGCATCTGAATAGGTGTAATAACCAGGTTTAACATACTAATCTGACTGTTATCATAAACATCAGATAATCGTTCCAATGAGTATGTTAATGATTGTGATTAGTTTGAAACACTTGGATTTAACCTTGAATTTCAAGAATTAATCCAACTAATCACCTACATTGTTATAATCAAATGGATTAAACCATTATAATCATGGGTATGGTTTCATGCAAACCGGGCATTACAACGGATCAAAACAAGGATTTAACCGTTAAAACATCGTGTTCTTTGTTTATAATCAATCCTAGCCATCATCTAGGCAATAATCAACAATCCTAACTATGTCATTACGTTCAAAAACAAGATCTAATCAATCAAAATCAAACTAGAAAGTTAAAATGAACCATTACCTAATCTGATGGATATCTGCGGTTAAAACAACGATCAGGGCTTGTAGAAATGATTCCTGGTGCGATTGGTAACTTCTGATGGCTTCAAAAGATTGTTTGAAGGCTTCAAGATGTTGATTTTTCGTCTGGTGGTTGAAGATGTTCGAGAGAAGAAGAAATATAATCTTCTGCATGCAATCTGATAAAGATAACCAACTTATTCCACCGCCTTACCCGTCGCGTACCGCGGCGGGAAGCCAATAGGGGCTTCGCGTACCGCGAAGATTTCCGGAGGAATCTAAGATATTTTCAAGCATCGCGTACCGCGGAGGACTCTCAAGCCCACCTCCGCGTACTGCGACGAGTCCAATTGTTCAGCACTTAGAATTTTTCTTCGTTTTTCGATTCCGGGCAATCCAGGACTCCGTTTTGTGCACGGTTTTCACCCACGTTCATCATTTTTCACATACTATCAACTTGTAATGATTAAAATTGATAAATCATCGTGGATTTCAAGCACGACCAAATGTGCTCACGTCATTAATGCCGAATTTTTCGTATGCAACTGTCACACTATTATCCGATAATGAAAGAATGCGTTAAAATCATTTTTGATTATGATATCTTTAACAACAGAAAATCTTCTTTAAGATCAAATAATTGTATCGAATTGAGTATGATTGGTAAAACTAAACCCTAAAAAAATCTTTCACGTTTTCTAAATATTATTATTAGTCTAATACTATTATTTAACTTTTAACGAATACCTAGTTTTTAATATTATTTAGTTATAACTATTATCTAATTATTATTGTTATTATTAGGTATATTACTATTAAATCTAAATTGTTTGTAAACTAATTACGATCAAAATGATATAAATTATACTAATATTTGATAATGTACGGATACGTTATAGGCTTACGAATAGTGCTCTAAATTTCTGTTACCGTTTCTATTCAAAATTTATATAAACATCCATGAGGTCATTGCGATCAAATTAATATAATCATGACTTTCATCCGGTAACTTAATAACGTGTTAGAAACATGTGAACAATTAAAATATGCGAGTAAGTGAGAGGGGGCTTTAAAAATAAGAGTTCAAAGTTCAGGGTTAAAAATGAAATATTTAAATTAATTCAAAATTGTTATATATCTTATATAATTGGATAATATTATATATTTTATATAATTGGATGAAAGCTTTTTCAAACACTCCAAATATATATGGACATATTTTTGGACTAAGCATTAAATGTTTTTGTTTCTTTGTCTCCCAAAAGCCAACTCTTTTGTAGTATAAATATCACTTCAATGTAAAGAGAAAAATACACCTCTTGTATGCATTTTCATGTGTTATACAATTCTTCTTCCTCTCTCTAAAATCTCTTCTATCTTTCTCTTATAATCTTCTCTAAAAATTGTTAAGGTGTGCTAATCATAGTTATATTATAACACGTTATCAGCACGAAGAGTTCTTATATTATAATTAAGAAGATCATTAAAAGCACAAGTCATCTATCAAAGGTAAACATTTCATTAATAAAGACTTATATAATACTCTAAGAAGTTAACTAGCTTAATAAACAAAATATTTATCCAAGACTTACTATTATGGATATTTGATAATCATGGGACTACTAACTATCTAACTTTTATTTATGTATCTAACTTTTAGTTATGAAACTAACATTTTATTTTTATGTCAACTAACTTTGACTAAGGTTACTAACATTTATTTATGCATACTAACATCTTATTCTTATGCTAACATTTATATGCTAACATTTATTTATGTATGCTAACATTTATTCATGTATACTAACATTTATTTTAATGTTAACAATACTAACAACTTTATGCTAACATTGATATTAACCTTTGTTAGTATACTAACATTTTATTATATACGCTAAGATTTGTTTCTATTTGGTAACAATTTTTTTTCTTTACTCATATCCTTTAACTTCTAACCTACTATTTTTTTTTCATAATTATAATTTTTATACACATACAACTATCATATACTCGTAAACGACCATATATCCGTCGCAAAAAAGGGTTATATAACCGTTATCAAAGGTTAAATTTTTTCCTATAAATAAACGATCTCTTTTGATATATAAAAACATATTATCTTATTCTCTCAAGCTTGCTCAAGATAATTTTTATAGATGATTCACTCACTTTTGTTATTAGTTACCATAATGCTAATTCTGTTTCTTTATCCTCTATCTCAACTCCCACCTGAAGAATTTTATTTTTTTCTAGTTATGTATCTTTATGTAGCTTTACCATTCTATTGTATCGCAGTGCTCATTGATATATATGGATTCTAATATTTATTTTTTTATAATTGATTTGTTCATGTTTAGCAAGAAAAAAAAATGTCAAATATTGCAAAACTTGAATTCCCAGCGTTAAACATCAGTGGAGAAAATTACATGGCATGGACAGCTCATGTAAAGAGACATTTAAAATCAATGGGTGTTTTAGAAACAATAAACGTGAACAATAATTGTTCAGAACAAGAAAAGCAAAAGCAGATGGTTTTCTTCACAAACACATTGATGGGATGCTACAATTTGAATATTCAAATTGTGATGATCCTTCCGCTTTATGGAAGGATTTGCAAGAAATATTTAATTATCAAAAAGCAGTTTTACTTCCAGCTGCTCGAGATGAATGGTCAAATTTAAGACTTCAAGATTTTAAAAAGGTGAATGATTACACATCTGCTTTGTTCAGAATATGCTAAATACTTCAATTTTGTGGTGCTTGAAAAAACTTTTAGCACCTTTCATGCATCAAACGCCGGCTTGCAAACATATTTATGCGTGCAAGGATTCAAAAGATGTTCTGATCTAAATGCTTTACTTCTTGTAGTAGAGAAAAACAATGAAGTGTTAATGAAAAATCATCTTGCACGCCCCACAGGATCAATGGCATTAACAGAAGCTAATGTTTTTAGACATACACGTGGACGTGGGCATGGTCGTGGTCGTTTTGATAAAAACCGTTTCAACCATCCATTTAAATGGAACAATAATCATAACGGTCGAGGTCTTGGTAGTGGCCGTGGGCGTGGTTGTAGCCAAAGAGCTAATAACTACCACAACCTACAAAATGAGAACCAACAACACAAGTTTCAAAATGAAGTTGGTACATCTCAACATAATGACAGTTCATGTTTTAGATGTGGAAGCAAAAATCATTGGTCGAAAGCTTGTCGCACACCCTCTCATTTATGCAAGCTATATCAAGCATCCATTTAAATGGAACAATAATTATAACGGTTGAGGTCGTGGTAGTGGCCGTGGGCGTGGTTGTAACCAAAGAGCTAATAACTACCACAACCTACAAAATGAGAACCAACAACACAAGTTTCAAAATGAAGTTGGTACATCTCAACATAATGACAGTTCATGTTTTAGATGTGGAAGTAAAAATCATTGGTCGAAAGCTTGTCGCACACCCTCTCATTTATGCAAGCTATATCAAGCATCTCTTAAGGAAAAAGGAGAAAGAAGTTAACCACGTGGACAAGTTCGATGATGCGAACATCGAACTGAATAACGCATATTTTTTTACCTAATTTGGAACTTTGAACGAATATGTTATCTTAATAAATAAGTGTAACAATTATGCATTTTCTAGTTTAATCAGACTAAGTTATGTATAATAAATTTTTTCTGTTATGTAAAATATTCAATGGTTATGTTAAAATTTTCGTAATATCTCATTATTTTTCGTTTATTTGAAGAGTAAAATGAATATCAACAGAGCACTCATTCAAACAAGTGATGGAGATATGTGTATAGCGGATAGTAGTATAACACTCTATTCTGAAATCTAAAAAATATTTTTATGTATTGAAACCAACAAAGGGAACCATTAATACAATATCAGGTCCTATAGACGCGATAGAAGGAGTGGGAAAAACAAATTTGGTTTTACCAAATGGTACAAAACTCTTAATAGAGAACGCTTTGTATTCCCCAAAATCAACAAGAAACTTGTTGAGTTTCAAGAACATATATCAAAATGGGTACGACACCCAGTCAACTACTATTGACAATGAAAAATATTTGTATATCATGAGAGAAAAATGTCATACTGGAAAAATTGTCGATGCTTAACTCTGGTTTGCATTATACACAAATAAATGTGACTCAAGCACATATGGTAGTTAAAGAGAAATGTTGCGATCCTGTTACCTTTAACTTATGGCATGATAGACTAGGTCATCCAGGAACTACAAAGATTAAAAGAATAATCGAAAATACAAATGGACATCCATTAAGAGATCAAAAGTTACCCCAAATAGATAAAATACCATTATGTGTATCATGCTCTCTTGGAAAACTTGTTACAAGGCCTTCACCATTAAAAATTGAGCATGAGTCTCCTTTATTTCATGAAAGAATTCAAGGTGACATATGTGGACCAACTCATCTATCATGTGGACCATTTAGATACTTCATGGTATTAATAGACGCATCTAGCAGATGGTCTCATGTTTCTTTATAATCGACTCGTAATGTGGCATTTGCAAAATTTCTGGCTCAAATTATAAAATTACGAGCACATTTTTCGGATTATACCATTAAAAGAGTAAGACTTGATAATGTGGGTGAATTCACATCACATGCCTTTCATGATTATTGCATGTCAGCAGGAATTATTGTTGAACACCCGGTGGCTCATGTATATACATAATACATAAAATGGTTTAGCTGAATCATTGATAAAACGGCTACAATTAATTGCAAGACCATTAATAATGAAAACAAAACTTCATGTGTCTATTTAGGGTCATACAATTTTTAATTGCTGGATCATTAATTCGTATGAGACCTAGTACAAATCACAAATACTCTCCTATACTGTCACACCCCGACCGACGGCGGAATGCGTCGGGGAGCGAGTTTGACTTTTCATTAGCTCATGGTGCTATTATAATGTTTCACTATTTAATGCATCATGATTACAAAACAGCACAACATTCAATGAATAATAAACAATCATTACATGAATTGAATACACAACAGTTACATTTGCAATGCTAAAACATTGATTACAATTTAACTAGGTCACAAATTCTTATCCTATATCTTTATCATGCTTCCTATCTTGTTGCACATGTAAAATAGATTTTGTCAACTATTTGCATAGTTGGTGAGATCACACACTAAGTTTAAATAATAAGTATAAAAAGGATGCAAACTATAACCTAACTAGAATATGTATCATAAGCATAACATGAATACATGTTTGAATAAATGAATAACAATAGCTTGTGTCCAAACAAGTATCCTTACATAATAATTCAAGTATAACAATAAAAGAACTATCTTTTGTAATTCAACTAGTTTGCTAAATGTACTTTTCACCTTTTTCACACAAAGGCCAAAGCCATTGCGAAGATAGTATCTAACCATCCTAAGCTACTAAGTACTAGCTTGCTTGACTGACAACACACATAGAATCAACACATTGTATAAACTTAGCATCTAACACATAAAGCTAACTAGGTTTAAGGCTTGCATCATAAGTTTGAATTGAATAATAGAATGAATAATATTTTGAATATGACATGTGTAACATCCCAAAAAACAAACAGTAAAAGGGAGTGTGAAGAACTCACAAGTTTGAATGCTTGACTAGTTCCATGTCTTTGAATAATGATTTGAGAAGCAAATGATATCTACTCATCCTAACTTTTGAGTAACAAAGCCTTAGATACTATAGTTTAAGTTCAAGAATCCTAAAACTAAGGCATTCTAATGGAAGTCATAGTTTGAATGAATCTATGTTTTAATGGATACTTAGAATAACTAAACTTATAATATTGATTTAATAAAAATAGAATATCAAATGTATTCTTTTTATTTATCAATATTATTTTATGAATAACTAAACTAATTGGTTAAGAATATTTAATAATATTCTTTTTATTTATTATTTTGAAATTGAATTTCCTAAGTATGCTAATTGAATTGATTTCCTATCCATTCAACCATTTATTGGTGTTTAAAATCTTGTATATTTGAATTATAAGTTTTTTTTTAAAAAAATTATTTTTTCTTTTAAAGGTTTAAAATTTTAAAATACTCATTTTGAATTATCTTGATCTCAAAACAAATATTTTTAAACTTAAACCTTTACCAATTAAAATCATTGTAATATTTCTTGGTAAACATATTTTATTGTGATAAATAGATTGTATGTAAAAAAAATAATAAATTATATATATATATATATATATATATATATATTATTAAAAAAAATTGAACAGAATGTTGTTTTGAACTTATTTTGAATTTTAAATATTTTATAATAGTTTGAAATTAAATTAAATAAACTTTACAAAAGAAATTAATTGAATTCTATTTTAAAATATATATTAAAATTATACAGAAAGCTAACAATTTATTTCTTAAAAATTTAAACATAATAAAATCACTTAATATGTTTATTAAACTAGTTTTTTGATAAAAAAAATAATTAAAATTTGTTAACCATTAAATGGAATTTGTTCAGAAAGTGTAAAAATAATTTCAAGGATTTTTAATATAATTTTTGTAAAAAAATGGGTTGAAATGGAGAAGGATGGCACAAAAATCGGTATTAACCAAACCCGCAAGGTTTGAACCCCAGGCACCCACACCCACACCCACACATGCGTGGTTCTACCACTGTGCTGGCAAGGTATTTCGTTAACCATGTTTGAATCCAATTATACACATTCTGAATCTTGAAATCATCCTAAAATCAGTATGAACCCTAACTTGCTTCCGGTTCGAATTCGTTTGATTTTTAAATTGTGAGGCATCAAAAGCATAGGGCTTTTGATCCCCACATCAAGGCGAGTGAAATGGTATATAACATTACCTGGATTGAGATCAAATAGATAGCATTCAAGTAATCAGTAGACTTGCTGAGTTCTTGATCCGAATTTGCGATTATGAGCGTTCGTGAATGTGTTTTTCGTGTGCAGATAGGTTCGCAAGCTCCTAAGGAAGGAATTTTGATACCTTAATTTGATTTTTATACTCGTTTGGTTCTAGTTTTGATTTACAGCTCATCATCGTATTTTTGGGTATGATTTACAAGTTAATCTTGTTTAATGTTTTTAATTGACGATTGCACATGATTTCTGTGGTTCATGGGTTGCCAACTATAGCTTCGATCGATCTGGAAACACGTATAATCGAGCTGTCAATCTTTTGGGTCACGAACGGTTACCATGGGGCTCCAAACGGGTTTGGGTGAAAAAGAAGAGGAGAATTGGGTATTTACCGCAAAGGTCCTTTAGGTTTTTCTGCTTTTATTATTTTTGTTGAAAACTTTTCAATCACAACCTAACCTTCTTTCTTTACAACTTTAGTCCCTTTATATTATGTTTTTGTTATATTATGTTTAAACTTAGTATTTTGTAAAAATCTTAATATGAATTATAATCTTTCTAGTATTTCTTAAAACTTTATAAATTTTAAGAGTTCTATTCAAACAAATTCTTTAAATTCCTTAATAATTTATTAGTATAAATATTATTATTATTATTATTATTTTTATAAACGTAATAAGTGTTTATTTACTAATAAAATGCTATTCTCGTTTTACTATTCATTATGACCTTTAAATCTTTAAAATAATTGTAACTTTTATGAAATTTATAAAAGCTTATATTTGTTTCGTATTATTAATAATATAATCATTTAATTATATATAAGTCTATAGATTTATGAATACAAATGATTCAAGGAACATTCAAGTCTTTTATTTATTTTGAATTAAACATGATTACAATATTCGAATTCGTCATGAAAAACCCTGGGGATTTCATATACAACTTGCTTCTGGACAAGAGATAACATTTCACACCTCAGAATATTTGGATGTGTGGTGTATGTTCCTATTGCACCACCACAACGCACAAAAATGGGTCCTTAAAGAAGATTGGGAATATATGTTGGATACGAAACAACATTTGATGTGCGTGAAACTATATATTTATTAAATGGATTTTTCACACAGATTTTAGTCTAGTGATGTGAATACTATTAATTGGTAAAATCATATGTTGACTAGATTCCGGTCAAAGATATCTAATCCTATAATCTTTTGGAAAATTAAAATGAAGAACACATTCTAATCACCTAGGATTATTCAATGAAGCCTAATGTCAAGGTCTATGTCAAGATTTAATCAAGAATTAGTCATCCGTCAAGAATCTTAATTCTACAACTTAAGGAAAACTAATATGACTTATACACACTAATCACCCTAAGTTGCATAAATTCAACAAAGTCATAATTTCTTCCAACTTACAATCTATGAACACAATCATGCAAATGAGGTCATTTGGCCATAATTTCCTAATTCACATGATAATCATATTCAACAAATCATAATATCACCAAGGTTTTTCCAAACTTTAGTGAAAGAAAGTATACTTATGCAAGTTTTATAACATTCAAGAAACCAATTATCATTCCTAATCTCATGGCATAATCTTAAAAACAAGTTGTAAGATTATAAACAAATGTTTGATCATGGTTTTCCAACATAGTATGACTAAACATTCATCAAATCAACCTACACAAATTTACAACATCATTGGAATACAATCATAACTTCATCTTGAATCTTGACATAAACCCATTTGACCAATTCATAAATTCATCATCACATAAATAAAAGTTTCATCATAATCTAGAAAATGGAGTGTTTAGCCCATAAGGCTTACAAGAACAATAACAAAGTAGCTAAAATTAACAAGAGACATGATTAAAATAACAAAATGCAAACCACTAGCAAGCAAGGATTGAAACAAGATGGTGTTAGATGCTCCTTGGATCTTCAAGACCTTCACAATCTCCTTTAGAAAGCTCTAAGAAATCTGAACGGAAGGTATTTTGGCTCCAGGAAGTCCAACCACTTGAAATGAGGTGAAAAGCTCAATTTATAGAAATTCTGGAACTTGGCACGGTCGTGCTAGGTGCTATAGTACTCTACTTTTGGTCTGGGATGGTTGTCGAAGTTGCCATTTTCAGCTAAGTCTCGAAAATTGACTCGAGGTGTCAGGCACGGTTGTGCCAAAAGTTGCACGGTCGTGCGAAAGTCGTCATGGCCGGCACTATCTTCATTTGGCCCGGCACTGCCATGCTTTGGCCCGACACTGGCTAGGATGCACGGTCGTGCTTGGCTTATGCACGGTCGTGCATAGGCCGGCACTACCATGCATGGCCTAGCACTACCTGTTTGCACGGTCATGCAAGAAGGTACACGGTCGTGCATAGGCCAGCACTGCCATGCATGGCCTAGCACTACCTGATTGCACGGTCGTGCATAGTTGTGCACAGTCGTGCATGGGCCGGCAATGCCATTGCAAGATTTGGCATGACAGTGCGCATCTGGGGATTTGCTCAGAAAACGCTGAAATTCCATACAACACTTGATTTTCTTCCGAGCAAGGCCGTTTATCCTACAAATTCACAAAAACAATAATTAGGACTATTTGTGAATGAATTTGCATGTTATTAACGTTAAAACCGGGGGAATTTGAGTCGAATAATATGTATAATTTGACGTATATCAAACATCCCACACTTGAACTTTGCTTGTCCTCAAGCAAACAATGAACCTTAATGGTGAAAGAAATTTCCAAAAATCAACTTGTAAGCAATGATGAATTAAATAATCAAAAACTTAGATTGTTTTTCAAAGGTTTACAAAAATTGAAATTTAAAGCAAGAAAATAAAATCAACATTATCAACAAGAATTTATAAACAAGAGGATTCACTAACATGTTACACCCTATATTTCTCACAATGTTCACACATACTCGGTTTATTTCGGATTCATACATGTAATGTGTATGTATAGAACACTCAATTGCCAAGACAATGGATCAACAAATATGATATTTGTAATAAAAATCAACTCTAAATCAATTAGCAAAAACAAAGCTTAATTTAATCCAAAGGCCTTTTATTAGGTTGTGTTTGGTTTGGAGGATGGTTGGGGATAGAAGGATTGAGATAAGGGAAATCCGTTGGCTAAGAATTTGTAAGCAAAATATATACTACAAAGCCTTTTTGGCTTAAACGAGAATTTTTTTTTTGACTTATAATACATCAACAAGCAAACATTGTGTTGCTTAATTATTTGTTTCACAAGAACTACTAAAAGGAAATATAACTCCTTGCCAACTTTGAAATTGGATTTCAATAAAAGAAGTGGGTTGATGGAGAAAGTGGTGATGAGGGTTAGTTTGAATGCCTTGATTAAATACAACTTTGTTCAAGCTTATGACTATGGAGATGTATACTTTAAACAAATATTAATTTGAATGAAACATCCGGCACACTCAATCCATAAAATATGCAATGACTACTAATGCTCAAGGTTTCAAAAGCTCACAAAAAATGGAAGGAATGGGTAAAAATATAGGATATAACTTGTAGTTCCTCCTTTTGTTTAAACACAAATGATGATAACAAAAAAATTTTATTTCACTTGTTAAAAATTCCAAATTAAGATACCCTTTATCAAAACAAGCCTCGTTTTAATTATCAAAAACTTGTTTGCTTAACTTGTTGATTAAAAAAAAAAAATTTTATTGCACCACAAACAATAAAAGATTCTTTGCAAAAATGCTTATTACTCTTGGACAAACAAAGTTATATCAACAATAAACGTATACCCCGAAAGGAAACCCCTCCCCACACTTGAATTGCACAATGTCCCTATTGTGCAACAAAAACATGCGAAAAATAAGAGTGATCCTGCACATGCGTGAAAAGGAATAAGACTTCCCTACGGGTCTTTGGAGAGACCGGTGTGTAAAATCGGCATGAGCCTTGCAACGGTAAGGGCATTCCGTGTACCTGTACTGAAAATCATCTACAAAACAAAGCTGATAGTAACAACTCACAACAACCAAGGGACCAAAACCAAAGCACCAGATCCATCAATCCATAAAACAACCAACCAAAAAATATTGTTTACAACCCAAATTAAAAAAAAATAAAAACTACACTAAACAGAGTTAATACGTACAGCAAAATGTATAACTCTCAAAAATATAGATAACCACCAGACTAAGCTAAACTGCGGGGGAGGGAGGACATCAGACTAGTCCTCCTCATCATCATGCGGTCCCGAACCGCTCCCTTCTCCATCATGACCTCCCCTGGAACGTTTCTGCGCACCACCTGAAGAATAGCCATAGTCAAACCGTGGTGGCTCAGAAGCATCGAACTGATGAAAAGCCGCAGCCGACTGATGAGACGCAAAAAGCCACTCAAAGCTCCGTCTCTGGTCGTCCTGTATCTGATGCAGCAATTCATACTGTCTGGTCTGCTCAGTCTGAAAATTATCTATACGCTGATTAAATCTTTGCTGTTCAGCGTGCAGCTCCTCTTGGGACACCTGCAATCCCGAAAACCTGTGCCACAAGTCCAGATTGGACGGGGGGTCCGGACCATGAGTGGGTGCAAAGTCCAAAAACTCATCATTGGGGGGATACCCGTAGTCAAAACCCCCAAGTCCCATACCATGTGGCCCCCTCCTTCGGGGCCCCTCTCCTCCTCGTGTTCCTCTTCCTCCTCCTCTTCTTCATTCTCCTCAGGGACTGGATCCCAGATCCGACCATCCCGACCTTTCAACCGCATCCCGACCGGCGTCTGCTCCACTATCTTCATGTAACGAAGAGTTCTCATATCAAGCGGGGATGTATCACATACATGAGTGAAGCCGGCGATGTTCTCTTCGGTCAGAAGCCCGAACGAGTCAGCTAGCTGTGTGATGTAAGCACCCCCGCAAATGTGGCTAGACGCCATTTTTCCTGAACTGGTCGTGAGAAAATAGGCTAAGCAATGGGCAATATTGCAATGGATGCCCCTAATCAAGCAGTAGAGATAAAACAAATCTCTAGTGGGCACATTGCCCAAGCTGTCGCCTCGCTGCATAATGGTGCTGACCAGGATCCGATGAATGAACCTGTGAAGTGGGTCTCGTAGTTTTGTAGCCTTAACTCTTCTGGGATCATATACCCCCTCAGCAACCTCGGCCCAAAACGTGGCCTTCTCAATTTCATCCTCGAAATCATGCAGTCCATCAAAAACCTCCGAATCAAGTTCCCCCTCCGTGTACAAACCCATCCTAGTCGCGAACTGCGCGACTGATAACCTCCTCCATTTCCCCCCCAAAGGGAAGGTCAACCCAAAACGTTTCCGGTAAACGTTCTGTGAGGGGAAACTAAAGGAGTATGAGGCAAAGAACTCCATTAGTAGCTCGCGATATTGCGGACGGTTGATGTAGAACAGGCGAGACCATGGTTCAGATATTAATGGATGTAGTCTTGTTTGTTGATTGAGGTTGACCACCAAGTCCCAACTAAGATACTTCACAGGCTCGATTTGGCGCCGACGCCCCCACAGAGAGTGTAACATGGGAATACATGGGGCATTGCGCTCGTCGTTCGGATCAAATCGTAGGAAAGGGTGATCCATCTGTTCAAGAAAATTCCTAAAAAAATTAGATTTCAAGAACGAAAAGAAACAGAAAAAAAATCGAATTAAACAGGAAAAAGCTGGGCTGATCTGGACATATGCACGGTCGTGCAGAAACTTGCACGGCCATGCCGACCCAAAATGAAGCTAGCACAGGAAGTGCGGCGCACGGTCGTGCGTGTCTAAGGCACGGTCGTGCCATCCTCAAAATGACCTTTGCACTGGCAGTGCAAACCCAGCACTGTCCACAGCACGGTCGTGCGGGCTTAAGCACGGTCGTGCACCTCGTGAGGTTGTTCATCGCACAGGCAGTGCAATTGAAGCACTGTCGTTGAGCACGGTCGTGCGGGGTTAGCGCACGGTCGTGCGCCTTTGATTTTGAGTCTGCACTGGCAGTGCAAGGGTTGCACCATCGAGCCGCACGGTCGTGCGGTATAGCCGCACGATCGTGCACTGTGTAGAACCGAAATCAAAGTTGAACAAACACGAGATTTTCCATGAACAACCCTAAAATTAACCAAATTTATACAGATCCTAACAATTCTAAACCAAAATGGTGTATTTACAAGCCCTAATTTGTACAAATCTAAGAAGTTTAGGAATTTCATTGAAAAGAAAGATTAATTGAAGGGTTGGAGGAGATTAATACCTTTGAATCTTGAATTGGAAGATGAAAAACGAGAGAAATCGATGGGGAACCGTTTCTGAAAATGTGGAAGTGAATTATGGGAGAGATGGTGTCAAGTGGCGTAGTTATTAGGCAAATCTGACACGGCGCACGGTCGTGCGTACGGGCCGCACGGTCGTGCATCAGCAAAAGAGCACGGCCGTGCAGCTAGTCGCACGGTAGTGCTGACCTGCAGAATTTTTTTTTTTCAAAGGACCGAGAACCTCTCGGGATGGCTAAGTTTACTGAGTCCTTAGCTAGACTCGAGTCCCCGAATTTGTTAGTCCTTGGGGTGGAGTACGACAACCTCCAATGCCGGCTCGACGGGTCCGGACACGTATTTCTTCAACCGATGGCCATTTACCTTGAAAATTCTGCCATCCTCATGCCCGATTTCCACAGTTCCATATGGAAAGACTTCTCGAACTGTGTACGGGCCAGACCAACGAGATTTCAAGTTGCCCGGGAACAACCTAAGACGCGAGTTATAAAGCAGAACGCGATCACCCACTTGGAATTGCTTGTTGTCCTTCAAGTGGCTATCGTGTAGCGTCTTGGTACGTTCCTTGTACCTCTTGGAGCTATCATAAGCATCATTCCTTAGCTCCTCAACCTCATGAATCTGCAAGAATCGGCTCTCCCCCGCACTAATCAAATCCATATTGATGGATTTCAGCGCCCAATAGGCTTTATCCTCGAGTTCAACGGGGAGGTGACATGTTTTCCCATAAATCAATTTGAATGATGTGGTTCCTATGGGAGTTTTGTAGGCTGTTCGGAATGCCCACAACGCGTCATTCAGCTTCACTGACCAATCCTTGCGGTTTTGACCAACCGTCTTCTCCAAAATGCGCTTGATGCCCCGATTAGTGACCTCTACCTGTCCACTGGTCTGTGGATGGTATGGCGTTGAAAATCTATGGTTCACTCCATAGCGTGACAACGCCTTGTCGAGTTGGGAATTGCAGAAATGAGTCCCACGGTCACTAATGAGTGCTTTGGGGGCACCAAAGCGAGAAAACAACTCTTTCAGAAATCTCACGACCACTCTAGCATCATTGGTGGGCAAGGCTTGGGCCTCTACCCACTTGGAAACGTAGTCGACTGCAACTAGAATGTATCGGTTACCGTGAGATGTTGGGAAAGGCCCCATGAAATCAATACCCCAAACGTCAAAAATTTCACAGACTTGGATTCCATTCTGGGGCATCTCATCCCGTGATGAGATGTTGCTTGCCCTTTGGCAAACATCGCAAGCTCGGACCATATCATGAGCGTCTCTGAAGATGGTGGGCCAATAGAATCCGGCGTAAAAAACCTTCTTCGCAGTAAGAGTCGCTCCATGATGACCACCAGTCCGTCCCTCATGACAATGCCTCAAAATCTTGTGCGCTTCACCTCCATACACGCACCTACGCACAATCTGATCAGTTCCAATCCTAAACAAATAAGGATCCTCCCACAGGTAATACTTGACATCAGAAAAGAACATCTTCTTGAGTTGATGTGTCAAGCCCTTCAACACAATCCCACACGCGAGATAATTCGCGAAATCAGCAAACCATGGACAGTCCTCATCCTGCGTCTGTATGTGCATAAGGAACTCGTGGGGGAAATTGTCATTTATGTGTGACCCCACAAGTTCTGATGAAGCTCGGGAGAGGTGATCTGCTGCAACATTCTCGGCTCCCTTTTTGTCACGGATTTCAATGTCGAATTCTTGCAACAACAGAATCCAACGAATCAGCCTGGGTTTAGCATCTTGCTTGCTAAACAAGTAACGGAGGGCTGCATGATCCGTAAACACAATGGTCTTTGAAAGGACAAGATAGGAACGGAATTTATCAAACGCAAAGACCACAGCTAGGAGTTCCTTTTTCAGTGGTGGTGTAGTGCTCCTGGGCATCATTCAGAGTTTTGCTTGCATAGTAAATCGGGTGGAAGTGCTTGTCCTTCCTTTGACCCAAGACTGCCCCAACCGCAAAATCGCTTGCGTCACACATAAGCTCAAACGGGAGTGCCCAATCGGGGGCGATCATGATAGGAGCATTAACCAACTTCTCCTTCAACAACCTGAATGCATGAAGGCATTCATCAGAAAACACGAACGGGGCATCTTTCTCAAGAAGCTGAGTCATGGGGCGAGCTATCTTTGAGAAATCCTTGATGAAATGCCTATAAAACCCCGCGTGTCCTAAGAAACTCCGAATAGATTTCACAGAAGTGGGTGGCGGAAGCTTGACAATGGCCTCAATCTTGGCTCGGTCGACCTCAAGTCCGTCACGTGAAATCTTATGCCCTAAAACAATGCCCTCCTTCACCATGAAGTGGCATTTCTCCCAATTCAACACCAAGTTAGCTTCTTCACACCTAGCTAACATCTTCCTTAGATTTTCCAAGCAATGATCAAAGGAACTCCCAAAAACAGAAAAGTCATCTATAAATACTTCCATGGAGTCCTCAATCATATCATGAAAAATAGCCACCATACAACGCTGAAATGTGGCAGGGACATTGCACAGTCCAAAGGGCATTCGCCTGTACGCGAATGTGCCATAGGGACATGTGAATGTCGTCTTCTCCTGATCCTCAGGAGCAATTGGGATTTGAAAGTATCCCGAAAAACCATCCAAGAAACAATAGTATGTCTTGCCTGACAATCTCTCCAACATCTGATCAATAAAAGGCAAGGGGAAGTGGTCTTTCCTGGTGGCATCGTTCAGTTTGCGGTAATCGATGCAAACTCTCCATCCGGTCACAGTACGAGTAGGAATCAACTCGTTTCTCTCATTGGTAATCACTGTCATCCCACCCTTCTTTGGGACAACCTGCACCGGACTCACCCAAGGGGAATCAGAAATAGGATAAATCAAACCTACATCAAGTAACTTGATAACCTCCTTCTTCACAACGTCTTGCATATTGGGATTGAGACGTCTCTGATGCTGAACTACAGGCTTAAAATCCTCCTCCATCAAGATCTTATGGGTGCAAAAAGATGGATTGATGCCCTTGATGTCCATGATCTTCCATGCGATCGCCTTCTTGTGTATCTTCAGAACCTCAAGCAATTTGGCCTTCTCTACACTCGTCAACGCAGACGAGATGATAACGGGCAACCGAGACTCACCATCTAGGAATGCATACTCCAAATGACCAGGAAGCTCCTTAAGCTCAACAGATGGTGGGTCTTCAACAGAAGGTAATGCCTTAGGTTCATCCTTGCGATCCATGACTTCAAACACTTCATTCTGAGGGGAAGGATCGTGGCTCAGCAATGCCACCATTTCCTCATCAAATCGACCCTCAGTAACTGGGTCTACATCCTCCCCTCCTAACAATTGGGTGTCAAACGCCTCCACAACACACTCATCCTGTGATGGATCACTCATACATGAATCAACAACATCAATTTAGTAGAGTGAATCGTCCTGACTCTGTGGATGCCTCATTGACCTTCCGATATCAAAGGTCACCTCCTCATCATAAACTCTAAGTGTCAGTTTGCCCGAGCAAACATCAATGAGGGCTCTAGCAGTGGCTAGAAATGGACGACCAAGAATGAGAGGTACATTCTTGTCTTCATTCATATCAAGGATCACGAAGTCCACAGGAAACACAAATCGATCAATCTTAACCAACAAATTATCAACTATACCTCTCGGATATTTTACTGACCGATCGGCAAGCTGGATGCTCATTCGGGTTGGCTTAAGTTCCTCAACACCAAGTTTCTCAAACACAGCATAGGGCATTAGATTGATGCTAGCCCCCAAGTCAGCCAATGCATTACTGACTGATAAACTTCCAATCAAGCATGGGATAGTGAAACTCCCAGGATCATTCATCTTCTGAGGAAGTTTGTTTTGAAGGATCGCAGAACACTCCTCACTCAATGTAACATGAGATAACTCCTCCAACTTCTTCTTGTTGGTGAGGATGTCCTTCAAAAACTTGGCATACTTAGGCATCTGAGCAAGTGCCTCAACAAATGGCAGATTGATATGCAACTGCTTAAACAACTCCATAAATTTACCATAGTGTTCCTCAAATTTCTGCTTCTTCAACCTGCTGGGGTATGGGACAGGAGGAGTGTAGTCCTTGACTGGGTCCTTTGCTTGTGCTGTACTTGCTGGGCCTGGCCTGGAATGCACCTCAGCAGGAATCTCAGTCGCAACCTCCTCAATCACCGGCGGAAGAGAAGAAGAAGGGGAAGCCGGTGGAGGAGGTGCAGTTGTGGATTTACCACTCCTCAATGTGATGGCCTTAACATGAGCATTATGATTCGGCTCAGTGTTACTCGGGAGACCACCTTGTTGCCTTTTGGATAGCAACTTAGCAATTTGTCCTACCTGATTCTCTATGGCTTGCATCGATGCCTTTTGGTTCCTCAACTCTGTCTCATGCTTACGGAAGCGGTCTTCCATATACTGATTCTGTTTCTGAGCCAACTTTCTTTGGCTCTCGGAGTTAGATAGCAACCGTGCAACCATGTCCTCCAAATTGGATCGCTTTTCAGGAGCGGGTTGTGACCCACTGCTAGAACCTTGATTTTGGAACTGGTTCTGTGGAGGACGAATCTGTGAGGACTGACTGTGAGATTGATTTTGGAATGGGGGACGCGGATTGAATCCGGGTAGTTACTGGTTTGTGGTACCAGACTTCCAACTAAAATTTGGGTGATTCTTCCACCCCGGATTATAAGTGTTACTGTAGGGATTATTTTGAGACTGATTTTGGTTGCACATGTAGTCAACCTGCTCGTGAACGGATCTATCCCTAATCGAACACTCCCCACTATGGTGTGGTCCTCCACATATCTCACAACAAGATTGGACTTTGTTCACAGACATCTGCCCGATTTTGTTGGAGAGTGCCTCCAACTGTGCAGTCAAAGCAGTATAGGAATCAACCTGATGGACACCCTGCTTGGGTGCCTTGGCTCTCGGGGCCTGCTGAGAATAACTCTTCCTAGCTGCTTTCTCGAGCAATTCAAACGCCTCTCGCGGTCGCTTCGCTCCAAAATCTCCACCCGCATAACTGTCAAGCCACTGTCATCCGCTCACATCGAGACCATTGTAGAATGTCTCGCATTTCCTCCATAACTCTAAACCGTGATGTGGGACCTTTCTCATCAGATCCTTGAACCGCTCCCATGCCTATTAAAACGTCTCACCATCATCCTGCTGGAACGAAAGAATCCGAGCTCTCAGCTTTGCAGTTTTCTCGGGAGGAAAGTATTTCTCAAAGAATTTTTCAAACATCTGATTCCAAGTGGTAATACAGCCCGAGGGAAGGGAAATCAGCCATGCCTTGGCTCGGTCACGTAGAGTAAATGGGAATAACCGAAGCCGAATGGCATCATCAGACGCGCCATTGATCTTGAAAGTGGCGCAAATCTCCAGCAATCCCGCGATATGGAGATTAGGATCCTCGTGATCCTTCCCGTCAAACTGAACAGTGTTCTGAACCATTTGGATGATACTTGACTTGATCTCGAAATTGTTAGCCTCAACAGTCGGTCGGGTGATGCTTGGCTCCAATCCTCCAAGTGATGGTTTCGCGAAGTCAGAAATCGTCCGGTGGTATTTGCTACAATGCGGGACCCCTCCCGCAACCTTTGCCGAATATACCGCTCCGGTTCCGATCTAGCCTCGACAATGTCTGGCTCGGGGGTTGAGGACAAACACACTTAATGCATAAACGAGTTACCGAATCAAACCTGTTAAAAATAAAAATAAAAATAAAATAAAATAAAAATTTGAAAAATAAACTAAAATAATAAAAACTAAGAGTCAAAAATCAAACTAGTGAAATAAAATAAAATAAAATAAAAATATTTTTACACTAAAAACTAAGCTAAATCACCAACTCTAATTTTTCTTGAAATCACCGTGTCCCCGGCAACGGCGCCAAAAACTTGATGTGCGTGAAACTATATATTTATTAAATGGATTTTTCACACAGATTTTAGTTTTAAAAATGGTTTCTACTAAGAACTAAATCACACACAATAGGCAAGTGTACCTATCACATAGCAATATGGTAAGAACCAGATATCAATCCGTGGACACGATAGCTCTCGATACTAAATCTCGGTCAATGTTTAGCAAACACATGAAAAGTTGGGTTTGTGAATTTTTGAAATAATAACTAAATAAAAAGATTTTTAAAATAATTTAAAGTCTAAGGAAATCGCCTAGATTATGATTTCACTTAGTCTAGTGATGTGAATACTATGAATTGGTAAAATCATATGTTGACTAGATTCCGGTCAAAGATATCTAATCCTATAATCTTTTGGAAAATTAAAATGAAGAACACATTCTAATCACCTATGATTATTCAATGAAGCCTAATGTCAAGGTCTATGTCAAGATTTAATCAAGAATTAGTCATCCGTCAAGAATCTTAATTCTACAACTTAAGGAAAACTAATATGACTTATACACACTAATCACCCTAAGTTGCATAAATTCAACAAAGTCATAATTTCTTCCAACTTACAATCTATGAACACAATCATGCAAATGAGGTCATTTGGCCATAATTTCCTAATTCACATGATAATCATATTCAACAAATCATAATATCACCATGGTTTTTCCAAACTTTAGTGAAAGAAAGTATACTTATGCAAGTTTTATAACATTCAAGAAACCAATTATCATTCCTAATCTCATGGCATAATCTTAAAAACAAGTTGTAAGATTATAAACAAATGCTTGATCATGGTTTTCCAACATAGTATGACTAAACATTCATCAATCTTGAACACTAATCAACCTACACAAATTTACAACATCATTGGAATACAATTATAACTTCATCTTGAATCTTTGCATAAACCCATTTGACCAATTCATAAATTCATCATCACATAAACAAAAGTTTCTTCATAATCTAGACAATGGAGTGTTTAGCCCATAAGGCTTACAAGAACAATAACAAAGTAGCTAAAATTAACAAGAGACATGATTAAAATAACAAAATGCAAACCACTAGCAAGCAAGGATTGAAACAAGATGGTATTAGATGCTCCTTGGATCTTCAAGACCTTCACAATCTCCTTTAGAAAGCTCTAAGAAATTTGAACAGAAGGTATTTTGGCTACAGGAAGTCCAACCACTTGAAATGAGGTGAAAAGCTCAATTTATAGAAATTCTGGAACTTGGCACGGTCGTGCACCATAGGTGCACGGTCGTGCAAGGTGCTACAGTACTATACTTTTGGTCTAGGACGGTTGTCGAAGTTGCCATTTTCAGCTAATTCTCGAAAATTGACTCGAGGTGTCAAGCACGGTCGTGCCAAAAGTTGCACGGTCGTGCGAAAGTCGTCATGGCCGGCACTATCTTCATTTGGCCCGGCACTGCCATGCTTTGGCCCGGCACTGGCTAGGCTGCACGGTCGTGCATAGGCCGGTACTACCATGCATGGCCTAGCACTACCTGGTTGCACGGTCATGCAAGAAGGTGCACGGTCGTGCATAGGCCAGCACTGTCATGCATGGCCTAGCACTACCTGATTGCACGGTCGTTCATAGTTGTGCACGGTTGTGCATGGGCCGGCAATGCCATTGCAAGATTTGGCATGACAGTGCGCATCTGGGGATTTGCTCAGAAAACGCTGAAATTCCATACAACGCTTGATTTTCTTCCGAGCAAGGCCGTTTATCCTACAAATTCACAAAAACAATAATTAGGACTATTTGTGAATGAATTTGCATGTTATTAACGTTAAAACCGGGGGAATTTGAGTCGAATAATATGTATAATTTGACGTATATCAACATTCATCATAAGCAGGGACGAAGCTTGAATTTTTTGCGTAGGGGGGCCGACCCTTAATATAAAATTTTTTGGAAGAAAAACCAAGGGGGCCGGACTCTATTAATATAAAATTTTCCGACCAAATCCTACTACATACCTGCTTCTGAGCCGAAAAACAGCAGCGGTCGGGGTCCCCCCAGGCCCTCACTATCCATCGTCCTTGATCATAAGTATCTTGAACCCCTAACATGTGATGCCTTTACAACACGTTTTACTGATTGTCACTTTGATGAGACAAATTTTCCAACCTTAGGAGGAGAAAAGAACATAAAAGAAAAGAATGTCTCATGGTGTGAACTTTCATTGTTATATCTTGATTCAAGAACAAAACAATGTGAGACAGAAGTTCAAAAGATAATTCATATGCAAGATATAACAAATAAATTGCCACATGCATTTACTGATACAAAACAAGTAACAAAATCTCATATACCAGCATAAAATGCTCCAGCTCGGGTTGAGATTCAAAGTAAGCAATTAGATAAAGATCCAACTCATGAATCTCAAAGACGATTGAAACGTGGTAGACCAATCGGATCAAAGGATAAAAATCCTCGAAAAAGAAAAGGATCTGAAAAGGAAAATGATCATAAGGAAAAGAATTTTGATGAAATTCAAAATATCAAAACATTTCCCGATGAAGAAATAAATGATATTAACAGAGAGATGCCAATTAATTATGGTCACACAAACACATTATGGAACCGAAATGAAATGGAAAATATTGATGAGATATTTTCATATTATGTGGCAAGTGAGATTATAAATAGAAATGACACTCCTGAACCAAAATCAGTCAACGATTGTCAAAATCGAGATGACTGGAATAAATGGAAAGATGCTATGCAAGCTGAATTAGATTCCCTTAACAAACGAAAAGTTTTTGGTGCAATTGTTATTACACCAAAGACCGTAAAACCTGTGGATTGCAAGTGGATTTTTGTGCGAAAACGAAATGAGATAAATGAAGTTACAAGATATAAAGCTAGACTTGTAGCTCAAGATTTTTCTTAAAAACCAGGGATTGACTATGAGGAAGCATATTCTCCTATTATGGTTGCAATCACTTTTAGATATTTAATTAGCTTAGCTGTATCTAAAAATCTAGAAATGCGTCTTATGTATGTTGTGACAGCTTACTTGTATGGATCACTTGATAGTGACATCTATATGAAAATTCTCGAATGATTTAAAATCACTGAAGCATTTAGTTCAAAACCTAAAGAAATGTGTTCAATCAAATTACAAAGATCTTTATATGGATTGAAACAATCGGGAAGGATGTGGTACAATCGTTTGAGTGATTATTTGAAGAGTAAAGGTTATACAAATAATCATAATTGTCCATGTGTCTTTATTAAAAAGACGACATCAGGATTTGTGATCATAGCTGTATATGTTGATGATCTAAATATAATTGGGACGCATAAAAAAATTCATGAAGTAATTACTCTTTTAAAGAAGGAATTTGAAATGAAAGACCTTGGAAAAACCAAGTACAGTCTTGGTTTACATATTGAGCATATGCCTAATGGAATACTTGTGCATCAATCAAATTATACAAAAAGACTCTTAAAGCGTTTCAATATGGAAAATGCAATTTCTTTAAGCACCCTAATGGTAGTTAGATCACTCAATGTTGACAATGATCCATTTCGCCCAAGACCATATATTTCTTTTGCAGTTAATTTACTAGCAAGATTTAGTTCAACACCTACAAAAAGGCACTAGAATGGAATTAAACATATTTTTCGATACCTTCGAGGAACTACTGGTCTAGGTTCATTTTATCCTAACGATTCAAAATAAGAATTGGTTGGTTATGCTGATGCAGGTTATTTATCTGATCCTCATAAGGCAAGATCTCAAACTGGATATGTATTCTTGAATGGAGGAACTGCAATTTCATGGCGTTCTCAAAAGCAAACACTTGTTGCAACATCATCAAATCATGCTGAAGTTAATGCACTACATGAGGCCTCTAGAGAGTGTGAATGGTTAAGGTCTATGACTAATTTTATATTGACTTCATGTGGGCTAGATAAAGATAGAAGTCCAACTACAATTTATGAAGACAATGCAGCTTGTATCTCACAGATGAAAGAAGGGTATATCAAAAGTGATAGAACAAAACATATACCATCAAGATTCTTTTCATACACTCAAGATCTTATCAAAGACAATCAAGTTGAAATGAGATAAGTTCCTTCTAGCAACAATTCAGCGGACCTTTTCACAAAAGCACTACCTACAACAATTTTCTAGAAACACGTACATGATATCGGAATGCGATATGTACAAACGATATAGTTAACATCAGATGATAATTTGGGGGGAGTTATATTCTGCACTCTTTTTTCCTTAGCTAAAGTTTTTTTCCCACTAGGTTTTCTTTAGCAAGGTTTTTAATAAGGCAGTGGTTTAAAATAAAACTTCACGTTTGAAAAAGTATCATTCAAGGGGGAGTGCTATATACCTAATATAATTAGATAATATTATATATTTTATATAATTAGATGAAAGCTTTTTCATCACTCCAAATTTATATGGACATAATTTTGGACTAAGCATTAAATGTTTTTGTTTCTTTGTCTCCCAAAAGCCAACTCCTTTGTAGTATAAATACCACTTCAATGTAAAGAGAAAAATGCACATCATGTATGCATTTTCATATGTTATACAATTCTCCTTCTTCTATCTAAAACCTCTTCTATCTTTCTCTTCAAATATTCTCTAAAGATTGTTAAGGTGTGCTAATCATAATTATATTATAACAAAAATAACCTCAAGCATATTTGAAGCTTTTGTAGCGGTTGATAACTTTTTTTTCTGCAGTTCAATTTCTTTGTGGCAGTATATGATAGAATAGATTATTCTCAAACGTGGGTCCTCCCTTCTCATTAACATGTCTTATATAATCAAATACAATTGAGTATTTACACTTGACAACCCTAACAATCCAATAGTTGTGATATACACATATTTATATTTATCTAGTCTAATATACACCCTTAGTCTAAGGAGGAGGATCACAAATGCTTAGACTGGATCTGAAATCAAGAAATAACACACGCGGGAGGCCCTTCGTGAAGATGTCAGCGAGTTGATAACGTGATGGCACATGTAAAACCCGGATGTGCCCAACTCGGACCTTGTCTCGCATAAAATGAATATCAATCTCTATATGTTTGGTTCGTTGATGTTGAATGGGATTTCGAGACATATATATGGCACTAGTGTTGTCGCAATATACCAAAGATGCTCATTGTGTGGGGTAGCCCAACTCCAGTAGCAGATTGCGAATCCAACATAACTCAGCAACTGCATTAGCGATGCCTCGATATTCTGCCTCAGCACTGGATCGAGAAATAGTTTTTTGCCTTTTTGATGACCAGGAAAGGAGGTTGTCACCCAAAAAGACACAGTAACCCGAGGTAGAGCGACGGGTGTCAGGACAACCTGCACAATCTGCGTCTGTGTACGAAATAAGAGAGGTAATAGGGCTGCGTCGCATGTAGACACCCATGGTTGGAGTACCTTTTACATACCGAAGAATCCGTTTAAGAGCATTAAGATGACCAGAACGAGGAGCATGCATATTCATACACACTTGTTGAACCGCATACGAGATATCAGGTCATTAAAAGTTAAGTATTGAAGGGCCCCGGCTAGACTACGGTAAGAAGTGGGGTCAGAAAGCAATTCGCCGACATTAGCACCCAATTTGCCGACTGTATCTACTGGTGTATGAACCGGGTTGCAATCAGCCATCTTTGCCCTTTGTAGAATATCTTGTGCATATTGGTGTTGAGATAGGAACATGCCGTTGGTGTCTCGAGTAACTGAAATGCCCAGAACGTAGGTTAGTGAGCCGAGAACTTTCATGCAAACACAGACGATAACTTGGTCAGGAACTGTTGTTTCAATTATGAAGATGAAGAAGTAAGTATAATATCATCCACGTAAAGAAGCATGTAGGCGGTATCCGTACCCTTTTTATAGATAAAAAGAGAATGATCACAGGAACTATTCGAAAACCCAAGGTAGTTACGAAATCTGTGAATCGTTGGTACCATGCCCGAGGTGCCTGTTTGAGGCTGTAAAGAGACTTTTTCAACCTACAAACATGATGTGGAAAAGAGGAGTTTCGAAATCCCAAGGGTTGATGTATATAAACTGTTTCATTAAGTGTTCCGTGCAGGAAAGTGTTTTTAACATCAAGTTGATTGATGTCCCACCCATGAAGTAATGCGATGCTCAGAACTGTTCGAATAGTAGCCGGTTTGACAACCGAACTAAATGTCTCATGACAATCCACACCCACCTGTTGAGACCTTCCATCACAAACCAACCGCGCCTTATAATGCTCAAGTGAACCATCAGATTTAATTTTATGTTTAAAAATCCACATACACCGAATAAGGTTCATATCGGGGCGTCGAGGTACTAACTCCCACGTATAATTATCAATAAGAGCATTAAACTCATCAGTCATGGCACGGTACCAGACGGGTATGGTAAGAGCATCAACCGGGTTACGAGGTGTAGGTTCGAAAGTAGTGGTTGCATGAAGATTAAGAGGTCGTTTTGGTTTTGAGTGTCTAGTCATGCTACGGGTGATGATGCTTCATGATGGTAGTGGGGGTGCAGGCTGTTGAGCACGACGGGTGTAAAACTGAGGAAGAGTGAGAGGGTGCTGATGGGCTGATGCCATAGGGGCTGGCTGGGCTGGGTCGGTTTGGCCTATGGAGGCTGGTTGGGCTGGTTTGGTTTGGGCCACAGGGGCTGGTTGGACTGGTACACGTTGGGCCATAGAGGCTGGTTGGGCTGGTATAGTCTGGACCAAAGGGGATGTTTGGGCTGGTTCAGTTTGAGCCAAAGGGGCTGGTTGGGATGGTTCAGATTGGGCATAGGGGCTGGTTGGGCCGATGCAGTCGGTTGTAGAAGGGGAAACGGAGTCCCAAAAAGAAGGATGAAAGTCATTATTGGCAAAGGAATGTAAAAATTCATAGGATGGAGGAGTGGAGTGGATTTTAGCAAAGGGAAAGACGGTCTCGTCAAATAAAACATGACGAGAAATAATGATTTCTTGGTTGAAAGATCATAGCATTTGTACTGTAACATCAGTGCCGGACGCGTGCCGGAACAGTGATCGCAACAGTAAACTTGTACAGTAACTCAGGTACACATTACGTGAAACTATGTTTATACTATTGATGCATTCTGATTAACATGAAATTATTAAACGACTGTCTGAATCTGACTGAAATCTTAGGATTTCAGTAGTCAGAAAACATGTCAGACAACACAGTGTTGAAACAAAATACTTGATGTGATATTATTTGGTGTAAACGTATGTGAGGTTAAACAAAACAAAACCTTAACGGTTGTCGTTTCAGAATGCTAAACAGACGAGTTATTCGTATAGGTGACGATCTGTACGAATGATTCTGATGGTTTAAAGTTCTGAAATAATAACTTAACAGTAGAAAACAAGAATCAGAAAGCCAAACCATCGACGTGTAACATTTGTACATTTAGTCATGTAGTCGTGAACAGTGTTAGAACAGTGTGTGTACATGTTCAGTCAGTCAATGTGAATCATGTGTCATTATGTGCTTGTATGTTAGAATCTTTATCATTTAACAAGTATGTATTATTTATTTACAGTCGAGTTCACTAGGCAAGAACAGTATTGTGTTATATCGAAACAGTGGTGGGCAGCGAGAGTGAGCCCTATATATATACTGCGTTCGGTATAACAGGATAGTGTTGGTGCGTAGTGTTAAGACGAATATTATGACAATTAATTCAACAAGAATCGTAATACGTAAGCGAGACTGAGTATAGTTATGGGTGACGATCCATAATGATACGAATGTTGAACTTATAATTACGATTAAACGACTTTAAATATTTAATACGATCGAAAAACGTACGCGATTGCGGGTATACACGTAATTGTGAATGTTTAACGATCGGGCAACACACGAAGAGTAAAAATAATTTTATTAATTATTTTATATTTTTACAATTTTGAAACTCATCATTTATTTGAGTTTAAAAACTCTTTTTATTTAAAACCGCGTAAAATACGCGTTACGTTCCGGAAACGCGAACCGAGCGACCGAAACGGACCCGAATACCACACGGGCTATAAAAGCCTTGAACAAGGCCATTTCTCTCATTTATTTCAGCCAACCACCACTTCTCTCTCTAAAACTCGCGAACCTATCCTCTCTCTAGAAAACCGAACTTCAAACGCGCGTATCTTCTTCGTTTTTCAACGGATTTTGGTGTTCTTGGTGTCCACGCGTAGCTCTCAACATTATCTACACGAAAGTACAAGAAATCAGCGAGATCAGCCGGCCAAAGTCGAGGTATTTACGCTTGAAAAATCTGGAAATTAGGGTTTTCTATATGTGTGTGCTTGAAAATCGATACTTAGCCGGTTCTAGCACCCCCTCTCCATTTTCGCACCTGTAGTAACACCCTACGATGTTAGAATAACATGGATCGTGGTCTGGAACTGAACATTTGGTGAAGATGAAGCTGCAAGTCGACAGGTTCGCTGGGGGTTATGGAGCCGAACCCTAATGAAGGCAACGAACCTTCATACTGCTGACAATGGCGAACCCTGCATCAGCAACGAACCAATGGTTCATTGATCCTAACCCAGACGAACCCTGAGGTGCTTCACGAACCATCACGAACCCTTAGTCTATGGCGAAGCTTCACGAACCCTTGCATAGAACCGAACCATTTCAGGTTTCCTCGGCCGAACCCTAACCCTAAACGAACCTTGCATGGTTCGCTGCATGCACGTCTGAACCCTGGGAAGTCCCTCACGAGCTTTCACCGAACCTTGAATGTTCAATGAGCCCATGTGGTCACCTAGCAACGAACCATGCAAGCCATCTCAAGAGAGCCGAACCTTGTTATGCGCGTTGGCCGAACCCTTGGCTATCACCAGCTTCACGAACCTAGGTCCTTGAACCCAATAGGTTCGCTGCCAATGGTGGCAGCCCATAGCTCCTCGGCCCAACCCAATGCTACAAGGCTCAATTCCATTAGCAATTTGGCCCATATGTTTAAATCAAGCACAATTGAGATAGCTTGGCCCATTAAGATATTTAATTGGACCAATGTCGCTTTGGAACCTTACATGGCCTACTTAATCATTTCTTAGCCCAACTCAAATCCCTTAGGCCCAATCCAAGCCCATACGACTCATTATGATCCTAATTAGCTCGATATTAGTTTGGGCGCGTTATGAGGCCTATATACAAGTTGTTGGGCCAACATCACACTCAATTGGCCCAACACCACTTCCAATTGGCTCATGGTTAACTTAAATGGCCCATGGTTGGCCACAACTCAAAGTGATTGTAAATTGATCTTAGTTGGTTTAAGTTACAACTTAAACTAATCATGGGATCAAGTTACAATCTCAAGAACTTAAACAAATGGTATATCTTTTCATAAGTCATGTTAATCAATGGTTATCAAATCCTAGAACATTTATCATTTATGCATAAGATTTATGCACAAAGGATCATTTCACATTCGTTTCTTGGACCCATGATCAATCAAGAGATTCAAATCATAACTTTCAAGTTTTCACAACAATCTTAATCATGAGAACAAGTTATCATGTGATAATCAAATCATGAGAACACAAGTCAATCAATGAATCAAAGTCTATACAATTATAAATCCTATATCTTATGTATGATTACAATGTTATAGGAATCAATTAGAAGTCCTGTTTGCTACTTGCTATCTGTTTTAGTTCAGAGTCTACTGCAGACAGGTGAGAACTTTAGCCCCTCTTTTACTGTTTTATAGCTGTTTTGGGGTGGAACACGTGATCAAACCAATCGTTTACAATCATATTTCATTACACAAGGTGTGTGTATTCTTATAAACATTATGGGTTCATTTTATGAATCCTAGGGATTCATCAACTGTTTTAAAGGAATCATCAACTATTAAACTCTTTTCACTAAAAAGGTTTTATAAAGGATCTTTGAACTGTTTTGTAACAGATTTACTCAAATATACTTATAAAGGATAAACACTTTTAAATATATGATTTTATAAACTCTTTTATTATAAACCTTGTTGTTACACAAGGTCACTATTTCATGGTATTCAAATCAAGTGATTCACATCATGGTATTCAAATCAAGTGGTTCATTTCATGGTATTCAAACCAAGTGGTTCATTTCATGGTATTCAAATCAAGTGGTTCACATCATGGTATTCAAATCAAGTGGTTCATTTCATGGTATTCAAAACAAAGGATTTAATTCGTGGAATTAAATCTAGGTTTTCAATTCATGTTATCAAATAAGGCATTAACACATCCGGTTAAAGTAAGTTCAGAAACATGGTGTCTATTGTTGTAAACAAACTTGTAAAAGCATCAAGTATCATATTCATTAGCGTTAGTACTGGGTGATCACAACAAGGGAAAGCGGACACACACATTGGGGCAGGCCGATTGCTGCAGTTAGTTTTTAAATTTGTTTTATAAACTAACTGCAGATTTCGGTTACATATGGTTTTATCAAAACTGTTGACACATTACCTAACTCCAAACGTGGTTTGGGACTTGATAGTATATGTTGACTCTCGTGCAAACAGTGATTGGACTGTTTACACTCATTTTCTTACTTGATGTTAGTTTGGGTTGCAGCTCATCCGTGTGAATCTTATGTTGCTTTAACTTACCTATGCCTTATATCATATACTCATGTTTACAAATGTTTAAACCTATTGTTCTCACCAACTACGTCTGTAGTTGACAGTTACTTTTCACGTGTTTCAGGTAATCAGGTTTAAGACACTCTCAGAGACAACTAAGGAGACCATACTAAGATAGAACAAGATGAAGAAACATGCTAGGATGGATTAGAAACACACTAAATCCTAATTGTTTACTTGTCTTGTTTGAAGTCTTATTTTGTAAACTATATTTTGGGTCTGTAGTTGTCTTTCTTTTGGTAGATAGAATGTCTGTAACTAAACAACTGTCTAAACATTATGAAATGTAGTAATCCATTGTGGTTGTTCTTATTCAATACTTGTGCATGATTCAACTGTTCATACGTCACCGCGCCGTGGATTCCGCACGCGGCGCAGGGGTGTGACAGACGTGTTCGTTCGAATGACGATTCGAACGAATACGCGCGATGGCGACGCGATCTGACGAAACGAAAACGAATAACGATACGAACAATCATAAATTTAAGGAAATAAAGTATTTCCTATGTTTTTCAATTTTCAAACTCATCATAAATAAAAAAATAAACTAAACTATTTTATTAAATCACGAACGAATTAACGAAACGCGCACAAATAATTTAATTCTAAAAAAAATAAATAAACGCAACGATATCTAAAATAATTTCTAATGATATTCGTATTCTAAAGATTCTAAAATACTTCTTTTATTTATTTATATTTTATTTACGAATGGCGCGCGTAACGACCCGGATACGCGACAAAAACGCAAACCGAGCAACCGAAACGAACCCGAATACCTACGAGGTATAAAAGCCACAAATGAGGCTAACCACCTCATTAAATTCATTCTTTCTTTCTCTCTACTCACCATTTCCGTTTTCTAACTTCACCACCAAATTCCAACCTTTGAAATCCAATATCTCATTCGTTTCTTAACGAAATTGAGTGATTCTTGCGCCCACGCGAAGCCCTTGAAGCCCTCTACAAGGAAGTACAACTCATCTGAGCTTTGGTCCAGCTGATTCTGAGGTATGATGCTGTAAAAGTTCACGAAAATAGGGTTTCTAGTGCCCTTGTTCGACCCACCTACCCAACGTGCGTAGGAACCATATACGCACGCGCATTGATCTTCTGGAAGCCAAACTTCACATCACAACGCCATAGCAAACACTAGATCGAAGATGCAGGCCTGAGGAGGGATTGGAATACAGGGTTCGTGGGCTTACACCGCCGGCCGAACCTTAATATGGTGGCCGAACCCTTGATATCTCCTCTCACGAACCTTTTTGGCCAGACCCATGCAGGTGGCGAACCCATAGAACCAACGAACCTTGTTGATGCAGTTTAGCCGAACCATAGAGAGGATCCACGAACCATGCATAGGTACCGAACCCTCATGCACACCGAACCTTCAACACCCGAACCCCTATCAATCATGACGAACCATCACTGTGCGACGAACCCTAGCCTACCGAGCCTTGAAGCCGAACCTTCGGGCTGAGTTCAATCGGCCAAACTTTCCTTTGCAGAGCCGAGCCTTGCGTGCATGGCGAACCCCCTTGCTGTGGCGAACCATAGTGATGTCACGAACCTAAGAGCATCAGCCGTACCATGGACCAGCTTACTTAGCCGAACCCTACCCTCTTTGGCGAACCTAGCCTTCATTGGAGCCGAACCTATAGGCCTTTGATTGAAAGGTTCGCTGACCCAATCACCTTTGAACGTGGATCCAACTACTCAGCCATGCAATCCTTTTCGTGTAAACCACCTCAGCCGGAGTTCTCATTAGGCAGGCCCAACCGAAGTGCCACCAGCCCAACTTGTTCATTTGGCCCATGAGGATTGTTCGGCCCAAGTTAATGAAACCTAAACAATTGTTTGGTCCAATTCTCTTGCCTAGGCCCAACCAGCTTTGGCCCAAACCCTTGCCAATTACCATGTGGGATTCGGTCCAAGCTAAGAAATCCAACTCAATTGCTTTGGCCCATCTTGTTGTTTCGGCCCAACTAAGAGTTCTATAGCCCATCAATAAGCCCACATGCAAAAGCCGGCCATAGAGATTTCTTCGGCCCATTATACTTAGCCGGCCCAATGAATAATTAATTCGGTCCACTAACATTTGAGGCCTACTTATTTCCTAAGCCCAATGTTAACACGAATGGTTTACAAGATTATCCGGCCTAATGGGTGTTAAGTAATTTATAAACATATGAATGAACGTTGGAAATTATGAAAACAAAGAACAAATACATTGGTGAAATAAACATTCCATTTGTTATAGAACGATAACAAGTTTTAGACAAGTTACATGAAGAGTTAAGAATCTTAAATAAATGTCAACTTGTGATTAATGAACAAGTAAGACATCTTTAACAAAGAAGAATTGGAGCCGGATAACAAACAAGATTCGTAAGTGTTAGTCAACTTTAGGACTAACACTTACACGCACAACAAATCCTTACAAACTTATACTTATAAACTTCAACATTATGAAATCAATACAGCAGCGTGAATATCATATCAAGTGCAAACAAAGAGAGCGTGCATTCTTATTCTACATAGTCAAACATTAAGGACTTAAGGTGAGTTCATTTGTCCCTTTTTCAAACTTATTTGTTTTACTTCGGGACTGAGAAGCATGTTAAACATTTTCATGAAACTATTGAAATGTTATTTAATGCTTTAAACATAAACATGATACTTATATTGAAACTTATGCTTGAAACTTAGTATACTTTGAAAGGCAATAGACTTGAAACTTATATATTAAACTTGTAGCTTGAAACCATATGTTGGATGCTTATGAGGCTTGATGCTTATACTTGTGAAACTTTATACTTTAAACATGAGACTTGATGCCTATGCTTGTGAAACTTTATACTTTAATCATGAGACTTTAGGCATATACTTGTGAAACTTTATACTTTAAACATGAGACTTGAGGCTTATACTTGTGAGAACTTTATGCTTAAACATGAGACTTGATGCAAACCTATGGGATTCATGATGAAACTATGTGTGGACACTTGAAACTTTATGCTTGACACTACTACTTGCGCATGAAACATTATACATGTATCTAATCATAGGCTATGTAATTGCTAAATGACTAGTAGTCCAGAGCTTGTACCTATGGATTGAGATACATGTAAAACATAAACGTAACGATGCTAAGCTATTACCTATATAAGAGACATGTAATTGCTAAACTTCTGGTAGTCCAGAGCTCTTGTCTGCTTATATGAGGTATGTAATTGCTAAACATAAACATAACGATGCTAAGCTATTATCTATATAAGAGACATGTAATTGCTAAACTTCTGGTAGTCCAGAGCTCTTGTCTGCTTATATGAGATATGTAATTGCTAAACATAAACATAACAATGCTAAGCTATTATCTATATAAGAGACATGTAATTGCTAAACTTCTGGTAGTCCAGAGCTTTTGTCTGCTTATATGAGATATGTAATTGCTGGATTACTTGTGTATGCATGGCTTGTGTCTATGTATAAGATACGTAATTGCTAAACGACTGCTAGTGCAGAGCTTGTATATTATATAGGAGATACGTAATTGCTAGACTAAGCTTAACTAATCTGTGAGCTACGTAATTGCTAAACGACTGCTAGTGCAGAGCTTGTACTCACGTATGAGATTAGGGACAGCTAAACTATGTGCGTGTGAAACTTGATGCTTGATGAACATACTTCGAAACTAACACTTGTAAACATTATAGACTTGTAAACTTTGAAACAGTAAACAAAAGCTTTGATGAAGAATTGGTTGATTGGTAGGTAACATGCTTAATTATTATTAACAACAGTGTCATATTCGGATTAGTATGTGGTGGGATGTTGGCTAGGGCTTGTCCCTTACATATGCCCTATATATAAGCATACCGATTTGGATATTACATATGGAGTTAATGAGGTTAAGGTTTTACCGAAGGAGGTTTGTGAAACTATGTTAAACTTATAAACTTTATGAACTCACCAACCATTGTGTTGACTTTGTTTTCTTACATGCATTCTCAGGTGATGAACAGGCTTAAGCTAAGGCTTTTGGATTGCATACTAGGCGGCCAGATAGAGGACCTAGTAGACTTTTGAGAAGCACATCTTTTGTTGATGATACATATTACTTTTGATATCTTGTACATATACAAGATATAAACATGTCATTCTTTTGATAGGTTTACTTAGTTAAATTGCAGAACATTGATAATGTAATTTAACTTTGTAATCCTAGTTATCATTTGATTGTGCTTTAGTTATTCTTAAACATTGATGTTATGTAAACAATCTGATCATCTTGATTATCACCCGCGATATCACACCCCAGGAACCTTCCGCCTGACGGGGACTCCGATCCAACCCCAAGCCGGCTCGGGGTGTGACATGTACCCCCGATGATTGGAAGGATAGCCAAGAAAGACACATGGAGATGATCGATTTTGTGGTTTGTTTATTGAGGAGGAAGGTAGAAGCGGATAGCAAAGGCAACCAAAGGTACGAAGATGTGTGTAAGAGGGATGTTTGTGGTATAAAAGATAAGTAGGTGTTTGGTTGTGCTTAATTTTAGAAGGAAGAATATTGAGGAGATAAGTAGCCATTTGTAACGCGTGATGCCAAAATGTAGGTGGGAGAGAGGCATGAGTTAGGAGAGTGCGAATAATGTTATTAATTGACCGTATTTTGCGCTCCGCCTTCCCATTTTGGGGAGACGTGTGTGGACATGAAAATCGGAATGACATGCCATTTGCGTTGCAAAAGTTGTGAAAAGATTTGTTATTATATTCGGTGCCATTATCGCATTGAAAACAATTAATACCATGTGCAAATTGGGTTAACAGAAATTTGTGAAAATTAAGAAAGATAGAGAAAACTGAAGATTTAGATGTAAGTGGAAATGTCCATAGGTAATTCGTGTAATCATCCAAGAATAAAATATAATATTGATGACCTCCCGAGCTACGTGTTGGGGAGGTCCACAAATCACAATGCACAATATCAAAAGATAAAGATGTAACAGAAGTAGAATTATAAAATGGTAATTTTACATGTTTGCCAAACACACATGACTGACACAAATGTTTGTCACAAAACTTGTCAACATAAATGAAACGTTGTTTATTCAAAATGCGAAGTAAAGAAGAGCTGGGATGTCCCAAGCGATGATGCCAAAGATCTTGAGACAAAGCAGCAAATGTAGAAGGGCTTGTGAACTTGATAGATGGTGAGGTGAGTGGGTAGAGATACCCGATGCTATCACATCGGAGGATAGGTATCCGCGTCTGGTAGTCCTTCACAAGAAAACCAAAAGGGTCAAATTTAATAGAAATTTGATTGTCGGTGGTTAACCGGCGAACAGATAGAAGGTTTTTGATAAGTTTAGGTGAAACTAAAATGTTGTTGAGGTGTATGGGTTGGTATGGTGGTTTTAAAGTGATATTACCCGTACCGTGAATTGGTATGTGAAAACCGTTACCCACAACTATATTGTTTTGTATACTATTATTGACATAATCTGAAAGATTACCTGACGAGTGTGACATGTGATTGGTAGCACCTGTATCAAGGTACCAATTCATATCTGGGTTTAGAGTCATTGTATGCAAAGCTTGTTCAATGTTGGTTGGGGTGTAGGACCCATCATTTGCTGCATAAAATTGAGATGGTGCTGACCCAAGTATACCTGAAGAGGATCCGCGACTGGATGGTGGACCGCGAGGAGCTGATGGCATGGTGGGGTAAGGCACAGGAGGTGCATTCCAAGCTTGTTGTGGAGACCAATGCCATGGTTGATGAATTTGAAGCCATGGTTGCTGGGAATAGTAGTTTTGACCACCAGGAAATCCTCGTCCATGGGAGCGACTGTAACATCAGTGCCGGAACCGTACCGGAACAGTGATCTCAAACAGTAACAGGAACAGTAATCATGTACAAGTTATACATATTTCATTTCATGTCATGTTCATACCATATATCGTTATCATTTATGTTATCAAACAACAAGTTCAGAATCATTTCAGAGAAACAAAACTCAGTAATATGGTTCATCAGTCAGATACTTATCTGGCAATATAGAACCATCATGAGATTATGTGTTAGGATTTTATTATGTATAAACGTATGTGAGGCTTCACAGAACAAAACAACACGGATGTCGTTACGTGAATGCTAAATCGACGGATTATTCGTATAGGTGACGATCTGTACGAATAAATCTGAAAGTTTAACGTTCCGAATGATATAGAAAACAATATTGAAAAGTATAGTTATCGCCGTGTTCGTACGGGTGACGATTCGAACGAATACGCGCGACGACTGTACGATTCGATTTTAAACATTAAATTTAATATTTTTGAAAATTTAAAATAAACGAAAGATATTTAGTTAATTTACTAGGATTAACCATTTAAAATAATTTTGTAAATCTTATTTTATAAACTGAACCGTTTCGTTACGAAAATTACGAAGAGCCGACATTTTAACGCGAAACTGAACGAGACCGAACCGACCGAGTATCTATACTTCATTTAATGAAGCCATTCAATGCCACAACCACCTCTACCAACCCAAATTCATTCTCAAATTCATCCCCCCTCTCTCTAGAAAGTTTCCTCCACCTTCTCTCTAAGATTTCTCATCCATTTCTTCACGAAATCGGAAGTTCTTGGTGTCAAAACGACCATCTCATCACGTAGATCACGGAAGTACAAAGGATTCGAGCTTTTATCCATCGATTTTGAGGTAAATCTCTATTTTATTTTCGGTTTTTTTTGTGTGAACTACGAATCCTATGATTTTTTGTTGTTTTAACCGGCCTAAACACCTAGAAACACTTAGATAAACACTTGTAACCCACTAGGAAGTTTTAGAAACTAACCTGCAACAGTTGAGGATTGGTGAAGAAGATGGTGATGCAGGTTCGTGACAGCTACCGATCGGCCGAACCTAAGAACAGGTAGCCGAACCTGTTGCCATCAACCAACCAACCAGGGCCGAACCTTCTTTGATTAGCCGAACCTGTAACATGGTGGTCGAACCTTTTGGCTCACGAACCTGGACCAGCCGAACCCTACATCATCCGAACCTTTGCTTGCCACGAACCTGGTGGACCTAAACCTAACAGGGACGAACCTGAAGGAGAAGAACCATGGGAACCGAACCCTTGATCAACGAACCCTCCTCAGCCGAACCTTAGGCCTACGAATCAATGAAGGGACGAACCAGTTAGCCACGAACCTGGATCATTCACGAATCTCTTATGGCCGAACCTTAAAGGTTCGCCGAACCTATGGTGACTGCCAAAAGGTTCGCTGCTTTGGGGGCTGTTGAACCTAAGTGTTATCGAAATCCTTATAATTTCCAACGTGCATGGGTTTAGTCACGTATGTGTGTGCATGGGAACAACCTAGGATATTCATTTCCATGCAAATCAACTTTTAGGCAAAAAAAAACTAAGGTTTTCCTTGAGTGATAATAAGGTTATTCGATTGTGAAAGGTTAAAAGAGAACATGAAATTGAGTTCGGATAGGAATGGGTTTCTTAAAACACATTAACAACTTAAAATAAGTTGTTAATATATATTGAATTAGCTTAACACTTGGGAAATTAATATGAGCTCAAGTGGGTTAAAGCAAAAGCCTAAAGAATGGTGTGTTAATTTAATTATTTACACTTAAATTTAGGAAAAGTATTCTTATGGACAACTAACTTAGATGATTAAGTTATCTATATCACATTATTCAAGGATTTTGAGTTGTGATCATTTGGAAATCAAAGATTAGCAATAGGCCGAAGTGGGCCCAATGGGCTTAACCTAAGCCCATCATTTGATAAATGTCTTTTATTTAAAGTTAATTATGTTTTCATAAAAAAAGTTAAATTGTTAACTTGTTTAAATTAAATTAAATGATTTTCTAAATTAGTGTAAACTTAAAATGAGTTAAATAAAAACCTGTTAATTAAAACTTGTTAAAATTAACTGTTGGGACACGGGTTACAAATGGGTATCTAAGTTAGACTAGTTAGATTAAATCTTATAGGCACATTAGTACATAGGACACTTAGTTGCACATTGAGACCAAGCCTTAGATGCGACGACTAATACGTATACTTATCGTATTCGAATTCTTTTGAAACAACTCAAGAACCGAAGAAACCTAAGCTACAACAACGAGCGCGCATTTTGTGATAGATCATTTGCACAGCAACATAGGTGAGTTCGCCCCTTTTCTAAACATTTTTGTTTTCAAACGCGAGGCTGAGAAGCATGCGTAAACTGTTTTATTTAAATTGTTTTATGTATATGCTTTTAATTATTATTGCTTATTACATATGTTGTTGATACTCCTAGACTCCTGTCTGGGAAATTGCTATGCAGAATTAACTAACAAGTTAATTAAATTACTCTTATGAGTAAAACCTTAATTCTAAAAAACTCTAAACAAACCCTTAGTCCATCAAGCTCAAATTCAAGAATCTAAATTCAAAGTGGAATCAAAAGAACTAAAGCTTAAGATCAAATTCAATGGAATCTAATCCAGTGTGTGATCAGTAAACTAAGAATCCTAATCAAAAATCTATAATCAAGAATCTATGATCATTGTGGAATCATGAAAATCAAAAGATCAAAATCAAGAGAATCAAGTGAATCATGGGAATCATAAACGTGTGTGAATCATGGAAATAATGAAATCATTAAAATCTAATGAAATCATTAATGCTTAAGTTAAGGTGGATGTCAGTTGTATAGAAATCAAGACCACGTGTAACACACGGAAAGTCCCGGCATAAATAGTAGACTCTTGTAGTCAATCTATATGGGCAATAACGGAAACCCTTAAACAAATCAAAATCAGGAGAATCAAAGAAGATCAAGAATGAAAGGATATCCTTAAAGTCCCGGCATGTACAGTAGACCAATGGGTCAAGCTGATATGGGCATCATTAAAGTCCTGACACATACAGGTAGACTCCTTGTGGGTCATGCCTGATATGGGCCACGTGTGAGAGGGTACAACTTGGACAACCACCAACAACTAGGTCTAATTGATTGAGTCAAATAAGGCCCAATCATCATGTCTTAGTTGTATTTAAATGTTTAGTTATTAATTTAATTACTCATTTAATATTATATTTCTACAAATGTTTTGGGGTAATCATGAATACATGGTGAACTTAAGAGATCAAAGGTGAATCTATTTGTGGAAATAAAAATCTAAATTGAAAGGGAATGGAGTGAAACGCTTAATTATCATTAACAATATGCTAAGCAGTCCGGTATGTGGTGGGGCGGTGGCTGGGGCTTGTCCCCTACATATGCCCTATATATAAGCATACTTGATTGAATAGCATAGGTGGTTGTTGATGAGGTTAAGGTTGTCATTTCGGGGAATCAAGGTAAACATTTGTAGGGTAATCAAATTCTATGAATCAGATGTTATGAAATCAAAGGTGTGAGATGAAACGCTTAATTATCACCAGGAACAATATATCATGTGGTGGGACGGTGGCTGGGCGGGCGGTAAGTTCGACCCTACATATGCCCTATATATAAGCATACTGAACTGGATGGTATAGGTGGTTAATGGTGAGGTTAAGGTTGTCATTCAAAGGTTAATCAAACTCATTTTTATAAAACTACATAAACTCACCAACTATGTGTTGACTTTATTTTTGCATGACTTCTCAGGTGACGAACAGGTCAACTAAGGAGTTATTTCTTTTGGACTAGGATACCAGTTAGAGGACCTAGCTTTTTGGACCTGCATATTTTGAAGCATCGTTTTACAGATTTATTTTGTATATCTTGTGCAGATACAAGATAGACGAATTATGATGTGATAGTAGATTTACATTGTTAAATTATGAACTTAACTGATGTAATTTAACTTTGTAATTCTATTCTTACTTAGCAGTTTCTCATTTATATATCATGTGCAATGTAAACAATCTGATCATTCCGATTATCACTCACGATATCACGCCCCGGGAACCTTCCGCCCGACGGGGAAGTCGATCCAACCCGCCGGCTCGGGGTGTGACAGCGACCACGGCCCCTGCCACGACCTCCACGGCCACGACCTCCACGGCCACGACCCCTTTGATTAGAATCCAATTGCCCACGACTATAAGTGTGCGATCGGGAGTCATAATTTTCGCGTCTGGCTAATAAAGCATGTGGTGACATGTTTGACCGATTAGAAGAAGGAGAGTTTGCAGACCCCGTGGTGGTGGTAAGTAGAGCAGTTTCGGATGGCAATTTTTGCGCTTGTCGAGTTTCCTCAAGGACGAGACGAGAGCGAGCCTCATAAAAATCCGGAAGAGGATGAGTTTGTTGAATCATCATACCAACATCATCAAGTTTACTGCCACGTAAACCGGCAATCAGTTGTAGGACCAACCGGCTATCCAAGATTGCAGCATCAACATTTGCCAGTTGGTCGGCTATGGTTTTTAGTTCTTGGCAGTTAGCTGAGGCTGTGGGAAAAGCATGTAACTTGGTATTAGAGAATTGTTTTCGAGATATAGAGCCCGAGAAGTTTTATTATCCTGGAAGATGTTGGCTAATGCCTTCCATGTTTGAGCAGCAGTAGAATCAGGTTTCAGAATAGTGTGTAACAGGTCGTTTGAGATTGTACCATAAATCCATTGTTTAACAATGGCGTCTAATCGAGGCCACAAAGGATCGGGAGCGGCCTTCTCGGCTGCTTCTTTGGCAGCAGGTGCAGAGGGTGTGGTAGGGAGAATGTGATCGAGCACCTGATAAGCAGTGTAGTGAATCTTGAATAACTCCGACCATGAGGTGTATTGAGCATTTTCCATCTCCAAGGTAATAGGAATGAAGTTTCTGATGTTGGAAACTGTTATGGCTGGATGTAAAGGAGTAGCCATGATAAAGTGCTAAGATAGAAAAGGAGAGCGGAAGAAGGAAGACCAGAAGCAGCAACGATGGGTTATTATGATTGCAGGGGAGACAGAAGCAGCAGCGATGGTTTATTCTGAGATGTAGGGCCGAATTCTGAGATCAGAGAAGTCGGCTGGAAGATCAGAAGCAGCAGCGATGGTTTATTCTGGAAACAGAAAAATCGTAATGTAGGAGAACGTAGGAGAGAAGGTAGGGCCAGCTAATGATACCATGATAGAATAGATTATTCTCAAACGTGGCTCCTCCCTTCTAATTAACATGTCTTATATAATCAAATACAATTGAGTATTTACACTTGACAACCCTAACAATCCAATAGTTGTGATATACACATATTTATATTTATCTAGTCTAATATAATATTTTTTCCCGCGGTCCAACCCATTTATTAGCCGCGGTTTCTAATCTTTATTTGACACGATTGATTATTAGCCGCGGTTCAAGCAATGTTTTAGCCACGGTTATTTCCATAAAATCAGTAAAACAATCAATTAATTGCAGGTTCAAGCAATGTTTTTGCTGCAGTTATTTCCATAAAAACAGTAAAACAATCGAATAGAAAATTATTATTGCTGTTCACTCGTAATGATTGCAGTTCTTAAATGCATATATAGTAATATGGTGAGCCGGTGAGCAATTAACTCTTTAGTAGTTGATACAACCTGACGTTTTGATGACTAAATATTTATTACTTATTGTGTTTAGCATATTAGCATGTATTGCTGCCTTGATGATGTAACAAAATAAGTTTACATAGTTTAATACTCTAGAAAACGATGTATCAGAATGATGTATTTTTTTCTTCTTTTAATGTAAGAAATATGTCAGCGTAATTTTCTTATTGGTAAATTCATGATAACGATAGAATACATTACAAAACATACAAATGAAAGTTTCATCTCCTTACAATGAATATATATTGTAATAGTAAAATACTAGAAACAAACAAAAAAACCCAATAAAATCAGTAAGATATTAGAGTAATGAGATTATGACAAATCTTAGCTCTATCATAATTGAATAGAGAGACAACTTTTGTAGAGATACCCAACTCATACACACACACATACGTCAAGCATACGCATAAACATACACACACACATACAAATCAAGCGAGCACACAAAGATCATATAGCTACAACGCTACTGTTGCCAAATTAAAAAAAAAAAATAAAAAATGAGCAAATGCTACTGTAATGACTAATGAGAGATACAGGTATGAATTAGCTAAGAAAAGCATACAAATGATCAGATGCTATTATGCTTTACAAAAAGCATATCAAATATCAAACAGGTCAAACGAGTCAAATAATAATACAAGTCAAACCAACGGGTCAAACAAATTTATTGCATGTTTAGTCCAAGATAAATATATATTTTAGCTATTTTCATCTTCATTTTCATCAATTACTTTTTTATGTTCTTAAAATCAAAATTCATCAACAATGTTCCAAATGCATACCTTTTGTTGATAATTTATATCTGCCTTCCACTTTTCATCCTCACAATATCCCAAAGAAAAGCCTTATTGGGGCATAACTTGTTCATAACTTTTACAATTTCTTCTCTCACCTTTTCTTGGATCTCCACACCTCCAGCTTCATTCATTTGCTAATAAAAAAAAAACAAATATATGGTGTTATAAGTGACAACTCTGCTTATAAATGGGTCAATATGTGTAATGTTTTTTAATTAAACTGATCAAATAAACAATATGGCAAAAAGGAGAAGGGTCAAATGAGTTGATTAAGAGAAATTTGTTTGATATCGATCTCATAGAACCTCCTAAATCTTTTACTTTAAAGATTTATATTCATATTGTAATAGTAGAGTTTTTGTAATCATAATTAAAACAGTAATTATTTATAGATAAAGAGGGATGCAGAGTGTCAATATCTCATCCCAACCCTAACACGCTTAATTTGACCCATACTAAAAATGACATGTTTGACCCATTTTAACTTTTCAACCATAATGAAAGTTGATGTTACCTTGATCAACCACATTATGTAAGTAGCTGCAAACATTGCTTGTGATTCATAATCCTCAAAAACATTATCCGGAATATAAGTACACAAGCGAAAGAGTTGTAATTCATTATCCAGAAATAAAACAGCATGGTTCCCACCCATACGTGTTGCAAAATGTTTTATCCAGCAAATGGAGAGGAAACGACGATACAGCCATAGGGCCTGAAACACATAAATAAATACCATATTTCAAAATTCAGCCAAATTTGCAAGTGTTTATTGAAACTAACAAAAGAACAAAAACAGATCCACATGCCTCTCTTCCTATGTAACGCTTGATTAGTACCTCATTCCATGTAAGCTCATCCTGTCATGTACAAATGGAGGAGGATGATGATAATAATGATAATAATATTAATAATATTATAGTCATAATAGTAGTAGTAGTAGTAATAATAATAATAACAAATAGAAATTATAGATTCATGAATAAATGGAATTATGAATCTGACAGCCTTAAAAAGATAATGGGATATGAGTATAAACCTTCCAAAGTTGATAGACTTTTGTAGAATTCGAAGGACTTTCTTTTAGATCTTGTTTATACCATGAATCTTCCAATGTCCTGGTCATCAATCGCTGCCCAATCCGTTAGATTTCAGTCACTCGAAGTAACATCAATCGAAAATATATAAATCGATATCTTGATGAGTTAATTACTAGGGTTTTAAAATAAACAATCAAATCAATAAATTTGGATTATGAGTTGTTGAATAACCAGATTTTGATAATGAATTGTAACAAGACAGGCTGCAAGAGTGTTTGAAAGTGTTTAAAGTTGTGATGAACAGATATGTTTTCAGTGTTTGTCAATTTCTGATTATTTAAGGATTACATGTAAGATGACCTCTTAATGATGAAATTAAGAAAATAAATTTTGTAACAACTGCTCCTAAACTGATTAGACAAAACTGAATATTTTTTTAAATAATTAGATGATCAGCATAGAGGAGACACTTAATAACACAACAGTCAGAAAATCACTTTCAAAATGAAATGCCAAACACCCTCTTAGCTGATATATAAACTAACCGTTCGATAGTGAAAGCAAGAGTTATCAGCAACATGCAATCCAGCCCAATCTCGGTTATTAAGTAGCTCATCAATTATCTGAAAGAACCAAGAAAAGCCTATTAACACTAACAAACCACATTAGAGAAAAAGATAGTACATTGCAACAACACAAGTACTTTTTAGAGGAGACACTTGGCACAACATGATATAGCTTTCCAAAATTAAAATAAGAAAAATTAAAAAAGAACTCGTACTATTAATAGAACAAGAAGTCTTTAGTTCACACCTGACTTTCAGGCATGTAAGAAACCAACCAGCATCGATGATTCCATGCACGGTAGTTCATCTTTGATTTCTGCCAATTAGAGTCAACAGGGTCAGGGCAGGTGGCTAACCAAATAATTATGATGAAACTTCTTTCTGAACCATACATGTGCGCTAAGTATTCTTATATATAAACAGTGATGACTGGACCATATTAGGTAAGATGTAACAAGTTGAACATATAAACCATCAAATTTTCCAAAATGAAATTTAACCTCTGCTATTCTTTTAGCTAATTCAGACTCATTTTTCAAAACTTCTTGCAGATTTGAACACTTGCAAGCTATCATCTTGATCACCCATCGCCTGTTATAAATTCACAAATTAATATAATAAAAAAGGTCATAGAAAGATAGGAACATAACTCATGAACAATCATGATTATATCTTTGATATTAGGTTTTAGCTACTCCAATTGCCATGAATTCTTCGTTACTTACTCCAATCATGAAATGATTATACATGTATACGTATGGATCTATTAGAACATATGTATACAAACATCAACTTTTTTCATGACACAAAACTAGATCTTTATTAGGTGATATTAATTACTCCAATCATCATGAATATATTTTTCACATGAGGTTAAATTTATTTGCACAAAAATCTTATATAAAACTGAGTGCGGTGTTCTATAACCCATGAACAATCATAAGATCAGAACAAAATGAATCCTAATTAAAACACAACTTTCATAACACAACAAGATTTATTAAATGAAGAAGAATCAAAAGAAACATAATTATTTTGAAACCTAAAAATTTATTCCAATTTCCAACAAAGGAGCTACCTTTCCAAATGTTACCTATGGGTCCAAGCACGCTCGCTTTTTGGTGAGTACGAAAGAACCAAAGTTGATAACTTTAGCTCATCAAAATATAGCATAATTTTTTGCTTCTTTGAAACAACTTCCTTCCTGCAAAGATTTAGCAGGTCATCTATCAGGGATGTTTTCACTAAAAAGATAAGATATTTATAGAACATCATAATTCAGAAAGTTTTAGTTTCTTAAATATAAAAGAGTAAATTAAACAGATGGTTCCTGTAGTTTCGGCAAAGTAATAGGTTTATGTATTAAGGTTTAAAAGTAACAAGTTTGGTGTTTGTGCTCTCAATGTTGTAACGAGTTTTGGTATTAAGGTTAACTTCTGTAAACTTTTCCCTAAAGTTAGGATGATGAAATGATCAAAATACGCTTTAAATTAGATTTTTCAAAAAGTCAAAGGTATTTTGGTCATTTCACCCTAACTTAATGAAAAAGTTGATAAAAGTTAGCTTTTACCCAAACTCGTTACCACATTGAAAGCACAAACCCCAAACTTATTACTTTTTTTTGCTTAATACTCAAACATGTTACTTTACCCAAACCATAGGCCATAGGGACCATCTATGGAATAAACTCACAATTAAAAGATGAATCAATGTTACATATCAAAGAAAGAAAAGATACCTGCAATTCCATGCAGTTCCAAAATCACAACTCAGCAGCAAAAGTGCCCTGCTATGCTTCATTACTTCACTTTCAAAATCAGATAGGGAAGATGAAGCACTTGAGACGCTCTCAGTGTCTAATACCACTTTCTTTTCATGTAAATTGATCAACATTTTATACTGCATTAGTGAAGACATAAATGCATGTTTAGCAGCATTGTATAATGGATGGATAACATGGGTTGAGATGCCCAGTTTGTGATCTCTACTCCAGAAAGCCAAATTAGTAGGATTAGCTTCTAATGCTTTTGACTTGATGTTATCATCTGAGGATGGAAGCTCCACTGAAATAGATGAGTCTCTTATAGAAGCAAATTGAGATGGATGAACGAACCCCACTTCATCACTGGTTACAGATTAAAATAAGAAGAAGAAGCTATGTAGATACTTATGCACGTGAAAACTTGAAAAATTCAACATTTTAAATGCACCAAAATGTTACATACTATATTACTATCACCTCTTTCCATGTTAGATAACTAACTTTACTTATTACCATTGTATGTGACATACCTAAATGATGTGCAATTGTGTATAAGTTTAATGCCCAAAATGTAACATTCCTTCTCAATACTATATAAAGTAGGAATGTTATTTGCATAAAAATGCAAATAAGTCACATAAAATGATAAAATGTAAATTAAGGTTGTATACGAATGCAGTGGCTGAGCTTGAAAACTTTGTCCGAGGGGGCCGAAAGTCATGAGGCAAATTTTTTTTCCTTATCGCTATGTTTCGGGCTAAAATTCGGGTCGACACATGATTATTCGGGTCAAGTCAAACAATTTAGAGTTTAAAATATCAAACAAGACATAAAATGTTTAAAACGAAAAAGGTGAATACCCGGAAGAAGAATCACAATTCAACGCGAAGACCTTTAAGCTCTTTGAACTCATTGATTATACATTCCGAATCAAACTTCTCAGCAATTTCCTTTGCGAAGACAATTATTGAAATAGGTAATGTTCAATAGTTAAGGCCCATTTTAAATTTTAAGGCCCAAAACAAGATATAAACTCAAGATTGGCTAATGGACAAGATAACAACCGATCCTGTGAACCTTTAAAGGTAATGTTAAAACTTACAATATTAGTTCAACTTTATTATTTTTTAAAATCCAAGAGGCCTAAGGAATTTTATGAAGAAAAACAGAAGGGGCCGGGCTCAATACCTATAAAATTTTTCGACCGAAAACCACTATATCGAGACTTTTGGCCAGAAAAACGGCAGGGGCTGGGGCACCCCGGGCCCCTTAAAACCTCCGCCAAATGTATGAATGGACAGAGAAGTGGAAGTGTATTACATTTTGTGCAATTAACACTTCAAAATCTTCATATTAGTTGCACAAGCAATGAAAGATAAGACTAATGTATTGATTCTAAAATTCCAATTGCATATTAGACATAAAGGTATAAACATAAAATCACCAAACCTCAATTTGGCAAGGACTATCAATCTATCATAAGTCCTGAAAAATCAAAATGGATTATAGTGTGTTGGCTGATATTTACATGATAAAATGCATCACTGATTAATGGTGTCCTTGTGTAGATGTTTGTTTCCTGTCTTCTTCCAAATTTTATTATGTCCTCTATCAATTTATTGATGTAACCGGTGCTTGATGAATCTAACAGGAATTACTGTTTCTTTCAACAATCACTTTCTAACTAATTACAATTTAAAGACTCACCCAGTTCATATAGCATCAAATTTCGACTAATTTCGAAAAAAGGTGCTATAAATTCACCCTCATCATGTAAAATGAATGATATGTAGAGAACTTACATTAAAGGATCGGAATCGAGAATAAACTGTAACTGACAGAGGAGAGAAGAAGGCTCCGATGGATCCGATTCGCTCATGTCTTGGAGTTGCTCCGGTGTCGACAGAACCGCAGGAAAAAAAACTACAGAGAATAGATGCGTGTGACTAGTTGACGACAGCTTTTTGCACGCGGGGCAAAATAGGTGCATGTTAAGACACGATTGTACCTGTTTAGCAAAAAAATTACTATTTGATTTTATATTTTTTAAAAATAATAAAAATTAAGAAGGTAGACTTTATCGTTCTTCTTTTTTGTTACATAAAATATATAACTGTCATGCTTAAATCACTAAGTGTTAAACAAGTCGTTTTCATGTTTATATTTTCATTAATCGCGTCGTCTGAAACCTGTTAAAACCCGTTAAGACCAGTTTTTCCAGCCTTAGCTTTTTGACATCTCCAGGCTATCTGACCCGACCCGACCCGATCAAACATAAGCTGTCTTAACAAAAAAAAATTGATCACACTCTCATGATGCACCTCTAAGTCTCTAATAGTCCAAGTCAATTCAATTTCATTATATAAAAATTAATATATTGAAAATAATTATCTTATTTAAATTAATAAATTATTTATTGAAATAATAAGATAATAAAATATAAAAAAAATGTTACCTTCATGGAACAAACCTAACATAAAAGATGTTATAATCGTAATTATTTTGAAGAAAATTTTGTCATGCAGTATGTAAAAGTCGTTTTTATTTTATAATTGGTTAAGTTTGTAATTTGTTTAATAAAGTAGTTAGTAGCGTAAATGTTGTGTATCGTCTTCACTAAAGCTTCATAATTATCAATTATAGGCTTTACATTTAAGAACTAACTAGAAAAGTTATCCGCCCCGCGGGCGGTACCATTAATATTCACGTGTTGTAACGTGACGATTTGATTAAAATAAGTATATAAAGTTACAACTGATTAGTTATAAATATTAAAACGTAGATAGACATAATTATTATGACATAAACATTGCGGTAATTGAAATTTAACAAAAATTAAAATGTAGATATACAACACTATTGTATCATTACTTTTCAATATTTGAATTAAAAAAATAATCAAAAAATGTATAAGACAAAGAAAAACCAAAAGCGCGTGAAGCGGCGTGTTTGCGGATTTCATTACGTATGTTGCATCCTATATATGTGAAATAAATGTATAAAGTTACGGCGACATGATTTTGGAGATCGAAACATATGCAAAAAAGAGTTATAAAATAGTGAGATGTTATTAAGTCGATGGCGGTGTCAGACTCATTTTCACTGACAACACTTCACCGTATATAATATTAAAGGTAAATTCTATATTTTAAAGAACACATTTGTCGTCACAAGGGTATATTTGAAGATCATGAATGCGTTACGTCGTAGTAAAAAAAATGTTAACAAAAAGCAGAAACAATCGAAATGCAGCCAAAATATTACATCGTTTTAAAAATTATAATTGCGAAACCTGAAAGCGTATTTAAGAAGAGTAAAAATGTTTCCTATGTAGGCTAAACAGAAACATAGACGAATTCGGTTTTGACTAATATTTATGATGAAACGTATAAAAGTGATAATATAAAAAAAGTTAACAATACTAAAGACATAGATAGACTTAATTTTGATTAATATATATATTGAAAAGTAATTATAAAAAATGTTACAATATTAACATAAATTATACTAAACAACTCTCATGTTTTGAAGCGGTGGTACACTTAAAATAAACATATAAAGATGTAACATATCAGTTAAAAAGCCTGAAATGTAGATACAAAAATACATTGCAGTGTAGGAATGTAAAATAACAAATTCAAAATGAAAAGAGTATAGAGAAAATAAAACGTGATCGTGAGATGAGACATTTTTACAAACTTGATTATGTATGTTGTGTTTTATGTGCATAAAAGATATGTATGAAGTTAGAACAACTCATTTTTTCAAAACGAAACATATATTTGAAACCAATTATATAATAGTGCGATGTTATTCTGTCGATGTCCTAAAATAAATAAAATAAGAAAGAAAAAAATCGCAACCAAAGTTTTGAACTCGGACCTACATGTTTTAATTGTGACGTCTGATTTCACTTATAAAATAAAATTCAACTCTAAACAACATATACGATTTCTTTCTCCTAGATGTAGAAATATAAGATAAGAAGGTGGATCTCTTCTTCATCGAAAGAAATGTGATTATCGCATATACAAAACATTCAATTAAAAAAATTAACCAAATTTCCCTGATGTAGAGGCAATCAAGAAAGCTGCATAATATAAGTTCTAGGGAGTCAAAATAATATATTTTCACAGGTGCTAGTCAGGAAATAAAGCTCAAACAAAAAGAAGTAAACATTAAAGAAAAAATATGATTATACACACACACACACAATAGTGGATAAATAAAATCAAAAGATAAAAGAAAAAAAAACAGGAAGCAAAATAGTCGAACTTGAGTATGTGTCCAGTGTATGCCAAGTTGCAAAAAATACAATTACGAAACTCAAAAGCGTGTTTAAAAAAGATAAAACTATCGTATAAAGCATGACCTGAAATATAGGCAAAGTCGATTTTCACAAATATTTATGCAAAAACGTATAAAAAGTAAAAATATATCAAAGTTAACCTAACTAAAAACATAGACAAAGTTGATTTTAACTAATATTTATATTGAATTGTCGTTATTAAAAGAACGTTACAACATTAACTTAACGTATAAAAAATTTATATTTTAGAAGTTAGAAAAATAAAAAATATAAAAGAAAACACACACAGGGTAATTTATTAGGAAAATAAAGGCATGTGAGTTGGTAATTTTCCATAAAAAAAATAAAAAAGACAAGGGCCTACGAGGTGTCGAACCCTCAACCCTTCGAATAAAACCAAGTATACTTACCAACTCTGCTATGCCTCCGTTTGATTCCTACAAAGAAATAATAGTATATATATATTAGATATTAACCTGGTTTTGTCTTTTGCGGAACCAACCGACATTGGTTTTTAAGTAAGGATATAATATGAATCATAATAGTTAAGTTATGTATTATGTTCATTTTCATTTTCGGTGATCATATTGTGAATGATTATAGAAACAATCATAATATTTCTTATCATATGTTTATCTCACACAAGACATGAATGTCAAATAAATGCAAAACGAGCTTATAGAACTATAAATACTCATTGAACATCTTTTCTAGTTGTCTTTTTTATTGAACGAACAACTTACGTTTCCAAAGTTGTGAAAAGAGTTACTAAGTTTACAAAGACATTCCAGAAAGAGTATATACAATCAGTGGCATAGGATGTCATATTGCAATCCTGATCATTCACAATCTAACTTTCTTGCATTCGAAATAGAAAATGAAAGTTTTCACAATATTAAATGCTAGAATAATATACAAAATCTCTAATAAAAATTTTAAGAAAAAAATCCATCGTAAATATTATGAAATCAAAAGAAATTAAAGACAAAGAAATAGGAAGTGGATTTAAAATATTCTATAATATTTGTAGCAAAACATGTGACATTCGTCACGATTTCAACTTTCAGTTTGACTTCGATTTAGACCTTAATTAAATTGTAACTTTTTGACCCCATCCATAATTAAACACATTAATTATCCATGGTTGGTAGACTTGTTTTGATTAATTTTGTTTTAAATAGTCCGCCATTATACTTCTTCTCCCTTTTAAGGCACCGGTTGGGGTAATAGATATTCTTGATAAGATAAGAAGGAGCTTCCTTTGGGGTGGTTCTAGGAATCGCACAAAAATTCACTGGGTCAATTGGGATACAGTAATGCTTTCTAGAAAGAAAGGGGGCTGGGAGTGGCTAATATCAAAGATTCAAATCTTGGTTTGTTAGGTAAGTGGTGGTGGAGATATATAACTGAACATGATCGATTATAGCGTAGGGTTATCGATGCATTTCATGTGTCTATTCGGTGGTTGTTTGTTGTATAGGTTCGGTGGTAGTTTGTTTTTGTTGTTGTTGGGTGTTGTTTGTTTTTCTGGTTGAGTTTTAGCATCTTGCTGGCTCAATCCGTTTTAATGAATATGCCATTCAAAAAAAATATATAAAATAAACACATTAGACGTGTATTAGACTTGTTATAAAGCGATAATCAATGGAATAGTGACTTGAGGTATTGGATTCGGTTGATGTATAGTCACTTTTTTTTTTTTGTTTTCATTTAAAATCTTTGCCATCAATACTCAATGTGTTACAAAATAAGATGATAACAAAAATGTTCTACGCATTAAGGAATTAGTTATAAACAATATATTTGCTTAATTCATTTGAGAAATATACAACATAGCATACAAACAAACAAACGAACTTATATGATATATTCTTATACTTTAGTAGGGTGGGAGAGAAGAAAGACAAACCTTACATATATTATATTTCAATTAGGATAAAGAGGCTGTTTCAAAAGAGTCTCTGACTCATTGTTATTGTTTGAAGTTAATTATTACAACGTTTTTAACGTTATTTTCACAAAAAGTAAAACGTTAAAATCAGTGCACTTTTACTTTTGTCTCACGCATGCATACTTATTAAACCAGTAAAAAACACACGAAGTCAAACATAACCTAATACCAAACAACATTATTCTCAAAATAAATCATACGGCAAATTACGATCGGTGTGGTTTGCAGAAGGATAACTTAACAGGATTAAAAGACAATAACAATACTAATATTGCTAATAATACAGATACAAAAATCTTTAATAATGAAACAATATAGTGTAATACCTTTGATTTTTTTAGAATGGATTTTCCTTTCATTCTTTGTATGAACTTATCATGTGATTCAGAAACAGATGAAAACATCGAAAGATAATTAATATCGATATCCTCTCCTTCACTACCGATAGAAGAATTTCCTTGAACATCCATGGTGGATTTAGTGCAAAACATATTGAAAACCGTGATTATAAGATGGGTGTTAAAAAGAACCGTTTATTGAGAATAAGTTTGTTTTAGGTTTTCAAATTGGGGAAAAAAGTAATGATTTTTTTTAATAAAGAAGTAAAATATAAATAATCCCTTTACTACATTAAAGAAAATTAATATTTATAATAATATATTTGTATTTTTTAAAAACCGTATAAAAAAATAAACAAAGACAAAATTTATATGTTTTTTGATTTAATATATGTTTATTCACACCGTATGTTGTTGCGGATTATAACACTAGACTGTAAAGAACTGGTATATTATATCATTTGCAAAATCGTAAGTTGGATAACAAAATTGAATATGTCATCACAAACTCTATATATAAATTTATCTTTAAAAAATAAATTCATACAAATTACTCAGAAATATGTTGTAAAAATATATAAATATTTAACCCAATTGTAATTTTTCAAAAAGTCAAAATAAATAAAAAAAATCTTGTGATTTAAAAGAAAAAAGCTGATGTTCCTCCATTAAAGTCATCCAACATGATATTTGTTTTGCAAATGCAAAATTCTAACGGTCACAACAGAATAGAAAAACTTGAATCAAAACTACTAATTAAAAGGGTGGTTCATTAGATAAAACATACACAAAACATCTTGTTCTATGATCTCCCTCGGCCCCTACTAAACCCACCACCACGACCGCCGCCACCACCACGAAAACCACCACCTCTGCCACCTCTTGGAGCACCTCTTCCACGGAAAGAACCACCACGCCCACCACCTCTACCGCCTCCTCTTCCACCCCCACGTCCACCCCCTCTCCCACCACTTGCTCCCCTGTAAAACCAAAGTTCAAATCAAAAACCAAACAATGGCATTAACATATACAGTATAGAGCTTCCAGGGGTGTGATAAATATCAATCACCAAATTCTTGATCCTAGATCAAAAACTTGTTTTTTTTAAAAAAACATGATATGCTCCAAATTGCTTAGATCCCAAAAGCCAATATGAAAGACGAGAGCTTCACATACGTAAAGCCTAAGTTGTCAAAAGTCCCTCATGCAGCCATTTAAGCCCTTAAGCAAGCATCTGATAAGGTTTAGGTTAAGATTCCAGCAAAATCATGTATAATTCAGGTAACTTTTGCAGATCCCAGCCAAACTTGCGTGAAACTTAAAATTATGACTTAAAACCAGCATGTACTATCCTAAAGCAGTCCAAAACAAGCCTAAAACATGTCTATAACCCCTAAAATGATTTGTTTATGCTATACATCTTGCTTTTCTTGGCCTCGATTCTTATGTCTTGGCCAAGGCCCAAGACTCGGCCTTTATGCCTTGGATGTGCCTTTGACAACTATGACCGAAGCATTTCTCTATGTACAACCAAAAACTATGTCTTTTCTCTTTTATATGTTTGCCTTCTAATCAAGTAAACTGTAAACCATTCATAATCCTTCATCTTTTTCTCATCTCTACACATTCCTAGGTTAGACCAATTTGATCCAAATGTACATGAAACATCATGAGGCACTGATGCGTTTGTAAGAAGTAAGAACGTGCTTTCTAGAACCAAGGTCAGGAAGCATGCAAGAATCAAATAATGGTATTCCTTATTTATTTTGAAGCTACAATATCATCATAACCATCATAAAATGCAGCAAAAGCAAGATTATAATTAATAAGTAACATATCAAATGAACAATTGAAAAGAAACATACTTTGGCTGTGGAAGAAATCGGGCCAGTGGCAAAAGCTTCATTGGGTCAATGTAAAACTTATCACCAGCCGAATATGAAGTCGCTATAATACCTTCTAACATTTTAACGGAGAAATACTGCAATTTCGCAGAAACAGAACAGATATAAGTACAAACCCTAATTACAATAATCACGCTACAAAACAAGTTGTTTTAAGTCCAATCATCGAATTAAAATGGTGAAATACTAACAGATTCATTGATGGGACCAAAGATTTCATCAACTTTGCCTATCTGAGTTTTGTTTTGAAGGTAAATTGGGGCATTGAAGTACGGTATTTTCTCATTAGTGAGCTTTGTCACTGCATCTCCCTCACAAGCATGAACAAATGACGAAACCTCTGCACAATTAGCAATCAAATCAAATTCAGAAAAAATCGATACAATCGCAAAGTGTCAAAATAACAACGAATTTGTGTTCGAATCTGTAAATTAGCTTTTTTGCAGCTTTGAATGATGCGTGTTTAAAAGATAGGTACGTGATGATTACAACCTACAACTTCCTCCGGCGGACCTTCGTTAAACCGATCACCACCAAACCGACCACCTCCGCCGCCACGTCCACCACGGCCACCACCATCCCTTCCTCCCCTGCCGCCCCGGAAACCACCGCCACCACGGCCTCGACTACCGAATCCGCCGCCTCTGGGTGGTCGCATTTCGTTAAAGAAAATTATACTAGGGTTTTCTAAGGGTTTTAGAGAGTCCCCTATCTCCCTACGATGGGCGCCTCAACCTCTTTAAACCAGTTGCATATCTGGCCCTTTTATGTTTTAAAAAGAGATTTGTTATTCGAACGCCCAATTTTTTTTTTAATTTACCTTGTTGTCATGCAACATGTACATCATGTACAGTACTTATGGTGCGTATAAGATTTGATACCTGCAACCTTAAATTCCTTGACACGAATGATAACATTTCATGTTGTATGTCATGTATGTAGCTATACATGGACTGTAGGGGTGTTTATCGGGTCGGATAACGAGTTATTCGGATTATTCGAATCGGGTTATTCGGATTTGAAATTTTTTTGTTTATCCAAAATCTGACCCAACCCAAAAATCAAAATATATTATCCGACCCGAAAAATCCGAAAGATGATATTTTTTGCATCCAAACAACCCGAATAAACCGGGTTTGTTCTGATATCCGACCCGAAAAACTAGTTTTTGACTATCTGAATTTCAACTTGACCCATACCTAAAGTCATATTATCCGACCCGAAAAACCCGAATTAGATTTCGGATGAGGTTCTTTCAGGTTTCGGATACGATTCGAATTTTCGGATTTTTTCGAGTTTCAGATATTTTGAACACCCCTAACATGGAGTATTGGTTTTAGCATTGAAAATGAACTCCGAATTTCACAACATTGTATGACTGATACGTGTAGTACAACTCTATACACGCGTATGATTAAAAAAATAATTATTTTCTTTCTTTTGTATAAAAACGTTAATATTGTCATGTTAAAATGATAAATATTTATAAACATTATTATTTTTAAAAATTTTAAACTAATAACCTTTGTTATTTATTATTATTTCGTTTTAATAAATAAAAAAAATCATACAACGCATATTACATATGTAAATAACCAAATAAACCAAACACAAAACATATATACATAACAAGTGCTTGTACAAAAAATGAAATGCAAACATACTAATAAAAAAAATACAAACTATGGATCCTGGGCCGGGGTCCATGCCAGCCTATCTCGACCACTCGAGCTCGACCAACCAGCGCAAGACGTTGTCCTAATAATCAAGCCGAAGATCATGCTCACTGCATCGAGCGGCAAGCTCCTTCAGTAAGGCCTCGTGTCACACCCCCACCTCTCGTTTCCTGTTCATGATGTCATTCGTCACACTGAGAAAATTGCGGAAGCATAGTGGCGATGTCTCAGAGGTGGGACGCAACTTACTTGATCCGGTATCACAACACACAGATTAACTTAAAAATAATACATTACAAGGGTATCATCGTTACAATCACAGTTATAGTTTACAAAATAAACTTATTATACAATCCGAGTTATTTAATTACAAGTGCATAAACGTGAAATCACACCGGCTGTTACTGTCTACCTGCAAAAGATTTGAGTTTGAAAAGTCAGCACAAAGCTGGTGAGTTCGTAATGTTCGATTTAAACAAATATGATATGAAAGCTTTCGATTTACAGTTCCAAAGATAACCATGGGACCCGTATCTAGTTCCTTTTGGACAAATCTAGGATTTTACGAAGATACTACCTGTGGGTAATTATCTTAATGCCTCATTATCTTAATGTCTATCACTAACATTAAGAGGATATTTCGGAAACATGTAACAAACATTTACACAAAGGGGAGTTGCAAGCTCCTGGCAAATGGGTTGTCAACCAATAGTACTATCAATGTTTCCTGTTCGGCCCCACATGGGTTCACTAGATACAGTTTAGGAGATGAGGACTTTTTCGATACTGTGATAGAGAGTTACATGCAAATCCCATGAAATCTTAAAAGTTCATCACAAGTTCACATGAAATCACACAGATAACAGTGATACATATCATATGTTCAGAAACAGTTTCACAAAATTTTCCCGATGTTTGTAAAACATCAAAAATGAAAAGGGGGTTGCACGAAACTCACATGTGGTCTCAAGATAGAAGAATCACGCGCAGACTGATAATAGTAGCTTAATTCTGCATTAGTTCATGTTTAATAATGTCACACCCCGAGCCGGCGAGCCGGATGGAGTGTCCCGTCGGGCGGAATGGTCCCGGGGCGCAATATCGGAAATGATAATCGTGATGATCAGATTGTTTACACTGCACATGATATATAATGATAAAATGCTAAATGAAATAGAATTACAAAGTTAAAATACATCAGTTTCGTTTATAATTTAACAATGTAAATCTACTAGCAACATCATAATTCTCCTATCTTGTATCGGCACAAGACATACAAAATAATTTGTATAATGATGTTCAAAAATATGCACGTCCAAAATATTAGGTCCTCTATCTGGGCGTCCTAGTCAAAAGCACAAACTCCTTAGTTAGACATGCCCGTCACCTGAGAAGTCATGCAAAAAGATCAAGTCAGCACATGGTTGGTGAGTTTATATAGTTTTGTTTTAAAAATGAATTTGTACAAACCTGACCAGATGACAATCTCAACCTCACCAATAACCACCTATACTATCTAGTTCAGTATGCTTATATATAGGGCATACGTAGGGTCAAGCTTACCGCCAGCCCAGGCGCCAGCCCACCACATACCAAACCACATAATATATTGTTCTTAGTGATAATTAAGCGGTTCATCCCATACATTCAATTCACTACATTTGAACAACCTGAAATTATTAACACTGGACACCCGCAATGACAACCTTAACCTCATCAACAACCACCTATACTATCCAATCAAGTATGCTTACGTATAGGGCATATGCATGGTCAAGCTTACCGCCAGCCCAGCCACCAGCTCACCACATACCGAACTGCATGACATATTGTTGTTAATGATAATTAAGCGTTTCATTTCTCATCTTCAACACCATAGTTATTTAGATCTTAGTTCTTTTAGTTTCACAAAACATGGAAATTTTCTTGATTCCTTAAGTTCATCACACTCGTGATCAACCATAGCATTTGTAGAAACATAACATTAAATGCTTAAATAAATAAATAGATAAACATTTAATAAAATCTAAGACCTAACGATTGGGCTTTGGTCATACTCGAGTAGACTAGTCTAGCAATCAAGGTTCTTAGTAATGAAGGAAATCTGTAAATATCATTAAACATGCGACCTATAATCAATGAGTCTAGCTAGGACATCTTTTGATGTATAGGATTTTATAGTTCATCTAGATCGTCCATAGTTCGTCCTTGTTCGTATAATTCTTTAGTTCTTTGGCACATGTTATCTTTGAGTATTTCCCAGATGTTCCTTGGAAAAAGGTTAGGGGATGCTGTAAATATCATCAAACATGCGTCCCATATTCAATCAGTCTAGCTAGGACATCTTTTGAAACAAGGATTGGCACATGCTATCTTTGATATTTCCCAGACATTCCCTTGAAAATAGATCGTTGTACATAGTTCTTTGAAATAGATCTTTAGTTCTTTGAAAACACACCACCAAAAATAGTTCTTTGAATAGACCGTTAGTTCTTTGGAAATAGACCTTGGAAAATAGTTCTTTGTTTTGAATTAGTTATCTACTCATAACGAATAGTTAACCCATTTTAGAAATCTGAAAATAGTTTACCTAGACCAAGTCTAGGATAACAATTATCCATGGAAACATATATGAAGTAAAAGCATTTTAGTAAATATAATCCAAGGAAAAATAAATTACGCATGCTTCTCAGCCCCGCTTTTGTAAAACAAAAATGTCTAGAAAAGGGGCAATGAATTCACTTGTGTTGTTATGCAATGAATCACAAAAGATATCCGCGCTCGTTATTGGTAGCCTATGTATCTTCAGCACCTGAGTTAATTTATTATAATTTGAATATAATGAGTGTTTGAAGATGACATATATATATATAGGGTTTCGGTCTCGGTGTGCAACTATGTGTCCTATATACTTACTAATGTGTTTTCTAAGTTTCTCTCACCATTCTATACCAATTACCCTCTTTGAACCATTATCCCGTAGATAGTCATTATTAACCCTTATTTATGTAAAGTTTTTATCAATCACATTCCAAATTTGTTAAGTAAAACATTGTTTATAAAATCCGTTTTAAGTTGAAATCTTTAAGTTAGAAATCATTTAATTTATTTTAAAATATTTTACTAAGGAAGTTTATAAATCATTTTACTATAGTTAAAGCATAAGTTTGCGTTTTAAAAAAATTATCAGTTAACATATTGGAACTCAGGTCAATCTTATTTGATTAACTCTGAATCCTTCGCTAGATCTTTGTTACTCGTAGTTCTTTGATCGTTCTTGTGTATAACTAATTACCTTAGAAAGTTCAATTGAACTATCTAATTTTAGGTATATATTTGCATGAAATTTCTAAGTATTGAGTGTAAACAATGTAGTCAACACACATATACTTAGCTTGTTTCTTGATCCTTAATTAATTCTCAACCCGTTTCCTTAGTCGTTTGAACTCATAAGTAACAATCATGTTACTCTTTGTAGTGACCTATTAAGCATAAGTTACGTTTTTAACTCCCAAGTTTACTAGTTTAGTGTTTATGAACATCACTCATTCGCTTGACACTTGTTTTAAACCTCCAACCTAGCTTTCCTTGTTAGCCCATGATTTTAGGGACAAAACACGAATGGTTTGAATTCAATTGATTGTTAAAATCCACATTTATAAGTCAAAGTAGTTTGGAATAACTTTGGTATTGAAAACCTTAGCATAGATGATTACCAAAGTTGGTTAACACTCTTTAAACCCTAATGATTTCCCATTAATTCAAACTAGTCATGTGAGAGCACTTAGAACACGACTAAGGCTGCCATACGAATGTAATCCTACTCGGTCTTGAAGTTTCTGAGAATGAGAGGTCCTACGAATGGAGACTCATGAATGAGGATACCATGCGAATGACCTCATTCGTTTAATACTTGATAGCCGAATGAAACATGGGGACCGATGAATAATGCATGCGAACGAAAATGATCAGCCGAATAAGGAGTTCATGCGAATGTGGGTGTCACCCGAATAGAAAGCTCCATTCGTCCGAGGTTTTGTTTCGGTCCTCACATTCGCCCGGCTGTGGATGGTCGTGCGAATAGGGTTCCCATTCGGCTGAACCGACTGTCGAGCCCTAGCCCACTGCCACTTTCGAATTCGTGACTCTTTCAAGGATTTCCCTTCATTCCCTTACACCTTCTACTAGTTTAGTGCACGACCTAAAGGGTTTTGTGGTCGGATTTTAGCTGAAACGTTCGGTTCATTCGAAGAAGATGATGAATAGTGTACACTTCGGAAAATCAATGATTTCTCGCTCATTTTTACCTCGTTTTTGACGATTCTAGGCTCGATCTCTTCGTCTTTTCACTATCTACGCGTTGCTACGATCGTTTGGACACCAAATTCGCTTAATTTGGTGCAGATTTGAGAAAGTTAGGCTAGGGTTTCTAGAGAGAGGTTGTTAGAGAGAGAAAGTGACGAGTTTGATGAGAGAGAGTGGGTAGGTTGAAATGTTGAATGGGATTAAATGCCACCATTATGTCTTTCATGATCAAACACGTTCGGGTTAGTTCGGTTCCGCGTTTAAAACGTCGGTTTTCGATCATTTTCGTAACGAAGCGTTACGATTTAAAAATAGAGTTTATTAATTTAAATAAGGTGGTAATTCCTAGTAAATTAACTAGATGTCTTTTTGTTTATTTTTAAATTTATGAAAACATTAAATTTATTTGTTTAATCGAATCGTACAGTTTTCGCGCGTATTCGTTCGGATCGTCACCCGTACGAACACGACGATAACTACATTTTTCGATATGATTTTCTAATTATCAGACATCATTTAAAACGTTAAACTTTCAGGTATATTCGTGTGAATCGTCACCCACACGAGTATTTCGTCAGTTTAATATTCACGTAAGGACGTCCGTTATTGTTTTGTTCTGTGAAATCTCACATACGTCTATACATAATATATCCTAACTAAGATTAACATAACAGTTCTGTGTTGTCAGATAGGTTTCTGACTGTTAAACCATGGATTTGAAACATGCATCTGAAATAAATGTGTAATAGTTTGTGTCGAACATCAAATGATAATAGTATACATGTAATACACATAGTTCGTACCTGAGTTACTGTACAAGTCACTGTTCCAATTACGTTTCCGACACTGATGTTACAAATAAGTTACTTATGTTTTAACTTACTGATTAGATCTTTCTGAACGTCCAATGTCAAAGACATTGCATTGAAAGTCATCAAACTGATATTAAGTATTTAATTAGTTATTTTAGTTGAATATCTTACAATGTATGATAATGTGGGAACCTGCACTGACTCAGGTTCCTAATACATTGTTGATAACTCATTAGATTAATCAGGATATTCTCAGATTAACCAAATAGATATCGTTGTTGATTATATTACTGAAATCGATTTTAGATTAATTTCTGGCTTAGGAATGGTCAATCCTTGTTATTGATCATCTAGATATTATGAAACATTAGAATGTGACATTAGAATAGGTTAACAACCATGTTCAATGTACTTATATGATTGTTATCATAAACATCAAATCGTTATTCCAATGATTATCTTAATGATTGTCATTAGTTTGAAACACTTGGATTTAACCTAGCATTCCAAGGAATGATCAAGACAATCACACACATTGTTACAATCAAATAGTTTAAACCATTATAATCTAAGGTATAGTTTCATGATAATCGGGCATTACAACGGATAAAAACAAGGATTTAATCGTTAACATACTGAGTTTTTCGTTTCTAACAATTCCTAGCCATGATCTAGGCAATACTCAACAATCCTTACTATTGCATTACGTTCAAAAACAAGATCTAATCTAACCATTATCAAATTAGTAGGATGAAATGAATCGTTACCCAATCGGACGGATTTCTCGGATAGAAATGATGATCAGGACTTGTAGAATCGTTCCTTCATGCGATCCGGACGTTTGGAGGGCTTCAAAACAGAGTTTAGATGCTCCAGAAGTTGGAGTTTTCGTCCCTGTGGCGAGCGCGTTCGAGAAAGATAAAAACGAAAACTTCTTGCATGAATTTTGATAAGAAAGCTGATTCATTAAACCGCCATATGCTTCGCGCACCGCCAAGGAAGGAAAAGCGGGGCTTGGCGTACTGCGAAGGAATCCGGAGTCCATTAGATATTTTGGACTCCTCGCGTACCGCCAAGGATCCTCAATTTAGCCTTGGCGTACCACGAAGACTCCCGGAGTGCTCTAAGTTCGAATTTTTCTTCGTTTTACGATTCTGGGGAATCAGGAGCTTCTTTTCTCGCACGGTTTTCACTCACGTTCATGATGTTTTCGCGTACTATCAAGTCGTGATAATCACAATCATGCTAGAAACATGGATTTCAAGCACGATGACATGTGCTTTCGGTCAATGGTGACGTAATCCTCGAACATAATTGTCACACCTCGACATGTGCTGGAATCTTCACTAAGTAGTATAGGTGTACTGGATGCTGCGACACTTAATGAGGACCTCCGGCCGATCCTTCACCTCTGCCCCCTCACCTCTGACTCCCCTCACCTCCTACCCCTCACCAAAGAAGGCCTCACCCTCACCCCTCCTCACGCTCCTCACCATCTCCGGCCACATCCTCCACCTCTATCATCTGTAGTGGCGTCTTGGACCTAGATCTCCCCGGGTCATAGCGAGAACCGCATACCGAACCCAATGACCTCTTGGATGATCCGCATGCCGAACAACGTGGGACGATCACCGTCAAGTACACCTGGATGGAGATGCCCTAACGACCAGCTAACAACATTCATGTACGCCTTGCTATAAATGGCTCCGTCCTTTTACCTGTGGTAATAGCTAGCAAAATACTCGGCTAAGCAGAGCGCGAGCTGGCAGAATCTGCCTTTAATCAGGCAATACATGTAAAAAATGTTATTAGGTGCACCATTAGCGGTTTTTGCCACGTCTAGTGATAGACGTGGCAATAAGCCGGTGTATATATAGGACGAGAGGGTCACGAATGCGACTCACTCTTGCCTTGGTGCTTTGAAAGTCACCATCACCAATATGATACCACCAAATGCGTAAGGTGGTATCCTTTACCTCCGTAATCCTGGCAGTATACATCGAAGTAACAGCCTCCGACTCGTAGTATGAGCCAAAGGCAACAATGAACTCGACCAGCGACATCTCTTGTCACTCGTCAAATAAATGGAACACTACATTCAGCTGCACAACTAGACAATATATAAATGTGGAGAAGAACTCCTCTGTAATCTCCCTGTAAGCAGGGAGGAAGACCATCTCGAGCAGCCACCTCCACGATGTATCCTCTCCTATCCACTGCCCCGCTCGCGCCCGCTCTTCGATCTCCCACAAGACGAGCCAATCGATGGCCTTTTGGTGGCCAATGCGCATCTGCCTAAAAGTTAGTGCACGACGGGAGCCTCCGAGAACTGGAGGATCGGGTGCTCGCGAAGCTTGTCGCCCTCGTAGTACAAATCTGAAGACATATCTGCGCAAAAAACAAAAGAAATTAGTTAACTAAAGAAACTAAAAAATTGACCTATACGCCACATACAAGCCTATATGTCGCGTATAGGTCTTTGCAACAAAAATATGCATAATTTCACCATGTACACCACATACAACCCTGTAAGTGGCCTACAACGTGAAACACATGTATCCTTCACCTTATACTCCACTCTATACGCCATGTACTGGGCAGTACGTGCTGTACACAATGTTCATAGGTGTTCTAGAACTATACGTGGCGCACATTAAGTTCATATGTGTTCATCCTGAGACAAGCTTTTTACAATTTGATGTTTCTCCATAAATTGAGCTATCTCATGATTATGTTCTTCATTGTAACATTTAGGGTTTTTCAAAATGTAATAAACAAAAGTTCATGAGTATATTTCAAATTTGTTTTACTTATAAATATATGAATTAATTTGTATATTTTAATATAAACCACAAGACATAAAACAATTAAAAATAAGAACGATCCAACGTTTGAAACTCCTTGAAATTGACGAAACTGCAGCTTGATCAAAGGGTGGCGAGAATTCGTTTTCTTTTCCTCATTCTTTTCTTTTTTGCACACTACTGGCTCTCTCACACTTCCACAAACAGCTGCTAACTTTTAAACCAAAATATAGGCTATGAGCTTTCTCATAGGCCAAACAAAATAAGCCCAAGTGATGTGTATGTGAATTTGGTTAAGCTTTAACCTTTCTGTTGATGCTACATTGTGTGTGTGTATATATATAAATGCAAAGGTTGGTGGGTAACTTTCTATTTTTATTTTATTGGCTAAATACAAGTAGTTTCAAAACAACAACATAAGTGTGGTTGTGGTGGACTTGGTAAGGCATCATGTTTACATGTAAAGGGCATAGTTTCAAATGTAGTTAGTTATGATTTTTTTAACAGATTTAATTCATTAAATATTTTTTTACTTAATATTTGTTTTTTCACCCTCTCTCCATTCTAAAAATATCATTTTGACCTCCTTCAAATCACTTTAGTTTCTTAAATATTCACTATATGCTTTTTGGGTTTAACACCTTCACCTACTCAATTTTCTAAACACGTTGCAAAATGTTTCTTTAACTTCCTCATGTTTGAAAAGTTTCCTACTTACTCCTTTTGTTTATTATCTAAAAATAATAATTTCTTACGTGATTAGTTTTACGCAAGAGATCGTATAAATTCATGTTAATACATTTCTATAAAAGTTTTCCGAAAACGAGTTTGGTCTGATATAGTACGTTTTTCTGCTTATTTTATATATGTTTTCTGTTAGTCTACGTTTCAACGTAAAAACTTTTAGGAGATAGGTTGGGTCAAATATAACATCCGGCCACGTCTACCACAAATATTGTCTGTTTTGCGTGCTCAAAGCTCACGATTTTACTTTTGGTTGCCTGGGTGAATACTTCACAGGAAGGTCACCGATCCCTGGATTGTTGTAATTTGAGCAAGCTTAACTATGAAGTTTTCATGTGCTCCACAGCTAGCTAAGCATAAAACGCAATGTAAGAGGCGGATCGTTGCTTATGAGCCACGAAGCTCTCCTAGGGTTGTAAACGAACCGAACTTTCAGCGAACAGTTCTTGAACCATTTGGCGGGAAGTTCGTTTACATTCGTTTGTTCAATAAATGATCGAACACGAACAAAGAATATCTCCTAGTTAAATGAACGAACATGAACAAATGTCGTGTTCGTTCATTTGTGTTCGGTTATGTGTTCGTTTACGTTCGTTTGTGCTCGGTCATGTTTATTTATTATATATATATTCATCAAATATATATTCTTAAATTTTTTATTTTTAGTTTAGTATCATAATATTTATGCTAGTTTTTGTTTAATACTATAATATTTAACTTTATATTTATACTAGGGCATTACCCTGTGTGAACACACGGATTGAATATTAAATATTAAATAATGAAAATTTAAAAATTATATTAACGATATTTTTTTATAAATTGATTAAATTGTGTATTAATAATTACTTTAAATCATATAAGAATAGTTAAAATTTCTAATAAAAATAGCAATTTCATTTAGCCTTCTTGGTTTGTAATAATTATTAAGATCACTGACCTAACTAAATTTAAAAATTTAATTAGTTAGTTTTCTGTAAAAACCTAACTATTTCAACTTAAGATGATAAGGTAATATTTTTTTTATTATTAAAATTAAAGAACCTAATTTGAAATTACCGTCAAATTGAAATATTTCTTATTTTATAAAAAAATGATATTTAGGAAAATTATATTTTATAAAATTTTAAAATATGTTTTATAATAAAATGATTTGATTTAGAATATATCAAAAAACTATTTTCAAATTTGCTAAAAGATGAATAATATCATTAGTTATCAATATTATAATTAATTGATAAAATAGATAATATAATTTATTTAATAGGAGAGATAATGCCATTTATTTAATAAAATGTAATAAAATTTGTGCATAAAAAATGACAAGTGGCATTATGATCTTAAAATGTGACATGTGGCAATTGAATACTTTTGTTTATTAGAATAGTAAGATTAAGATTTAACTTTATATTTATATAAGTGATTATCTCTAATGTTTGAGATTAAGATTGTTGATTTATATTGTTTAAATAATATGTGTTCCTTTGCATTCGTGAACCGTTCGTGAATAAGTTAAATTACTTAATGAACGAACACAAACACGAATTTTCATTCGGTTAGCATTGCTGAACCGTTCAAGAACAAGTTAAAAGTTAAACGAACGAACACGAGCAAGGGCTTGTTCTTGTTCGTTCGGTTCGTATATAGCCATAATCTCTCCTGTTCACGAACGATGTGGGATTTGCCTAGAATGTTAAATCAAATATATCAATTCTTCACTCGGTGGAATAAAGTCAAGTACTTTACATTTCATTGTTGCCGCTGCACGGAACGGGTAACTTGACTAGCTCAGTACATGTAACAACCACCTGTAAACCATGTATTTATTCTTCAGAAATTAATTTATTTTAGAACATGGGTTATTAAGACAAAACCCTAGACTGTTTAAGTAAATACAACACATTGAATCAAAACATATACACACCAAATAAATACAACGCAACTCATCAATGTATACACACACACACAGACACACACACACACACATATATATATATATATATCAGTCGAACACCTCTCATATAAAGAATATACGAAATACATGCATTAACATTTAATAGAAACAAAACCCGCTATCCCGAAAAGAATTCAAGGAATAAGTAGCACAATTTTTTTTACCCATAACTCCTTCATGCGTCAACCACCAAGCTGCCAAATTCTTCACCACGATTGTTTTTAAAAAGTAGTGTCAAACCTCAACTAAAAACAAGAAGGTAAGACATTAAACATATGGTGTACTCATGGACTGCTACTTCACTAAAAGAAGAGGGAAAAACGAACAAAACAATATATATATATATATATATAATATAATAATAACATACAAAGTGAAGGACTAGCACCTTATCATGTCATACCTAGGATGGTCACTGTACAAGGTATAGAGGCACCATCACCATCACCATCTTTATGGAAGTACAAGTACAATCCCATGCTCTCTTCTTTGACAACAACACCCTCTCTTTCTTATCCTCATCAGCCGAGATATACACCACCATGCACCTAGAACAGCCGTTTCTTGAGTTGTAAAGTAGGTATACTAACAAGGAACCATGAAAACCATCAACTTTCTTGATTTAACCCCTTAAAAACATGCAGAAGACACCGAGAATCAGCCCTTCTTGGTTAAGTCTAACATCATTTCACCATCTAACTAGGAAGTATATACTAATCCAAACACAACTTAACCATTTCCCCCCTCATTACCAGTTCAAGTCACCTTCAATACCCCTATAAATACCCCCTATGACAGCTCCCTAATCCACACCCAACACAACTCTCCTTTCTTCTCCCCTACATAGTTGGCCGGAGTTTTTCTGCACCCAAAGAAGGCTTCAAAACCTTTCTGATAAACAAGAACTCTCGGTCAGTTGCTATACAACCACCTTGTATCAAGCTCACTTGATCAAACCTCCTCAACAAGAAAGACGCAGACTAGCATCAAGGAAGAAGGAAAAGGCAGCCATGTTCATCACAAGACGCAGCAACATTCAAGAAAGTTCTAACTTTCCTAATCCTTTGCTGGCTAAGGTAAGAAAACAACTACGAACACCTTTTAGAACCTTGAAATCGTTTAAAAAGGAACTAACCAAATCACGACCTGCATGCATACATGCATGAGTTATTGAAGACTAAACTTTCATCTAAATCTTATAGTAACCAGAACATCACTTACATCTATATAGAAAAACAAGGTGGTTAAATTAATATGAAAGAATTCAAGCATGCAACATGTGTAGTAAAACAATTAAGGAAATACCATATACTTACACTCACGCAAACATACATGTAAGTATCATGTCGTGAACATGCCACTGTTATATTCAAACTCATATATATATATATGTATATATATATGTATATATATATGTGTGTGTGTGTAAGTATATATTTGGGAAAGAGGGGGCTGTATATCAAGAAACCAAAGAAAAAGAAACTTAAGATGTTCAAAAACTGATTCTTTTATATACACAAAACTGAGAGGAATAAAACTTATAATGTCTCTATTATGAAAACTAGTTACAAGAAGTCTTTAAGATAATAATAACTAAGAAAACCCACAATGTGGACATATTTATATACACGCATGCAGGGAGATAAACTCACATAAGCCTGGGCCATGCATGGAACACATATGAACCACATTTATATATGTATAAATTGCATGAGCCTTGGGTCAAGGAATAACCATCCCATGGTTACATAAAATTCGTGAGAAAACGGGTAATGATGTTTAAGAGATCACAAAAGGGTAGGATAATAACCTAAACAAAACTAATTGAGTAATGATACACTTGGTGATATGATAAATTATGAATCCATGAATCTTGTATAGTGTAAAGATTTCTTTATATATATATATATATCTTGAAAAGAATTTTAGCAGTCAACTAAAAGAGAGAGAAACTTTAAGAGTCATGTATATGTAAAACTTTAATATAGTAAAGTAAAAACGTTTACTAGTCATGCACATTAAATATATATACAAAAGAAAGAAATACTACTATTGAACTAACAATAGCCCTCTTTTATAACAATATTAGAAACAAATGGGCTAACTCCTGATTATTAAAGACTTGAATATTGCTATAGAATGTGGAATATTGTAGGGATTTTGTAGGCCACCGTATCTCAGACAATCAGTTTTCATCACCACAAATTGACAGTGAGTTTCACAACCCTTTTTATACTATTTTATTCTTTGGGGTGAAAAGCGTGATACTTAAACTTTTTATGACTTTATGCTACATATGTTATTGTTAAAACATGAGTTTGTTGGATGTAGATTTCATAAGGTTTGTTATTCTATTGTAAGTCCCTTTATTTTTGCCTAGACACAACCATTAACTCATGGGTATGAGCCAGGGGATATATTGGATAGTACTATCTTGGTTGACATCTCATTCACCTACCGGGTGGTCTTGCTAGCTACAGTCACCCAATGATGCCTATACGGTGGATGAATATGTCTAACTCTATTGTATACTTTGAACTCGGGATGAGTTTGGTGATCATGGGATCATAACACAAGGGCAATCAGTCATAGGTTTGGTTGTGGTCCTATGTAAATTGCATCCTTCTTACTTATGAATAACATATAAAATGATTTAAAGATAGCATAACTCTTGGGGAAATGAACCCAAGGATTGATTTTATCGAGTCCCAAACTTGTGTGACTCACCAACATTTTGTTGACTGTTTTTCACATGCTTGTCAGATCATTAATTCAAAACCTGAGATGGGTGCATATTTTTGGATATTACTCATGAAGATTCATTTTTATTGCCTAAATGTTATAGGCTATAATCTTTTGAGAATCTCTATGTGTTGTAATAGATACTTTAAAACATTGGTTGTTGGTTGTTTATTTTGAATGATGAGTAGATGTTTTAGCATTGTCATAAACCATAAGACTCTTGATTTCCACATCGTCTCACCGCCTGTGATTCCGCCATCGGCGGGGGTGTGACAGATGGTATCAGAGCCAATGGTTATAGGGAACTAGGGAATACATAGGATATACCTAGACTATAACTAACTACTCTCATATACTTGCTGATATATATTTAATCATTCTAACGTCTGTGATGCAGAAAATGGTTAAGGAATACAATTATGACGGGAAATTGTATGTGGACCTAACCACTACCAAAGAAACGGACTTGGGGAGTTACATCCCAATCAAGTACCTGGAAATTGCCATGCCACCACCCCCATCCCGCTTTGAGGTAGGAGAACCCTCGAGGCCGAGACAGGTAGTTGACCAGGAAATGATTCAACAAGAGCTGCGTGCCTACCGAGCGCAGCAAGAGGTGAAAAGAGCACACGTAATGGCCAGGCTGGAGGCAACAGAAGGGGAAATGGACGACCTGATCAGTCTCATGCAAGAGTTAACACAGGACTGGTTATTGTGGACCAAAATACTAGGGACCATGAGGAACAGAGCACCCAATATCAAGCAGAAACGCTTGAGATTGCGGTGTTAGGGTTTTTCTGGACCATGTTCGCTGTGGTTCTAACGATTGCATGGGTTATCTATCATGTTATATATTAGGGCAATAGGGGATGAGCACACCAAATTTTGTTAATAGGACGTTAAGTGACTGCACTACATCCTATGGTCGTGCTATCCAAATTTAGGAACTGCCCTTGAACTTATAAATTTTGATGTATGACAATGATTTTAATGAAATATTTCCTAATTTCATATATTAAATTTTTGTGTGAATATGTTGCAGTAAGAATGTCTTCTGGAGATAATCACTTCATCAATCATCGCATTCCTATTGTTATCCTGTCCGACAGTAACACCGATCCCTCAGAGCACTTAGACTCTTCCACTTATAGCCACAGGCAGTCAATGCCAATGCCACCACCCCCGGTGATGCCAGCCATAGGAGACTACCCTCGGGGAAGAGGGCGCACTCATGAAACCGCACGTAAAACTACTGGTCTACCTTCACGACGTAACCTGCTACCTGGGGAAGGAACATCAAATGCTGCCCAACTCCACGGACTACCTGACACTATACGCCACCAACTCCAGGCAAATTTCGTGCCACGCGGCGAATTTCATACTTGGAGTAACACCTTCAGGCTTGAATTCGATCATTGGGTAGCGAAGACGCAGGAATTCCACGAAGGGTGGAATGATTTGGTGGAAGAAGTGCACACCAACGACGTCGGGGTGGCTTTCATGAGGGAGGAGCTCCGAAAGAACAGGCGTCTGGCGGTGATGGCAATGGTGACAACTTGGTTGGTGATGGTGATAATGGCGGTGGCCATGTATTTTCTGATGGCGTAATAGATTAGGAACTATCTATCCTGGTGTTATTTATGAGCAAGAGCTCCCGGGAAATTTTCAAAACTCGGATATGTATTATGTTAACTGTGTTGTGTGAGACATTATTATGTTTTATGATATGGTGATGGTATTTTCTTAATTGTGTTTGAATTAGATAACTCTTGATTAATGTACTTACAACTTATAGAAAATGCCGCCGAAGAGACGCGGGAGACGAACAAAGGCTGATAGTCCTAAAGTGAACAATATGGATGCAGAAACATTGGGTGGAACACTAGGAAGAACCGAGGAAAACACAGGGATGACTCATACCAATCCACCTCTAAGCACCGATGATGTTGTAAGGATTGTTTCTGAGCAGCTGAAGGCAACATTCCCACATAAACCGGATGGTACCAATGGAAGCGGTAGTTTCCATGGCACCGTTATCATTGACGACGAAACAAAGGTGGAAACCAACAAGAAAGGTTACTCATACAAAACGTTTGCCTCTTGCAAACCAAAGGATTTTTATTGAATTGAGGGAGCAACGGGAGTGTTGAGGTGGATTGAAAAGATGGAGGTGGTCCTGAGTATAAGCGAGTGTTTGAACACTCAAAAAGTCAAATATGCTACTTGTTCATTCCAGAACAAATCCTTAACCTGGTGGAATACCCAGGTGCAGGCCAGAGGAAAAGAAACAATGGAGACAATGAGCTGGGCTGAACTGAAGGCATTACTCATCAGAGAGTATTGCCCGAAAAATGAAATGTAGAAAATGGAGGAAGAATTCTAGAATCTTCGTATGGATGGGGCAGGTCACCAAACCTACACTAACAGATTTCATGAGCTATGATGTCTGTTATCTCACATGGTTTCAACTGAAGAGAAGAATGTGGATAGATATATCTGGGGACTCAGCCCTTAGATACGGGGAATGGTAACTGCTGCAGAACCACGCACCTCGGAGAAAGCAATATTGTTGGCAGGAAGTTTGACTGACGAGATGGTGAGGACCTGGGTCCTAGTGAGAAAGCAGAAGAGGAAGAGGTTTGAGTCGAAGAAGAATGAGGCGGGGACTTCAAGGGATTCCAAGCAAGTTCGCAACTATGCTGCCCTTACAACTGAGAAGAAGGTTTATGGCGGGCCTTTGCCCCAATGTGCCAAATGTAAATTTCATCATGTTACCACTTTACCTTGCAGGGAATGCACCTACTGCAAGAGACTGGGTCATACAATGGAATACTGTAACCAACGCAAACATGCTGGAGCTGCAACTACCAATCATGCACCCAGAGCATGCTAGGAGTGTGGAGGCACAGATTACATCAAGCCCCGCTGTCCAAACTTAACTCAAGGAAACAATGGAAACCCTGCTCGAGGTAGAGCATTTGCGTTGGGAGCTGATGAAGCAAGGGTGGACCCGAATGTGGTTACGAGTACGTATCTCCTTAACAATCATTATGTATCTGTGCTATTTGATACGGGTGCTGATAAGAGTTTTGTGTCAAAAGAATTTGAATCTATGCTAGGTCAGAAAACTAAAAGATTAGACCATCCTTATAGCATAGAACTTGCAAATGATAAGTAGATAAAGGCAGTAAATATAATTCAAGAATGCACTTTAACAATTGGAGAGCACATACTCAAACTGGATTTGATTCCTATAGAGCTAGGAAGCTTTTATGTTATAGTTGGTATGGATTGGTTGTCTGCTAACCAAGCAGAAATTGTTTGTCATGAAAAACTTGTTCGAATACGATTATCCAACGGACAGATGTTAACTATTCAAGGGGAGAGCCCTGGGAAGCAGATACGAATCATATCTTGCCTAAAAGCCCAGAAAGTATTTAAGAAAGAACTACTGCGCCTTTTTGGCTAATGTAGTGGAGAAGAAGGGCAAGGAAAAGAAGCTGCAAGACATCCCGGTAGTACGTGATCACTCGGAGGTATTCCCAGAGGATTTACCTGGTCTTCCACCTGAAAGACTAGTCGAATTCAGAATTGATTTAGTACCTGGAGCTGCTCCGGGAGCTAAATCTCCCTATCGTCTAGCTTCATCAGAAATGCAGGAGTTGTCAAGTCAGTTGTAGGAACTACTTGGAAAGGGATTTATAAGACCAAGTTATTCTCCGTGGGGAGCGCCAGTCTTGTTCGTCAGAAAGAAAGATGGATCATTTCGTATGTGCATCGATTACCGGGAGTTGAATAAACTGACCGTCAAGAATTGGTATCCGTTACCGAGGATTGATGATATGTTTGATCAATTGCAAGGATCCACCCATTTCTCAAAGATTGATCTACGATCAGGATACCATCAACTACGGGTGCAAGAAGATGATATACCAAAGCCTGCCTTTCGATCTCGATACGGACATTACGAATTTTTCGTAATGCTGTTTGGGTTGACTAATGCCCCCGCAGTATTCATGGACTTGATGAATATGGTGTGTAGACCTTATTTAGATAAGTTTGTGATTGTGTTCATAGATGACATCCTTATTTACTCACAAACCAAACAAGACCATGAGCAACATTTGAAGCTGATCTTGGAATTGCTCACAGAAGAAAAGCTGTATGCAAAATTTTCAAAGTGTGAGTTCTGGCTAAGAGAAGTTCACTTCTTAGGTCACGTAATTAATGAACGAGGCATACACGTTGACCCAAGTAAGATTGAGGAGATTCAAAAATGGGAAGCGCCAAGGACACCCTCCGAAATCCGTTAGTTCCTAGGATTGGCAGGGTATTACCGACGTTTCATTGAAAATTTCTCAAGATGTTAACTCAGAAAGACAAAAAGTTCGACTGGGGCAGTAAACAAGAAGAAGCATTTCAATTACTGAAAAACAGGTTGTGTAAAGCAGCCATCCTATCTCTTCCAGAAGGCAATGATAACTTTGTGGTCTTCAGTGATGCATCACACCAAGGATTGGGTTGCGTATTGATGCAGAAACACAAGGTCATCGCATATGCGTCTCGTCAACTCAAAATCCATGAAAAGAATTACACTACTCATGACTTAGAGCTCGAAGCGGTGGTTTTTGCTTTAAAAATATGGAGGCATTATCTTTATGGTACTAAGTGTGTGATCTACACCGACCATAAAAGCCTTCAACACATTCTGAACCAAAAGGAACTAAACATGCGGCAACGAAGGTGGGTGGAATTATTGAATGATTACGAATGTGAAATCTACTATCACCCAGGAAAGTCTAATGTTGTTGCTGATGCATTGAGCCGTAAAGAAAGAGTTAAGCCAACTCGTGTACGAGCTATCAGTATGACTATTCAATCAAGTCTTATTCCTCAAATTCATGATGCACAAAAACGAGCATTGCAGAAAGATCATAATGAAGAAGAAGCATTGCGGAGAATGGACAAACAATTTGAAGTCAAGGTAGATGAAGTATGCTACTTCATGAACCGAATCTGGGTACCTACATTGGACGACCTGAGGTTGATTATTTTGAATGAATCCCATAGGACTAAATATTCCATTCATCCAGGAGCCGACAAAATCTACCAAGATCTGAAAGAATATTACTGGTGGCTCGGGATGAAGAAGGACATTGCCACATATGTAGGAAAATGCTTGACATGTTTAAAGGTTAAGACTGAGCATCAAAAACCTTCAGGATTGTTGCAACAACCTGAAATCCCTCAGTGGAAATGGGAGCAAATTGTCACACCCCCAATTTTCAACTAACGGAATCATACCGTTTGGGAACGTGACAAACCAGGATCTCAGATCATTAGACATAACGAAGTCCTCTATATGAATTTCAAATCATACTTTAGTCTTAAAAACATAACATCAGAGTTTTCAAAAATTGCGGAAGCGTTTAAAAACCATTAACAGTTGTAATATGTAAATTACAAAACAAAATCCTCAAATGTTCAAATTCAAATATCCAAAATGTTTAACATGCATGCGACTCTATCCCCTAGTCCATGCCAGCTTTAATGTGCGCCTTAGCGTCCTGAGAAAACATGTAAATCAAGTCAACACAAAGGTTGGTGCATAACACAGGTTTTAAGTATTCACAATGTTCAGAACAACAGTTTGAATATCCAGTTTGCAGATAACATAATCACACATGCACAGTCATGATAGCTAGTCATATAAACTATTTACATAAGTGGTCGACACCGAAGCTGACGAGTTGCCATGCTATAGCATGTTTTTGCCTTGCCACTATTGTCTAGCACAACAATAGTAATGTGTGTTTGGTCAGTCAAACACCTGCGTAGATCCCATCTACCAGGTGAGGTTTGTCAAACCTAATAGATCTATTTCCAACTACCACGCTTTGCGCTACGGCAAACTAAACGGTTCGAGGTGTGTAAGGACTTTCAATTGCTATGTTGTCACATAATGTAAACAGCTAACTCATGCAAGTGATATGTATCTAAAAAGAGTTTGTTGCACATGTTTTCTCCCCCAAAACAGTTTAAAATAAGAAAGGGGCCGTGTACGCACCTTTGATAGTTGCAGAATGATCAAATACTCGTGAACTCGTGTAAAAGATCCTTTACGAAGAATCTGTATTTAAACAATAACTTAATGTTATTCGAATAGTCGTTTTGTGCTTGGAATCACATACGTGTCAACATACGTATGTTAAAGTGTTAAGAATGTGCATACGTAAGTACGCGTGACTTTGAAATCGTTTAAATAAAATCATATTTGATTTTATTTAAATAACCGTAATTATACGCGATTTCGTTTTCGGATTAAAATATAATTTTTATTATCCTAATACATTCGGAACTGAATTCTGGTTCTAATGCCACTGGAACGAGTCGAATCGGAGTTCGTACGCGAAAGTTATGATAAAAATACTAAAATAGTCTTAAATTCTCAAAAAATGGTGGAACCCGGGATCGAACCCGCGACCCCCCACTCCCATCACACGCACCTTACCACTCCGGCCCTCTAGGGTTTCGCATTAGACTTCCAGAATCAATTCTTTTAACTACCCTTTCAGTCCAAACTCCATTTGATAATATAGCCGAAGCAACAATCTTCCAATTGAGCCCGATTTCGATCCCACTTGACTAAATAACTATGGGGCTTTTGTTCTCCGGACTCAGTCGAGTCTATCAGTGGTTTTATTTCGAAAAATTAAACATCATAACTCCATTAATCGGGTATTAACATATTCGAACACAAATTCTTAAACTCTAACTCAAATTCATTCGATTAGCTACTGTGAGTCCCCGAAATCATGAGGTTTTCATTGAGAATGAATTTTCGAAACTATCTGTAAAGGTTAATTTGAATAATAATCACGTTTAACCCAAAATCCCCAAAACAGTTTAAGCTCAAGAACCCTAGATTCAACATCTATCAATTCGTTGTAATACAATAAAGTTGAAACTTAGGTTAGCTCATTCGGAAGCTTCTGAAACTGCCCATGCACATTAATTTGATTCTTAAACTCGTTTGATTAAAAACCCCCAAAACCGTATGTCTTTAGAACCCTAGAATTAGACCGTGATCGATTCGTTGTTGCAACATGAAATTGAGATATGGTTTAGTATCATCGTAGGTTTCTGAAACCTTCTACACACTTTATTTTGATTCTTAAACACGATTATATCAAAACACCCAAATCGGTTTGAACTTAGAACCCTAGGATCTAAAATCTTGAAATTCGATATTGGAACACCGAATTAACATAGGGATTGTTTTATTCGGTAGTTTTAGAGTGTGTAGGAAAGTTTACTTACAAGATTTGATGTATAATTGTTGTAGTTCACTCCAAGTCCTAGATTTGGCTCCTTCACGATCCAATTCTTCAATCCAGAGTTTGTGAGACCAAATCGTTGCTTGTATTACCCTCAGAGAATGTCGACTAGTGTTTAGGGAGATCCAATTGCGCAAATTGAAACCGAATTGTGGGTAATCTAGAGTTAAGGCCTACGGTTTCATCTTTTGAACTACTATTGCTTTAATTCGACATTATGGTCTATTATAACTGCTAATTATTGATGATAATCATCAATATGATGATTAAGAATATTTAATGATCGGTTAAAATTCGAATTTTTAAGAAATTCCGAATTTTCTTTGATTTTCATATACGAATTTTGACTATCTAAAGTCAAAATCCCATTTTTACTTGATTCCCACCTTAATCCTTATATACTAGATGCTTATAACCATAATGGAGTAATCTAAGATAGCTTAATTCAACTATAGTTGATTATGGAAAGAAATTTCAACTTCTAATAACATCCATAATTCGAATTTTGCCTTCTAATAGTCAAAATTTACTTATCTAACAAATTACAAGCCAATTTCATCTATTTCAATTATGTTTGGGCTTATTTAACCAAATTAAATCCTTTTGGGCCTCATAACTATAAATGGGCCTACCTTGGGCCTACTTTGGCCTTAATGGGCCTACTTGGGCCTCATTGGACTTCCTTGGTTTCATTGGGCTTAACTGGTCTTATTGGGCCTACTAGGCTTTGTTGGGCCTTCATAGACTTCATTGGGCCTAATTTGTCTTGTTGGGCCTGTGATCTCACTATCTTCAGTTAACAAGGTTAATCCGAAAAGTCGAATTGTCACACAAATCTCCATGGATTTTATCACTAAACTTCCCCGAACTGTTGGAGGTTATGATACCATATGGGTCATTGTTAACCGACTAACTAAATCAGCTCACTTCTTACCGATACGGGAAGACTTTAAAATGGAGAAGCTTGCTAGTGTTTATATCAAGGAAGTCGTTTCTAAACATGGAGTTCCTTTGTCTTTTATCTCTGAACGTGACAGTCTCTTCACTTCAAGGTTTTGGCAAACACTGCAGAAAGCCTTGGGAACTCGTTTAGACCTTAGTACAACATATGATCCATAGACAGATGGTCAAAGTGAAAGGACCATTCAGACTTTAGAAGATATGTTGAGAGCATGTGTGTTAGACTTTGGAGGTAGCTGGGATTCTCATTTGCCTCTGGTTGAATTCTCTTACAATAACAACTATCATTCTGACTGTTTGCGTGTACACTAGTTAGTTCACCTAACTGTGACTGTTTGCGTTTGATCATACTGTGCTGTGTAACCTCACACATAGTGAGTGTCTGTAACTGTTTGTACTATGCAACCCCGCACATAGCAAAATGTGTGTAACTAACCATGTATGTACTACCATAACATGTAACATATGAAATGTAGCACATAAAATATATAAAATGTAATATAGCACAATTGTTTGTAACAAAATCAATTGAATAAAGTGTTTGTGCTTACAGTTTGAACTTTGCAGTGTTGATGTGTGAAGCATCACGTCATCCCCTTGTTGAAGGAAATTTCGTCCCGAAATTTAACGTGCGCTCTCAGTGTTAGCAGTAGCTGTTTTAAATAGATGAGGATATTTCTTCATCATTTGATCTTCCCGTTCCCATGTGAATTCAGGACCACGTCTTGAATTTCATCGAACTTTGACTATCGGAATCTTGCTTTGCTTAAGTTGTTTGACCTCCCGGTCCATGATTTCTGCTGGTTCTTCAATGAATCGCAATTGTTCATCTACTTGTATTTCTTCCAACGGTACAATCAATGTCTCATCAGAGAGACATTTCTTTAAATTCGATACATGAAAGACATCATGAACTCCACTGAGTTCATCCGGTAATTTAAGTTGATACGCAACCGGACCAATCCTTTTCAGAATCTCAAAAGGTCCTACGTAACGTGGACTAAGCTTCCCGCGCTTGTCGAATCGTATCACACCTTTCCAAGGTGATACCTTTAGAAGAACTCGGTCTCCTACTTGAAATTCCAATGGTTTACGTCGTTTGTCAGCATAACTCTTCTGTCGATCCCGGGCCGCTGCCATACGGTTCCGGATTTGAACTATCTTCTCTGTCGTCTCGTGCACCAATTCAGGACCTGTTATCTGACTGTCACCAACTTCAGCCCAGCAAACTGGTGAACGGCATTTGCGACCATACAAAGCTTCAAACGGTGCTGCTTGAATACTTGTATGATAACTATTGTTGTAAGAGAATTCCACTAACGGTAAATGATTCTCCCAGCTATCACCAAAGTCAATTACACAAGCTCGTAACATATCCTCGAGCGTTTGAATCGTACGTTCACTTTGACCGTCAGTCTGTGGGTGATAGGCAGTACTCATATCCAAACGAGTCCCCAATGACTTATGAAGTGATTTCCAAAAGTTGGAAGTAAATCGAGCATCCCGATCTGATATGATAGAGATTGGCACGCCATGCCGTGCTACCACTTCCTTGATGTAAATGCGAGTCAGTTTCTCCATCTTATCAGTTTCCTTGATTGCTAAGAAGTGTGCAGATTTTGTTAATCGATCGACAATTACCCATATCGTATCACAACCACTCGGTGTACGGGGTAACTTAGTAATGAAGTCCATCGAAATCTGTTCCCATTTCCACATCGGTATCTCTGGTTGTTGCAGTAAACCAGATGGCTTCTGATATTCAACTTTGACTTTCGAACAAGTCAAACATTTGCTATCGTACTTAGCAATATCAGCTTTCATGTGAGGCCACCAATACAGTGCCTTCAAATCATGATACATCTTGTCTGATCCCGGATGGACTGAATACCTGGACTTGTGTGCTTCATCCATCACAAGTTCCCTTAAACCTCCATACAAAGGTATCCACAGTCGATCAATGAAATAACGAATTCCATCAGACTTGACATCAAACTGTGTTTCCATTCCTCGTAAAGATTCCTGTACCAAGTTTTCCGTTTTCAAGGCCTCGAGTTGAGCACTGCGTACCTTGTCAGGTAAGTCAGTATGTATTGTCATCACAAGTGCGCGAACTCGTCTTGTTCCTGTTGTGTCTTTTCTGCTCAGAGCGTCAGCTACTACATTAGCTTTTCCCGGGTGATACTTAATCGCGCATTCGTAATCGTTCAACAACTCAACCCATCGTCGTTGTCTCATATTGAGTTCCTTCTGATCAAAGATATGTTGCAAACTCTTATGATCAGTATAAATAGTACACTTAGTTCCATACAGATAATGCCTCCAAATCTTCAAAGCAAAAACCACTGCTCCTAACTCCAAGTCATGAGTAGTGTAATTCTTTTCGTGTGTTCGTAGTTGTCTGGAAGCATAAGCAATCACTTTATCACGTTGCATCAACACACATCCCAAACCTTGTGCAGATGCATCACAATACACCACGAAGTCTTCCGTCCCTTCCGGTAAAGACAGAATCGGTGCACTGCAGAGTTTCTGTTTCAATAACTGGAATGCAGCTTCCTGTTTATCCGTCCAGTTATACTTCGTTCCCTTGTGCGTAAGAGCTGTAAGTGGTTGAGCTATCTTTGAAAAACCCTCAATGAATCGTCGATAATAACCCGCCAAACCAAGGAATTGTCGTACCTCGGTAGGGGTCTTTGGTGCTTCCCAATTCTTAATCGCTTCAATCTTCGCTGGATCAACATGTATACCCTTTTCATTAACTATATGCCCCAAGAATTGTACTTCTCGCATCCAGAAATCACATTTCGAGAACTTAGCGTACAATTGTTCCTGTTTCAGTAATTCTAGTAACAATCGGAGATGTTCAGCATGCTCCTCCTCAGACTGTGAATAGATGAGAATGTCATCGATGAAAACAATGACAAACTTATCAAGATAAGGTTTACAAACACGATTCATGAGATCCATGAATACAGCTGGAGCGTTTGTCAACCCAAATGGCATGACCAAGAACTCATAATGGCCATAGCGCATCCTGAATGCTGTCTTCGGGATATCCTCCTCCTGGACTCTTAGTTGATGATAACCAGATCTGAGATCAATCTTCGAGTAGTAACTCGAACCTTGCAACTGATCGAACAGATCGTCAATCCTGGGTAACGGATACCGGTTCTTGATAGTGACTTTGTTCAGTTCCCGGTAATCGATGCACATACGGAAAGTCCCGTCCTTCTTCTTGACAAACAAAACTGGAGCTCCCCACGGTGAAAAACTAGGTCGTATGAAACCCTTATCCAACAACTCTTGCAATTGTGTGGATAACTCTTGCATCTCTGACGGTGCAAGTCGATAAGGCGCTCTTTCTATCGGTGCTGCATCTGGTGTAAGGTCGATTCGGAATTCCACCTGCCTGATAGGCGGTAATCCCGGCAAGTCTTCTGGAAATACCTCCAGAAATTCACAAACTACTGGTATATCTTCAATCTTCTTTTCAGCTACCGGCTTTTCAGTTATAAGTGCTATAATTGCCGTATGACCTTTACGTAGACATTTGTGTGCTTTCATACAAGATATGAGACGCAATGGTGTACTGCTCTTCTCGCCTTGTACATATAATGTCTCTCCCTGCGAAAGAGGTATACGAACAATCTTTTCATGGCATACGATTTCAGCCTGGTGTTTGGATAACCAGTCCATGCCAATGACTACATCAAAACTTCCTAAGGCAATAGGCATAAGATCAATTTCCAATGTCTGACCCATCAAATCAAGCATACATCCCTTAAAGATTTGTTCAACTACTATTAACTTAGCATCAGCTAATTCCACAGTGTATGGATTATCTAAGGTAGTGGGACTAACATTTAGCAACTTAGCAAGTGAACTAGATACAAAACTCCGATCGGCACCAGTGTCAAATAACATAGAGGCATAGTGATTATTTAAGAGGAACGTACCCGTAACAATGTTGGGATCCTCCCGTGCTTGACGTCCTCCAATCACAAACGCCCTGCCCCTAGCACCATTGTTGTTGTTGTTATTGTTATTGTTGTTGTTGGTGCCATTACCATTACCGTTGCCATTCCCATTGCCATTGACATTATTGTCCCCGCCTTTCTTGAGTTGTGGGCAATCTTTCTTAAAATGTCCCATCTTGCCACACTCAAAACAATCCTTCTGTGTGTTGTTCTGATTGTTATTCTGGTTGTTGTGATTGTTCTGTAGCTCCCCGCGACAATCCTTAGCCGCATGTCCAATCTTGCCACACCTTTGGCACCTAGCTCTATCGCACTGATTACCTGCATGATGATACCCACACCTGTTGCACTTGGGGTGTTTGCCAATATAACCCCCCGATGATGACGATTGCTGACCACTGCTTGAATTATGATAAGACTTGTTTAAGTCTTGCTTCCGGTTTTGCTGATATGATTGTTGGTTGTGACCCTTAGAGTTTTTACCTTCCCACTTTCTTTTATGGTCTCCCACCTTGGTAGCAGATGTTCGTTTAGGCAGAGTCCCCTGTAATACTGCCTGATGAGTAAGCTGATGTGCTAAACGAACAGCTTGTTGAATGGTGGTGGGATTTGCTGAAGTAACCAATCCCTGGATCTGAGGCACTAGTCCTTCAATGTATCTTTCAATCCACTTACTGGCTGGAGTAGCCATGTGTGGTAGAAGTCTGGCCAATTCATGTGACCGGGTCGTATACTCTTCAATATTTGACCCCTCCATCTTGAGGTGCCAGTATTCTTCCTCTAGTTTTTGCATCTCACTACGAGGACAGTACTCCTCCTGCATTAAAGTTTTGAAGCCATTCCAAGTCAAGGCATTAGCCTCACCCAATCCCAAATTCTGAACATTTGAGTTCCACCAAGTTAATGCTGGACCCTCCAATGTTCCCGTAGCATACTTCACCTTGCTTTCGTCAGGGCAGTTGCACATCTCGAACACAGATTCTGCCTTTTCAATCCATCGAAGGAGCCCTATGGCCCCCTCCGACCCTTTGAAGTTGTGTGGTTTACAGTCCAAGAACATCTTGAACGTGCATAACTGTGGGTTAACCAGTCCCCCTGCCGGACCCTGTGGCCCTGTGGTGTGTGTCTGAGCATATTGTGCGATTGCCTCAGCGACTCTGTTATTGATTAGCTCGTTGAGCTCAGCAACTGTCATGTGAATGTTCTCGTTGGCCATTATCTTCCTAGTTAAAAGAAATGTTAGAGCGTTATCAAAATCCAATGTGACATGTGTAAGCAAACAACAAACACAACATGTTATATATAAATCAACACAACTGTTGGAAATAAATAATAGCTTTTCAATAGATAGAAATTTTGATTTGAGTACAATACTTTTGAAATCAAAACATAACTTTCCAAACATCTAGTGTAGGAACACAACCCGTTCCTAATAAGTTTAAACAAAACAAGGAAACTCAATCATCCTCAACAGAGGATTCAGGATCAGAATCAACAACTGGTGCTGGTTCCTCCCCTTCTTCCTCTCCATTCTCCTCATCCTCCTCTTCATTGTCTGATGCTACTAAATCCTCCAAGGCTTTTATTCTGCCCTCCAAGATCTCAGCTCGGTTCTCTGAAGCTTCAAGATGACCAATCAAATTAATCATCTCATCCCGCATATCATGAACCAGATGGGCAAGTTCCTCTTGCCTCTCATTAGCATCCCATAATTCCTGAGAGTTTTGTGCGATCCTGTCTTCTGCCACATACAAATCCTCGCGCAGTTTGGCGATCTCCTCAGCGTCAGTCCTTTGCCTCTTAGGCTCAGGAATATCCAATACTGGTGGTGGATGTGTAGAAGGTCCCTCAGCAGGGATCTGCTGAGTGCCCTCCACTGGCTCCTCCTCCGGATCCTCCTCCGGGTCCTCATCTGGATCCTCCTCTGGATCCTCGTCTGGATCCTCCTCCGGATCTGAGTCATCCCTCTCATATGATGGAGGAGATGGAATAGGTGGTGGTGGTGATGATGGTGGTGCTGGAACTATCGGTTCCTCGTCCTCAGAATCATCAATGTAGATGTAAGGTACTGATGATGATGCCATGCCTGTTACATAATACCATATGTAAGTGCAGTGCCATGGAATGTGTAAACAAGTCAATTACATAATGTCATATGTAATTTCTAAGTAGTATGTGTAAGCATATGTGTCTAATGTCTAACAGTCATAGTCTAAGTCTACAAATGCAAACCTAGTTCGCTATAACCAATGGCTCTGATACCAATCTGTCACACCCCCAATTTTCAACTAACGGAATCATACCGTTTGGGAACGTGACAAACCAGGATCTCAGATCATTAGACATAACGAAGACCTCTATATGAATTTCAAATCATACTTTAGTCTTAAAAACATAACATCAGAGTTTTCAAAAATTGCGGAAGCGTTTAAAAACCATTAACAGTTGTAATATGTAAATTACAAAACAAAATCCTCAAATGTTCAAATTCAAATATCCAAAATGTTTAACGTGCATGCGACTCTATCCCCTAGTCCATGCCAGCTTTAATGTGTGCCTTAGCGTCCTGAGAAAACATGTAAATCAAGTCAACACAAAGGTTGGTGCATAACACAGGTTTTAAGTATTCACAATATTCAGAACAACAGTTTGAATATCAAGTTTGCATATAACATAATCACACATGCACAGTCATGATAGCTAGTCATATAAACTATTTACATAAGTGGTCGACACCGAAGCTGACGAGTTGCCATGCTATAGCATGTTTTTGCCTTGCCACTATTGTCTAGCACAACAATAGTAATGTGTGTTTGGTCAGTCAAACACCTGCGTAGATCCCATCTACCAGGTGAGGTTTGTCAAACCTAAGAGATCTATTTCCAACTACCACGCTTTGCGCTACGACAAACTAAACGGTTTGAGGTGTGTAAGGACTTTCAATTGCTATGTTGTCACATAATGTAAACAGCTAACTCATGCAAGTGATATGTATCTAAAAAGAGTTTGTTGCACATGTTTTCTCCCCCAAAACAGTTTAAAATAAGAAAGGGGCCGTGTACGCACCTTTGATAGTTGCAGAATGATCAAATACTCGTGAACTCGTGTAAAAGATCCTTTACGAAGAATCTGTATTTAAACAATAACTTAATGTTATTCGAATAGTCGTATTGTGCTTGGAATCACATACGTGTCAACATACGTATGTTAAAGTGTTAAGAATGTGCATACGTAAGTACGCGTGACTTTGAAATCGTTTAAATAAAATCATATTTGATTTTATTTAAATAACCGTAAGTATACGCGATTTCGTATTCGGATTAAAATATAATTTTTATTATCCTAATACATTCGGAACTGAATTCTGGTTCTAATGCCACTGGAACGAGTCGAATCGGAGTTCGTACGCGAAAGTTATGATAAAAATACTAAAATAGTCTTAAATTCTCAAAAAATGGTGGAACCCGGGATCGAACCCGCGACCCCCCACTCCCATCACACGCACCTTACCACTCCGGCCCTCTAGGGTTTCGCATTAGACTTCCAGAATCAATTCTTTTAACTACCCTTTCAGTCCAAACTCCATTTGATAATATAGCCGAAGCAACAATCTTCCAATTGAGCCCGATTTCGATCCCACTTGACTAAATAACTATGGGGCTTTTGTTCTCCGGACTCAGTCGAGTCTATCAGTGGTTTTATTTCTAAAAATTAAACATCATAACTCCATTAATCGGGTATTAACATATTCGAACACAAATTCTTAAACTCTAACTCAAATTCATTCGATTAGCTACTGTGAGTCCCCGAAATCATGAGGTTTTATTGAGAATGAATTTTCGAAACTATCTGTAAAGGTTAATTTGAATAATAATCACGTTTAACCCAAAATCCCCAAAACAGTTTAAGCTCAAGAACCCTAGATTCAACATCTATCAATTCGTTGTAATACAATAAAATTGAAACTTAGGTTAGCTCATTCGGAAGCTTCTGAAACTGCCCATGCACATTAATTTGATTCTTAAACTCGTTTGATTAAAAACCCCCAAAACCGTATGTCTTTAGAACCCTAGAATTAGACCGTGATCGATTCGTTGTTGCAACATGAAATTGAGATATGGTTTAGTATCATCGGAGGTTTCTGAAACCTTCTACACACTTTATTTTGATTCTTAAACACGATTATATCAAAACACCCAAATCGGTTTGAACTTAGAACCCTAGGATCTAAAATCTTGAAATTCGATATTGGAACACCGAATTAACATAGGGATTGTTTTATTCGGTAGTTTTAGAGTGTGTAGGAAAGTTTACTTACAAGATTTGATGTATAATTGTTGTAGTTCACTCCAAGTCCTAGATTCGGCTCCTTCACGATCCAATTCTTCAATCCAGAGTTTGTGAGACCAAATCGTTGCTTGTATTACCCTCAGAGAATGTCGACTAGTGTTTAGGGAGATCCAATTGCGCAAATTGAAACCGAATTGTGGGTAATCTAGAGTTAAGGCCTACGGTTTCATCTTTTGAACTACTATTGCTTTAATTCGACATTATGGTCTATTATAACTGCTAATTATTGATGATAATCATCAATATGATGATTAAGAATATTTAATGATCGGTTAAAATTCGAATTTTTAAGAAATTCCGAATTTTCTTTGATTTTCATATACGAATTTTGACTATCTAAAGTCAAAATCCCGTTTTTACTTGATTCCCACCTTAATCCTTATATACTAGATGCTTATAACCATAATGGAGTAATCTAAGATAGCTTAATTCAACTATAGTTGATTATGGAAAGAAATTTCAACTTCTAATAACATCCATAATTCGAATTTTGACTTCTAATAGTCAAAATTTACTTATCTAACAAATTACAAGCCAATTTCATCTATTTCAATTATGTTTGGGCTTATTTAACCAAATTAAATCCTTTTGGGCCTCATAACTATAAATGGGCCTACCTTGGGCCTACTTTGGCCTTAATGGGCCTACTTGGGCCTCATTGGACTTCCTTGGTTTCATTGGGCTTAACTGGTCTTATTGGGCCTACTAGGCTTTGTTGGGCCTTCATAGACTTCATTGGGCCTAATTTGTCTTGTTGGGCCTGTGATCTCACTATCTTCAGTTAACAAGGTTAATCCGAAAAGTCGAATTGTCACACAAATCTCCATGGATTTTATCACTAAACTTCCCCGAACTGTTGGAGGTTATGATACCATATGGGTCATTGTTGACCGACTAACTAAATCAGCTCACTTCTTACCGATACGGGAAGACTTTAAAATGGAGAAGCTTGCTAGTGTTTATATCAAGGAAGTCGTTTCTAAACATGGAGTTCCTTTGTCTTTTATCTCTGAACGTGATAGTCTCTTCACTTCAAGGTTTTGGCAAACACTGCAGAAAGCCTTGGGAACTCGTTTAGACCTCAGTACAACATATGATCCATAGACAGATGGTCAAAGTGAAAGGACCATTCAGACTTTAGAAGATATGTTGAGAGCATGTGTGTTAGACTTTGGAGGTAGCTGGGATTCTCATTTGCCTCTGGTTGAATTCTCTTACAATAACAACTATCATTCTAGCATACAATGTGCACCGTTTGAGGCGCTATACGGACGGAAGTGCCGATCGCTTGTTTGTTGGACTGAAATCGGAGAATCACAACTCACGGGGCCAGAACTAATTCAAGAGACCACTGACTACCCCAATAACTCGGTGGAGTTCACGATACCTTTCACGTCTCTAATCTAAAGAAATGTTTGTCTGATGAAACTTTACACATACCCCTCGAGGAAGTCCATTTGCACAATAAACTCCATTTCATTGAGGAACCTATTGAAATCATGGATCGTGAGATCAAGAAATTAAAACAAAGCCGCATTCCCTTCGTTAAAGTACGCTGGAATTCTAGGCGTGGACCAGAATTCACATGGGAACGAGAGGATCCGATTAAACAAAAGTATACTCACTTATTCAACAAAAGTCCACCTTCCAACGACAAATGAATTTCGTCCCGAGATTCAATTAACCAGGGGAGACTGTAACAACCACCAGTAAACCAGGTATTTATTCTTCAGAAATTAATTTATTTTAGAACATGGGTTATTAAGACAAAACCCTAGACTGTTTAAGTAAATACAACACATCTAATCTAAACATATAAACAACAAATAAATACAACGCAACTCATCAATGTATACATATATATATATATATATATATATATATATATATATATATATATATATATATATATCAGTCGAACACCTCTCATCTAAAGAATATACGAAATACGTGCATTAACATTTAATAGAAACAAAACCCGCTATCCCGAAAAGAATTCAAGGAATAAGTACCACAATTTTTTTACCCATAACTCCATGCGTCAACCACCAAGCTGCCAAATTCTTCACCACGATTGATTTTAAAAATGTAGTGTCAAATCTCAACTAAAAAGAAGAAGATAATACATTAAACATATGGTGTACTGATGGAGTGCTACTTCACGAAAAGAAGAGGGAAAAAGGAACAATATATATATATATATAATATAATAATAACATACAAAGTGAAGGACTACCACCTCATCATGTCCTACCTAGGATGGTCACTGTACAAGGTATAGAGGCACCATCACCATCACCACCTTTATGGCAGTACAAGTACAACCCCATGCTCTCTTCTTTGACAACACCACCCTCTCTTTCTCATCCTCATCAGCCGAGATATACACCACCATGCACCTAGAGCAGCCGTTTCTTGAGTTGTAAAGTAGGTATACTACCAAGGAACCATGAAAGCCATCAACTTCCTTGATTTAACCCCTTAAAAATCTGCTGAAGACACCAAGAATCAACCCTCCATGGTTAAGTCTAACATCATTTCACCATCTAACTAGGAAGTAAATACTAATCCAAACACAACTTAACCATTTTCCCCCTCATTACCAGTTCAAGTCACCTTCAATACCCCTATAAATACCCCCATGACAGCTCCCTAATCCACACCCAACACAACTCTCCTTTCTTCTCCCCTACATAGTTGGCCGGAGTTTTTCTGCACCCAAAGAAGGCTTCAAAACCTTTATGATAAACAAGAACTCTCGGCCAGTCGCTATACTACCTCCTTGTATCAAGCTCACTTGATCAAGCCTACTCAATGAGAAAGTTGACGTAGACTAGCATCAAGGAAGAAGGAAAAGGCAACCATGTTCATCACCAGACGCAACAACATTCAAGAAAGTTCTAACTTTCCTAATCCTTTGCTGTCTAATGTAAGAAAACAACTACGAACACCTTTTAGAACCTTGAAATTGTTTAAAAAGGAACTAACCAAATCACGACCCTGCATGCATACATGCATGAGTTATTGAAGACTAAACTTTCATCTACATCTTATAGTAACCAGAACATCACTTACATCTATATGGAAAAACAAGGTGGTTAAATTAATATGAAAGAATTCAAGCATGCAACATGTGTAGTAAAACAAATAAGGAAATACCATATACTTACACTCACGTAAACATACTTGTAAGTATCATGTCGTGAACATGCCACTGCAATATTCAAACTCATATATATATATATGTATATATATATGTGTGTGTGTGTGTAGGTATATATTTGGGAAAGAGGGGGCTGTATATCAAGAAACCAAAGAAAAAGAAACTTAAGATGTTCAAAAACTGATTCTTTTATATACACAAAACTGAGAGGAATAAAACTTATAATGCCTCTATTATGAAAACTAGTTACAAGAAGTCTTTAAGATAATAATAACTAAGAAAACCCACAATGTGGAGATATTTATATACACACATGCAGGGAGATAAACTCACATAAGCCTGGGCCATGCATGGAACACGTATGAACCACATTTATATATGTATAAATTGCATGAGCCTTGGGTCAAGGAATAACTAGTCCATGGTTACATAAAATTCGTGAGAAAATGGGTAATGATGCTTAAGAGATCACAAAAGGGTAGGATAATAACCTAAACAAAACTAATTGAGTAATGAAATACTTGGAGATATGATAAATTATGAATCCATGAATCTTGTATAGTGTAAAGATTTCTTTATATATATATATATATATATATATATATATATATATCTTGAAAAGAATTTTAGCAGTCAACTAAAAGAGAGAGAATCTTTAAGAGTCATGTATATGTAAAACTTTAATATAGTAAAGTAAAAACGTTAGCTAGTCAAACACATCAAATATATATATTAAAGAAAGAAATACTACTGTTGAACTAACAATAGCCCTCTTTCATAACAACATTTGAAACAAATGGGCTAACTCCTAATTATTAAAAACTTGAATATTGATATAGAAAGTGGAATATTGTAGGGATTTTGTAGGCCACCGTATCTTAGACAATCAGTTTTCATCACCACAAATTGACAGTGAGTTTCACAACCCCTTTTATACTATTTTATTCTTTGGGGTGAAAAGTGTGATACTTAAACTTTTTATGACTTTATGCTACATATGTTATTGTTAAAACATGAGTTTGTTGGATGTAGATTTCATAAGGTTTGTTATTCTATTGTAAGTCCCTTTATTTATGCCTAGACACAACCATTAACTCATGGGTATGAGCCAGGGGATATATTGGATAGTACTATCTTGGTTGACAACCCATTCACCTACCAGGTGGTCTTGCTAGTTACAGTCACCCAATGATGCCTATACGGTGGATGAATATGTCTAACTCTATTGTATACTTTGAAGTCGGGATGAGTTTGGTGATCATGGGATCATAACACAAGGGCAATCAGTCATAGGTTTGGTTGTGGTCTTATGTAAATTGATATCCTTACTTACTTATAAATAACATATAAAATGATTTAAAGATAGCATAACTCTTGGGGAGATGAACCCAAGGATTGATTTTATCGAGTCCCAAACTTGTGTGACTCACCAACATTTTGTTGACTGTTTTTCTCATGCTTTTCAGGTCATTAATTCAAAACCTGAGATGGGTGCATATTTTTGGATATTACTCACGAAGATTCATTTTTATTGCCTAAATGTTATAGGCTATAATCTTTTGAGAATATCTATGTGTTGTAATAGATACTTTAAAACATTGGTTGTTGGTTGTTTATTTTGAATGATGAGTAGATGTTTTAGCATTTTCATAAACCATAAGACTCTTATTTCCACATCGTCTCACCGCCCGTGATTCCGCCATCGGCGGGGGTGTGACAATACATTAATTAACACAACATCGATTGTTTCTATCCAATTTGTATTACTGGATTTGATGTTTCATTCTTTATGTGAGATAATATTGATATTTGCATAGTTTCCGTTACCTCGTTTAACCGTTTATGAAATATTTCATAGTATTGGAATAGTATTTAAACTTGAGTAAAGTTATTGTTTCGGGTAAAAATTAACAAGATTAATTTGTAGCAAAACCGAATTAGTTAAGTGGGGTTTTGTGTTCTATAATCAAGAAAAACAGTTTATAAGCAAAATAAGATAAAATTATCCCTAGGGATCCCTAGGGATATCGTGAATATGAAATGAAACAAACAGCTCAACACACGAGATTTATCCGAGGAAAAGCCCTTAATCCCTTATGATTGCCTGCATAAAAACCTCGAGAGGTGACAATCGTCACTCTGCCTTGTTCTTATTAATATAATAGAACAAAAGAACAAAGAAAGAGCACAAATGATCGATTGCTAAGTGTTGCCTAGCTTCTTAGAATGCTGTTAATACAGTTAAAAGTGACCAGATATGTGCAAGATGTCTTCCTATATCGATCATTCACCTCCATTTATGTAACACCCCGACCTATGGCGGAAACGTCGGGATGCCACGAGGGATGTGTAGATTGTTCATAAGCTCGTGGGCATCTAATTAAATCATCACATAACAAATAATCAACCAAATTAATTACATCAAAAATCATGTTCATCATGAATTAGTTACATCAACTACACGAAAGATTTAGCTAACTAACTAAATTCTAGTCTTCATAATTTCAGTTATTTTAGCTAAGTCCAAGAATCCTATGTGATGATGTCCAAAAGATGTAGAGCTATCCTGCCCTACTTACTTCTCCTCATTCCCTGAAACATGTAGAAAAATCAAGTGTCAACTACGAAGTAGTTGGTGAGTAATCATAAGTTTTTATGTTTAAAAATGTTTTACAAAATGATTATAAAAGTTTATAGTTTCCTGAGAAAATCCACATGAGCACCTGCGAGATAATCCAACACATAGCCCCATACACAATCACAAACACACAATCACATATTTCAAATAATCATAGATAATCAATCACATATACATTCAACCAATCTCAGTCATCAATATCTTCAATTAGTATAAGTGACAATACATGCATCATTGTGAATGACCAAGGTTAATGACAACGACACACGGAGTTGTAGCAATCCACGTGACAATACATGTAATCATTGCGGATGACTGAAGCCAACAACAACAACCCATGGAATAGTGACAATACATGCAATCATTGCAGATGACCGAAGTCAACGACAACGACCCACGGAATAGTGACAATACATGCAATCATTGCAGATGACTGAAGTCAACAACAACGACCCATGGAATAGTGACAATACATGCAATCATCGCAGATGACCAGAGTCAACAGCAACGACTCATGGAATTATGATAATCCAAAAATCTGAATATCATAACAATAAACAGGTGTCATCCATATGTTATTAAGATAATGTGCAAATCTGGTATACATGTTCCACTTCCGAGTTTAAAACAAAATAGTTTAATAGGAGGTTATGAGAACTCACTTGAGTCCTTAGAATTTGAATCCTTGTAGTATGCGCACTCGCGTATGTGAACTCAAAAGCAACACAATCAACCTGTATTTAATATGTTTCGTGTTTATAAGCATATGCGTTCATTTCAATTAATTACCCATACGTGTTTTCTTCTAATTATTAATTGTGTCATTAACTTAGTTTATTTCATCTAAGTTAAAGTGATTCAACTAATATTTATAATTAGTCATCATTAGTTTATAACTTAAACTTGTTAGTTCTTTTATCGTCACCTAATGATAAACAAGTCTTGAGATCCTATGTATACACTTATATGTGTGTATATGTAGAAGTGATAATCCTAATCATACACATACCTATACCTACATGCATGATTTCATTCAATTAACCACCATAATCTAAGTTATTATAGTTAACCTTATGTTTAAGAAATTTGCATTTAAATTATCCATATGAGAAGTTAAGTGTTACCCAACAAGTTCAATATATACATATATAACTCCATATTTTTTAAAGAAAACTTAATTTAGAGAAAGAAAAGGTGGTGGTTAGTATCATCCTTCATGCATGCATGATTTTTCATGATCTCTCATAGTCCTAGGTTCCCCATTAACCCTAGTTTGACACTTATATTTGTTAACCCTTGCCTTCCAGCGAACCTCCATCAATTTCCCCTAGGTTCGGCTTTAACACAGCCCCTAGGTTCGCTTGGTGTTAAGGTTCGGCCCAAGAAAGAAAGGTTCGTGGCCCTTTAGGTTTATAAGGTTCGGTTTCCATAGTTCGGCCATAGATAGGCTCGGCTAAAGCAAAAGGGTTTGTTCCTACCTGGTTCGCCCAAGGGTTCGTGCAGCTGGGTCTTGTTGGAACCAGGGTTCGGCTCCCTTCTCACAGCATAAAGGGAGGTTCGTTCACCTCCTGTGCATCAGGTTCGCCTATATGGTTCGTTTGCACGGGATTCGGCCAAAACCAGGGTTTGCATGGTAAGGTTCGGCTGAGAGAGAAGGTTCGGCCAACAAGTAGGAGGTTCAGTCATCCCTCTTGCTCAACTCAGAAGGTTCGGTGGTACTAGGGTTCATGGCTCCAGTAAGGTTCGGTCCACAAGGGAGGTTTGGCTAGCACCATAGGGTTTGGTGGAACAAAGGTTCGGCCAGCACCCTTTGGGTTCGGCCAGAACCTGTGTCGCGAACCAGCAGCTCCCATCATCTTCCCCTTCGAGTTTTGTAGGTCCTAAGGTCATCCATGGTTCCCTCATGTTCCTACTAATCCCGTTTGACATGATTTATAACCCTAATCGCGGTCAAAAGTTAAAAACCATAACCACCTTAGGTTTTTAGTAAAAACCGAAAAGTAACTTTAGATTTACCTGACTTCGTTGGCCAAACTCGGGATTTCTTCGTGGGTTTGTGTTCTCCTTGATCACGCGGTCGTCTAGGCGCCAAGATCTCGTGATTCCGACAAGAAATGAGGGAGATATGCTAGAGAGAAGTTTGAGAGAATTGTGGGTGACGAAAATGTGAGTTAGAGAGAGAGAGAGAGAGTGGGATGTGTGGAAATGAACGAGATGAGATATTTCATCTTTCCTTATACCGCGTATCATCTCCGCGTGCCCGGTCTCGTTTATTTCGCGTTAACCCCATTAAATGCTCGGTTTTACTCGTAAACGTGTTTTATAACATAAAACAATTAAATAATTATTTTCGTTTTCATAAAATGATTTTATTTAAATCCGGTTGTTTCGTATATGATTCCGTTAAATTATTTAGATGAAAGATTTGTTTAAATAAAACAATTTGTTCAAACTGGTTTTAAGTTGTGAATCCTAATAAACGTTATTAATTTCCATTTATTAATTTAATATCGTTATATATTATTTCATTATTTTGTCGAAACGCGTTACTTACGTACGTATTCGTAAAGATCGTCACCTTTCCGAATCCAACGCTCGTATCGTATTTCGATTCGATTTACGATTTATGGAATATCGTTTCAGAATATTATTCCCAATAATTATATTCGTGTGAATCGTCACCCACGCGAATACATTATCAAGCTAATATTTCTGAATTAATATTCACGTTTAAGTTATGTTCGTAACCTTACCATCACGTAATTATTTCCAATAAAACTTTCATTATTTTATTATTTTTAATATTACAATTTCCCGATCCAAAACCCACTAAACCATATCACTGACACATCCGTGATAGACCGAAATATGCATATGTATAGGGCATATGTAGGGGTCAGTCGCAACTGCCCCAGCCACCGTCCCACCGCTATTTCGATAAACCATGACCATGCGTCCTTGACTATGTTTAGCAACCAAACACTAACAAACTCCTAATACCTTTCCATTCCATTCCAAACCAAAATCCATAATCTATGAATTTAACTGCGATAAACTCTCTGGTTCTGTTTAGTTGTGTTTCAACTAAACTTCCCATGGTTTATCCATTTAATAATATGTTCTCAATATGTATACCAATATCAGTAATAACATCCAATAATTCATCATCATTAATAATTATCACATCAGGTCATAACTGTACAATCGTACATGTACGGACAAACTGAAATACAATGATGTTATAGTCTCTCCGAGTTAAGGGAATTTCGTCCCAAAATTCAACTTGTAGTGACCGTAATGAATAAATGTGGGTACTTAAGCTTCATCTGATCTTCCCGTTCTCAGGTGAATTCTGGACCACGCTTCGACTCCCAACGTACTTTGACAATTGGAATTCTACTGCGTTTGAGTTTTTAACCTCACGATCCATTATCTGAACTGGTTTTTCAACAAAGTGCATGGTATCATCGACGTGAATGTCATCGAGTGGTACCTGAAGATCCTGATCAGCTAAGCATTTCCTTAAATTGGACACGTGAAACGTCGGGTGTACATTGCTAAGTTCAGGAGGAAGTTCCAACTTGTAGGAAACCTTCTCGATCCGTTCAAGAATCTTAAAAGGGCCAACATATCATGGAGCAAGCTTACCCTTCTTCCCGAATCGTACCACTCCTTTCCAGGGAGATACTTTAAGTAATACCATATCGTCAACTTCAAACTCTAAAGGTTTCCGTCGTTTATCCACGTAACTATTCTGTCGACTGCGTGCAGCTAACAAATTGTCATGGATCTGGCGGATCTTGTCAGTCATTTCTTGAATAATCTCGGTACCAGTGATCTGCGATTCGCCGACCTCGGTCCAACAAATAGGTGACCGACATTTTCTACCATAAAGAGCTTCGAACGGCGCCATACCAATGCTTGCATGATAACTGTTGTTATACGAGAACTCAACTAATGGTAGATGGCTATCCCAATTGCCACCGAAATCGATGACACAAACTCTCAACATATCTTCAAGTGTCTGAATTGTCCGCTCCGTCTGTCCATCCGTTTGAGGATGATAGGCGCTGCTAAGATCCAATCTTGTTCCAAAAGCTTCATGAAGTGATTCCCAAAATCGCGCCGTGAAACGAGCATCACGATCCGATATTATGCTTAAGGGAATTCATTGTCGGCTAACGATCTCATCAACGTAGATACGAGCTAATTTCCGCACAGGGTACGTCTCGCGTATCAGTAATAAATGAGCCGACTTGGTTAATCGATCAATTATCACCCAAATACTATCCTTACCACTTGTAGTTCGTGGGAGTTTGGTAATAGAATCCATGGATATATTCTCCCACTTCCACATGGGTATTTCTGGTTGTACTAATAATCCTGAAGGTCGCTGGTGTTCTGCCTTGACTTTAACACAGTTAAGGCACTTAGACACATACTCAGCAATATCCTTCTTCATTCCAGGCCACCAGTACAAGGCTCTAAGGTCTTGATACATCTTATAAGCACTCGGATGGATTGAGTAAAGAGACTTATGAGCTTCATCCATAATTTCATCCTAAGATCATCTCGGTTCAGTATCCACAACCGATTCAAGTAATACATCAAACCATCATCCTTAGTTTCCAGTAGTAATTCAGCCCTGCAAGACATCTCATTTTTCAGGCTATCTTGAGCCACTGAGTGTTGTTGGGCTGTGAGAACATCATTATGGAGATTAGTGTGCACTTGGACACTATGGATTTGAACATGACTCTTGCGACTCAACGCATCTGCTACTACATTCGCTTTGCCAGGATGGTAGAGAATTTCACAATCATAATCCTTTAACAGTTCAACCCATCTCCGTTGTCTCATATTAAGCTCTTTCTGATTGAGAATATGCTGCAAAATTTTATGATCTATAAAGACTACACACTTCGTGCCATAAAGATAATGTCTCCATATCTTCAATGCAAACTCGATTGCACCAAGTTCAAAGTCATGTGTAGTGTAATTCTTCTCGTGAATTTTCAGCTGTCTTGATGCATAAGCCACAACCTTTCCCCGTTGCATGAGAACACAACCCAGACCTAGGTTGGATGCATCACAGTAGACCACAAAATCATCATTTCCGTCAGGCAGTGTCAAGACAAGAGCATCACAAAGTTTCTGCTTCAAAGTCTGAAATGCCTCTTCTTGCTTTGGTCCCCACTCCTATGGTTTATTATTTTGAGTCAAAGAAGTGAGAGGGACAGCAATCCTGGAGAAGTTCGAAATAAACTGCCGATAGTAGCTGGCAAGTACAAGAAATGATCGAATCTCCGTTGGTGTTGTCGGTGTACTCCAATTCTTCACCGCATCAATCTTCGCAGGATCCACGTGAACACCCTTTTCGTTGACTATGTGTCCCAAGAATTGAAATTCTTTAAGCCAAAATTTACACATGGAGAATTTGGCATACAGTCGCTCCTCTCTTAGGATCTCCAAAACCAACTTAAGGTGTTACTCGTGCTCTTCTTTGCTCTTGGAGTATATCAAAAATATCATCAATGAATACAATCACAAATTTATCCAAGTATGGCCTGCAAACACGGTTCATGAGATCCATTAAAACCGCCGGTGCATTGGTAAGACCGAAATGCATTACTAGAAATTCATAATGGCCATATCTTGTTCTGAAAGCCGTCTTGGGAATATCATCATCATGTACACGAAGCTGATGATACCCAGACCTCAGATCGATCTTCGAAAACCATGCCGAGCCTTGAAGTTGATCGAAAAGATCATCGATGCACTGCAGTGGATATCGATTCATAATGGTCAACTTGTTCAACTCACGGTAATCTATGCACATTCGGAATGGCCCGTCCTTTTTCTTGACAAACAGAACCGATGCACCCCATGGCGAATGACTAGGGCGAATGAATCCCTTATCAGTCAGTTCTTGTAGTTGGCTCGCCAGTTCTTGTAACTCCGAAGGCGCAAGTCTGTAAGGAGCTTTAGCGACAGGGTTCGTACCAGGTACTAAATCAATTCCAAATTCTACTTGACGTTCTGGTGGAAGACCCGGCAAGTCGTCTGGAAATACTTCAGGAAAATCTCTTATTACAGGAACGTCTTCAATGCTCTTTTCTTTCTCTTTCTTCTCCACAATGTGTGCTAAAAATGCTATACATTTCTTCCTAAGGTACTTGTGTGCTTTAGTGCATGATATCAGCTTAAGACCCTTACTAGAAGTTTCCCCAAAAACTCTTAAAGTTTCACCCGAAGGTAAGGGAATACGAATGTATATTTCGTGACAAATGATTTCCGCTTTGTGGGTGGCTAACCAATCCGTGCCTATGATAACATCAAATCTACCAAGATGCATATGTATAAGATCAATTGGGAAAACATGATCACTTAAGTTCACAGTACATCCAATAATAACAGTGTCAAAATCAATAGTGTTTCCGTCATCCACTTCCACGTTAAACGATTTATCTAAGTTTGTACGTGTTCTACCAAGCATGCATTCAAAATCATATGGATGAAACTCCTATCAGCACCAGAATCAAATAAGACAGATGCATAAGAGTTGTTGATCAGAAATGTACCATTGACCACATCCTGGTTGGCTTGAGCTGCCAGAGCATTCAGTTGAAACGCTCTGCCTCTCGCCATCCTTTGATTATTTACAGTAAATCTTGGGCACTGGTTTCTGAAATGACCCACTTCACACACTCGTAACAGGCTCTTGCCTGTACAGGTACCTGGCGAACGGGTACAGCTTGAACTGGTTGTGCTTGCGGAGCTGGCAGTGCAAGCGGTGCAGGTGGTATTCTTTGTGTTGCAGACGCGACTAGTTAAGTTAGGCATGTGATGATATCTGCAGGTGTTACATTGAGGAGTTGCCCTAACATAATTTCTGGCAGTTGAGTTGTTTGATGATTGCTGCGCAGACTTAGCAGCAAGAGTAGTAACAACGAAGTTCCTGATCTTTCTCTTCTTGTTCCTGCTTTTGGATGAACTGCCTTGTTCAGTTTTTACCTCAGTAGAAGCCTCCTTGGCAGTGGACTTTGTATCAACTTTCTTTGATCCATTTCTTGTGAGTGTTCGAGCTTTCACGTGATTATCAGTTAGTGTAGCAGATAGACTGATTGCAGCCTCCAGTGTTTTAGGGTTGCTTCCGTAGACAGTGTCTTGAATCTGCATAGGCAGACCGCCTATGTACTTCTCTATTGCTCTCTCCAATGGCGTCACCAGATGAGGTACCAGTAAGCTATACTCATGGAAGCGAGTATTATAAATCACATTCTCCCCGCTATCTTGTTTGTGTTCACAGAACTCAGTCTCCAGTTTCCTTATCTCACAGCGAGGACAAAATTCAGTGGTCATTAAGTTCTTGACCTCAGTCCATGTCAGTGCTAGGGCAGCATCAACTCCCCTAGTTCGCTTCTCGCCCTTCCACCAAGTCAGTGCTCTCTTTTGGAAAACACTAGTGGCATAGCGAACCTTCAGATTCTCGGGGCAATCACTATTGATGAAGGTGTTCTCCATGCTCTCAAACAACTGTAGCAGACTAGTGGCTGTCTCAGAACTCGTAAACTTCAGTGGATTACAGGAGTTGAAGTGTTTGAACGTGCAGACTGGTGGGTTTGCACCACCTCTATTTTGATTGAGAGTCTGATTGGCTTGAGTCAGTTGATTCACCAATCCAGTAATAAGTGTTGCTAACTCTTGCATGCCAGAGTTGGCATTACCGTTGTTATCACCATCAGCGTTGCTGTTTGAATCATCTTCGTTGTGACGGAGTGGCGCCATGTTTTTGAAGATAATAGAAACATGTTACTACCGTTTTCAACTTAAGTCATACAAACTATGGTCAAATGAGTTCATTTTAACAGTTAGGATTACATATAGGAACTATATTTTTCTCCTATCTGTCATTAAACTCATAACAAAATATTAACTTCCTAATATTATACTAAGGAATCCTAGTTGGTCATATCTATTATTAACTAATTATTCCTAAATTTCAAACATTTGACAACCTCCTGATGCAGTGCAACAAGTTTATATATAGGGCATACGTAGACTTGACCGCAGTCGCATCATCGCCATCCCACCACCGTTGCATTACACCACGATTATGCCCTTGCTAGAAATTAGGGTGTATCATGTATCTTACCATTGTCTCACTTCACAACCTTTATCCTATGTAGGATAACTTTGAGTGAAGTGGTCTCTAGTTCCCTTGGACAATTAGGTTCGCCTAATGTTTAAGTTCACCTGACATGTAGGTTTGCCTATTTCTAAGTTCACCTAATGTCTAAGTTTACCTGGCATTAAAGTTCCCCTAATGTCTAAGTTCACTAAAAATCCATACTAACTCCCAATGTTCATAATTATCAATGAGGGTTCATATCATCACTGAGTGCTCTTATTGTCACTAAGTGTTCATATCCCCCCTATAATTTATTCTCATTAAGTGTTCATACCATCACCAAGTGTTAGTATCGTCACTATGCGTTCATATTTTCACCAAGTGTCTATATCATCGCTCAAGGCTTCAGTCTATCACCAAGTGTTCGTATTGTTCGTTGATCCTATTCACCCCACGTGTCCAATAAGTGTGTTTGTAAGTGATTTTATATGTGTTCATCAAATATGATCATCCAATATGTCAATCCAAACCAAATCCAACCAACACTCCATCAACAACTTCCCCAACACTTCCTAATAATGTCCTAAGTTCCTGACACTGACAGACCCCCAATATACTACAAATGGTATATGTATAGGGCATATGTAGGGGTCAGTCGCAACTTCCCCAGCCACCGTCCCACCACCTTTGTAGCATACCACGAGTGTGTCCTTGTTTGGTGATCCTAGATCAAACAAATAATTCCTAAAGCAAATAAATTCCTAAGCAGTTAATTTCCTAAGCAATTAATTTCCCAAATGGGTAGTTCCCTTATTCTTCAATATTGACATCCACCTAAAGTACCATAAATGGTATATGTATAGGGCATATGTAGGGGTCAGTCTCAACTGCCCCAGCCAACGTCCCACCACCTTTACGATACACCACGTGCATGTCCTTATCGAATCATTAGGGCACAAGTAAGCATAAAATCAGAAATTAATACATGTGAATCAGATATATAATCAGGAGTTTAGTTAACATGTAATAAACACATAAGCATGAATCCTGAATATAATAACTAGTGTATGAAATAATTCATACTAGGGTATCCTACGGTTATAGACTAGGTCAACCATTTCTAGTAACCTAATTCCCTATAACCCAGGCTCTGATACCAATCTGTAACACCCCGACCGATGGCGGAAACGTCAGGATGCCTCGAGGGATGTGTAGATTGTTCATAAGCTCATGGGCATCTAATTAAATCATCACATATCAATTAATCAACCAAATTAATTACATCAAAAATCATGTTCATCATGAATTAGTTACATCAACTACACAAAAGATTTAGCTAACTAACTAAATTCTAGTCTTCAGAATTTCAGTTATTTTAGCTAAGTCCAAGAATCCTATGTGATGATGTCCAAAAGATGTAGAGCTATCCTGCCCTACTTACTTCTCCTCATTCCCTGAACCAAATTAATTACATCAAAGATCATGTTCATCATGAATTAGTTACATCAACTACACAAAAGATTTAGCTAACTAACTAAATTCTAGTCTTCAGAATTTCAGTTATTTTAGCTAAGTCCAAGAATCCTATGTGATGATGTCCAAAAGATGTAGAGCTATCCTGCCCTACTTACTTCTCCTCATTCCCTGAAACATGTAGAAAAATCAAGTGTCAACTACGAAGTAGTTGGTGAGTAATCATAAGTTTTTATTTTTAAAAATGTTTTACAAAATGATTATAAAAGTTTATAGTTTCCTGAGAAAATCCACATGAGCACCTACGAGATAATCCAACACATAGCCCCACACACAATCACAAACGCACAATCACATATTTCAAATAATCATAGATAATCAATCACATACACATTCAACCAATCTCAGTCATCAATATCTTCAATTAGTATAAGTGACAATACATGCATCATTGTGAATGACCAAGGTCAATGACAACGACACACGGAGTTGTGGCAATCCATGTGACAATACATGCAATCATTGCGGATGACCGAAGCCAACAACAACAACCCATGGAATAGTGACAATACATGCAATCATTGCAGATGACCGAAGTCAACAACAACGACCCACGAAATAGTGACAATACATGCAATCATTGCAGATGACCGAAGTCAACAACAACGACCCATGGAATTGTGACAATACATGCAATCATCGCGGATGACCAGAGTCAACAGTAACGACTCATGGAATTATGATAATCCAAAAATCTGAATATCATAACAATAAACAGGTGTCATCCATATGTTATTAAGATAATGTGAAAATCTGGTATACATGTTCCACCTACGAGTTTAAAACAAAATAGTTTAAAAGGAGGTTATGAGAACTCACTTGAGTCCTTCGAATTTGAATCCTTGTAGTATGCGTGCTCGCGTATGTGAACTCAAAAGCAACACAATCAACCTGTATTTAATATGTTTCGTGTTTATAAGCATATGCGTTCATTTCAATTAGCTACCCATACGTGTTTTCTTCTAATTATTAATTGTGTCATTAACTTAGTTTATTTCATCTAAGTTAAAGTGATTCAACTAATATTTATAATTAGTCATCATTAGTTTATAACTTAAACTTGTTAGTTCTTTTATGGTCACCTAATGATAAACAAGTCTTGAGATCCTATGTATACACTTATAGGTATGTGTATGTAGAAGTGATAATCCTAATCATACACATACCTATACCTGCATGCATGATTTCATTCAATTAACCACCATAATCTAAGTTATTATAGTTAACCTTATGTTTAAGAAATTTGCATTTAAATTCTCCACATGAGAAGTTAAGTGTTACCCAACAAGTTCAATATATACATATATAACTCCATAATTTTAAAGAAAACTTAATTTAGAGAAAGAAAAGGTGGTGGTTAGTATCATCCTTCATGCATGCATGATTTTTCATGATCTCTCATAGTCCTTGGTTCCCCATTAACCCTAGTTTGACCCCTATATTTGTTAACCCTTGCCTTCCAGCGACCTCCATCAAGTTCCCCCTAGGTTCGGCTTTAACACAGCCCCTAGGTTCGCTTGGTGTTAAGGTTCGGCCCAAGAAAGAAAGGTTCGTGGCCCTTTAGGTTTATAAGGTTCGGTTTCCATAGTTCGGCCATACATAGGCTCGGTTAAAGCAAAAGGGTTCGCTCCTACCTGGTCCGCCCAAGGGTTCGTGCAGCTGGGTCTTGTTGGAACCAGGGTTCGGCTCCCTTCACATAGCATAAAGGGAGGTTCGTCCACCTTCTGTGCAGCAGGTTCGTCTATATGGTTCGTTTGCATGGGGTTCGGCCATAACTAGGGTTTGCATGGTAAGGTTCGGCTGAGAGAGAAGGTTCGGCCAACAGGTGGGAGGTTCGGTTATCCCTCTTGCTCAACTCAGAAGGTTCAGTGGTACTAGGGTTTGTGGCTCCAGTAAGGTTCGGTCCACAAGGGAGGTTCGGCTAGCACCATAGGGTTTGGAGGAACAAAGGTTCGGCCAGCACTCTTTGGGTTCGGCCAGAACTTGTGTTGCGAACCAGCAGCTCCCATCATCTTCCCCTTCGATTTTTGCAGGTCCTAAGGTCATCCATGGTTCCCTGATGTTCCTACTAATCTCGTTTAACAAGATTTATATCCCTAATCGCGGACAAAAGTTAAAAACCACAACCACCTTAGGTTTTTAGTAAAAACTGAAAAGTAACTTTAGATTTACCTGACTTCATTGGCCAAACTCGGGATTTCTTCGTGGGTTTGTGTTCTCCTTGATCACGCGGTCGTGTAGGCGCCAAGATCTCGTGATTCCGACAAGAAATGAGGGAGATATGCTAGAGAGAAGTTTGAGAGAATTGTGGGTGACGAAAATGTGAGTTAGAGAGAGAATGGGATGTGTGGAAATGAAGGAGATGAGATATTTCATCTTTCCTTATACCGCATATCATCCCCGTGTGCCCGGTCTCGTTTATTTCGCGTTAACCCCGTTAAATGCTCGGTTTTACTCGTAAACGTGTTTTATAACATAAAACAATTAAATAATTATTTTCGTTTTCATAAAATGATTTTATTTAAATCCGGTTGTTTCGTATATGATTCCGTTAAATTATTTAGATGAAAGATTTGTTTAAATAAAACGATTTGTTCAAACTGGTTTTAAGTTGTGAATCCTAATAAACGTTATTAATTTCCATTTATTAATTTAATATCGTTAGATATTATTTCATTATTTTGTCGAAACGCGTTACTTACGTACGTATTCGTAAAGATCGTCACCTTTCCGAATCCAACGCTCGTATCATATTTCGATTCGATTTACGATTTATGGAATATCGTTTCAGAATATTATTCCCAATAATTATATTCGTGTGAATCGTCACCCACGCGAATACATTATCAAGCTAATATTTCTGAATTAATATTCACGTTTAAGTTATGTTCGTAACCTCACCATCGCGTAATTATTTCCAATAAAGCTTTCATTATTTTATTATCTTTAATATTACAATTTCCCAATCCAAAACCCACTAAACCATATCACTGACACATCCGTGATAGACCGAAATATGCATTTGTATAGGGCATATGTAGGGGTGAGTCGCAACTGCCCAGCCACCGTCCCACCGCTATTTCGATAAACCATGACCATGCGTCCTTGACTATGTTTAGCAACCAAACACTAACAAACTCCTAATACCTTTCCATTCCATACCAAAATCCATAATCTGTGAATTTAACTGCGATAAACTCTCTGGTTCTGTTTAGTTGTGTTTCAACTAAACTTCCCATGGTTTATGCATTTAATAATATGCTCTCAACATGTATACCAATATCAGTAATAACATCCAATAATTCATCATCATTAATAATTATCACATCAGGTCGTAACTATACAATCGTACCTGTACGGACAAACTGAAATACAGTGATGTTACAATTTATATCACAAAAAGAAATACAATGGTATAATAAGTGGTTCCACATTTTCCGCTCCACTCCTGGTCATGCGCAACTTCTTCCACATGGCCGTTGATATCTTTATCATCTGGTCCACGTTCTACTCCAATATCCGACAAAATAGGGATTTTAGTTTCCTTTTACCTGTTGACTTAATTCAAACATTAAGAGCACATGTCGATATAATAAATAACAATTAATATTTATAATCATTATTTATTAAATATGTCGTCAGTTTAGGTAAGTTAATATATACAAATATCCCAACATATCCTGAATTATTCTGGATTCTGAAATATCCCTAATTTAATCGAAAAATTGTAAGCACAACAATTATGTTTTGATGATGTCCTTGAAAAATTAAGATCATTAAATATAGTCAAAATTCAGTTTCTATGCAGGCAAACAACTTTAAGCTCAAACATAGTATTTTTGCATTTTGCAGGTACTTTTGATGTTTTGATTTGCAACTTATTAAAGGTTTATCCAATTAAAATAATCATGCTTCTTTGAATGCAATAACTGAGTATATTGTTATTTATACAAAACGATTACACTTTTTGTGATTGTATGAAATAATTTTTATTATTTAGTTTGATTTAAGTGTGATGGTATGTATTTGTTCAGTAAATTCTGGATGTGGCAATCTGTTGTCTAACTAATATTTGAGGCATCTTTAACTCTTTCTAAAAGGCTTTTAGTTTTTCTTCTTGTTTTCATAAACCTTACAACAGTCTGATTTTGTAGGATCCCTACTTACCCTCTCAAACATTGGATTTGTTGTCCTCATCATGTAAATAAGCATATCATCTTCCATGATCGGAAACAGTTTCTTAGTTGTCATTAACCAATTAGCCATTGGTTCCCTTGTCTTGTAACATCATAGTTTCCAATCAATGGAGGAGGCTTGTTGTATTCCATTACTGCATCAATTGGTTGGGAATTTAACAAATTTTTAGTTCTTTGGAACTGTTTGCGTTTTAAGCAACTTTCACGTGTCTTTTAGGTGATGGTTGTTGTCCTACTTTGATTTCTAGCCAACTATTTCTTGCAGTGAATGAATTCAACTTTTAACATTTCATAAGGAAGAGTCACTTCAATAAAGTCCTCCACACCATTAAGACTTTGGCGTTCACGTCGTCTTCATACCAAGGTTTTAAGCATTCTCTTCTACTTCTTCTTCACTCAAGAGCTTCATTCACATTTTGATCATTTGTTTCTATCATGATTCATCTCGACAACAATCTTTTAGTATTCATGTGATTGAGTAGTGTGATATTCAACTCTTTCTTGCCCAGGATTGAAGTTGGGCCTTGCATCAGGCCAAATTTGTTTCATCAAAAATTTTCATTGATATCCACATAACACAAAAAATACAAATGAAATTATACATCAAGACATAATTACATCAACATGAATATCTTTCAACTAGAAAATAAAAAAAATAAAGTTTTATAATGACGTTAAAATTAATATATGTAATAAAGGTAACATAACATATATATATTTTTACTATTTTGAAAATAAAAAACTTGTGTTTATAAATGATTTTTTGTTTCTTTACTAATATTAATTTTAATTGACATCCATATTGACACATTGACACACACCTTTAGTTGTATTTTGGAAAGCTTTGTAAACAATATTTGTTACATACGCAAATTTTCAGGTTTTAATCTTAACCAAACTTTAATTTTATGTGCAACACTAGATTTATTTAATTTAAATTTAATTTAAATCCAACAAATCAACTAAAGAAGATATATGATAATACTTTATATTTAGTTCAAATCATTTTGTTCATAATCAAATATCAAAATTTAAAACTCAAAACTCATCGTTTTAATAACACGCAAACTAAGTTAAAAAAACTAAAACCAAAACACATGTTTATAAATACACGTGAAATTAAAAATAAAAACAAAACAAATTATAGTTTTTATGAAGACAAAATAATAATAGCAGTAGCAGTAGCAGTAACAGTACTAGTACGTCTCCTCAAGCCACATCACTAATACATCAACCCAAAATTTTGACTACTATCCAAATGTAAACTAACCAAACTCCACTTTTGACGGTGGCAAGTATAGCAAGTATAGAATGTTTCAAATCATACAATTGAAAACCATACCTATCTTCTTTTTAGACAAGTCCTTTAACACCCCGACCGATGGCGGAAACGTCGGGATGCCACGAGACATGTGTAGATTGTTAACAAGCTCGTAGGCATCTAAAGTATCATCACATAACATTTAATTCATTTAAAGTAATTACACAAAAATCATGTTCATCATGATTCAATATACAATGATTACTCAAAAGATATAGCTAAATTAACTAAACCCTAATCTTCATTGATCCAGTTAATTTAGCTAAGTCCAAGATCCTATGTGACGAAGTCCAAAAGATGTAGAGCTACCATGCTCTACCTACTTCTCTTCATTTCCTGAAACATGCAGAAAAACAATTGTCAACTACGAGAGTAATTGGTGAGTAATCATAAGTTTTATATTCTTCAAAATGTTTATAAAAGTTTAATCAATTACACGTGTGAACCTGTAATGTGACACCAATCTGTATATTGACAACAAACACACAAAGTCAAATAATTCAAATAATCCAAATATTCACAAGTAATCATTCAAATACATTAAATCGATCTCAACGAATCATTCATCACAATATTCTCAATATAATATACCACGGAGGACCTCGGTTAACCCAATCAAAGGTGGAATCATCGCGGAGGACCACAATCAACTCAATCAACGATATTCCTAATAATCATAAGTATCAATATTGTGCACCGCGGAGGACCAAAGTCAACTCAATTAACAACAACTCAATCATCGCAGAGGACCGAAGTCAACTCGATCAACAATGACTCACTCAAATTATATCATTCCATATCCACAATACATCTCAATAATGATGTCTCAATAATAATCCCGGTTCCACACTTGTCTTATCAAAATTAGATTTATTTTGGTATACATGTTTCACCCTCGAGTTTGAAAGCAAAATATTTAAAAAGGGGATTATGAGAACTCAGCTAAAACCTGTCGATACTAACATTTGCAGACTACCATCGATCTTATCATCTTCGAAAGCTAATATCGACAGTCATGGCAAAACATTAGTATCGATGGGTTATTTTCAAAAATCAATTTCGATATAGGTTAGAGTCGACAGCCACCCTCCCATCGATATTGTTAATATCGATGGGACCATCTTCCCTAGCAGCCATGATCGACTAAGTGTAGTTGCAGGTGTCTCCTATGGCTCCAAATCGTACATGTAGGCTCGATTAAGAGTTTTAAGATGTTAAAAATCGGATTACAATATAAGAGTTGAAACCGGTTGTTTTTAAGTGAAAACCAAAAAGTAAAACAACCGATCTATCCTCAAAACTCGACAAAACTCTTAAAATCTTCGTGGTTTTACGATATACTCGATTATACGAACAATTTGGGACAAGAATCAACCAAAATGGTTGAGAAATGAAGAACTCTTAGAGAGAAGTTCTTGAGAGAGAAAGTTCTGGAAATTGATTTTTAGAGGGAGAAATGGGATGGAGAAATGAGGAAGAAGAGTTATCTCATCCCTTTTATACTCCGTGTTAATCCCGCTTGCTCGGTTTCGCTTATTTACGCGTTAATTATCACTAAAAGAAATTGGAGGGTTTACCCACACATATAATTGTGTAGGTAAATACCTACACATATTTATATTAGTGTAGGTAATTAGTTGATGATACCTTTTGATAATGACTAACACTTAATATGTGTTGGTAATGCATTTTACCTACACTTAACATTGGTGGGAAATTTTCTCCCCAAAATTTACAAACAACTAAATGGTTAATTAGCCACACATTTGATATTTTTATGTTATGTGTAGGTAAAGTATCTACACATACATAAAAACACTAAAATATGTGTGGGTAATTGATTGTGTTTTACCTACACATAATATCTGTAAATATATATCTACACATACCCAGTAATGAACAATATGCGTAGATATTAGATACATATTATATACACATACAAAACATGTTAAATAAAATACGTAGATAAAAATGACATGACATGGAAATAAATATTTAAAATAAAATTTAAACCAAATTGATATGATCACACATAATTTACATATGTAAATGTTTCCTAGACATTTTTGTATATGTGTAGGTATTAGGGGTGTTCAGAAAAACCAAAAAATGAAAATTGTTTAAAATCGTTAATCGAACAATATATATAACAGAAAAAAATCGAACCAAACTGTGAATTCGGTTTTCCTTTCGATTTCTAACTGTATTTGAAATCCAAAGTCGGTTTTCGATTCGATTATCGAATTTGTTTTCAACTTTGGTTTGTTCGGTTTAAATTAATAAAAATAACCCAAATTAGGGGTATTCAGAACACTGATAGATAAACGAGATATAATTCAAAGAAATAAGAAACAAAAACATTAACAAATAAACGAGATGTGGTTCTAAGAAAAAGACATATAAATAAAACCAAAACCGTAATCAGACAAAATAAACTAATTATAAACTATACTAAAGAAACACTAAAAAGCCCTAGCAAACAATCAAACTTGATATTCAAGGGTTTTTGTTTTCTCTATTGCTTTAGGATAAGATAGTAAGAAACAATAACATCTTTCACGTTCACGTACATGCCACTCTCTTCCACCGATTCCACCGAATCTCCTTCTCGCTTTCAATCGACGACCACCATTGCCTCTTTTTATCAATTTCGTCCTTCTCCTACTCCCTGTCCTCTGCGCACACCACCATCAAAACCCTCCATTGATCTAATTTTCTCAAGGAGTCGACGCAAACGGCCCTACAATCATCCAGGTACGAATTTTTGTTCTTTGTGTTAGGGTTAGGATGTTTTTTTTACGTTTTATGGTTTAATTGTGTGTGTCTTGGTCTTCTTAGTCTTGCAATTGGCCCCTTCAAATTAGTTTTGTTACCTGGAGTTTTCATCAATAGATATACTAGGGTTTCTTGTATGTTAATTTGATTTTGAAATGACTTTGAATGAGTAGCTGAAGGATGTGCTTAGTTCTGATGGAAAAATCAGGCCCTAACAGACCTGTTTGCATCAATTATGCAACTTTTATTGCTTGGTGTTTTATTTTCTTTCAAATTTCCCTAATCATAACATCTTTGTAGTCATTAATTTTTGTGATTCTTAGGTCACCAGGGCTTGATATAGCTGAAATTTAGCACTATTACAGCCTTGTTGCAGGTTCACAAAACAAGTTGTAACAAGGAGTATGCAAAGTAAATACTTCAAACACATAATGAGACTATTTGTTGCAGCCCTGCATTACGTGTACATTTGCCATATAATGTTTGTTGTCAGTAACAAGGAGTTCACAAAACAAGATACATAATGAGATTGTTTGTTGAGTTTTATAAAAGCAATGTAGGATGTTTATACTTTTATGCATTTTAAAGCACTTTGGGCAACTTTTAACTCCAACCCATTTCAATTTATTTACTTTTGTGAATTTTATAATCCACCTATTTATACAAACTCCACTTATAGGAACCAAAGATAGAAATTGGTGATGATGAACTCAATAAACTAATTTTCTAAGAATATATACAAAAACATAACATAATACCATCTCATTATAAGCAACCACCGAACAGTGTACCCAACAAACCATATCTTCATGCATTTATTTTAAAGTGGTAGTTTTGATTCACTTAAAAATGGGTTAACTTGGGTTGTTTATCAACTCTAATGGATTAAACGAATTGTAATAGTGCTGAATTTCAGCTATTAATCTTTGTGGCTAACAAATTATTTAAGGCTGATTTGTAGCCTTGTACAACCTTATTACAACATTTTTTCAGTCCTTATTTAATCTCATAGAAACCTGGTTAATCCGCCCAAGTTGTGGCATAATTTATAGCAGCTTACCCTTGTATCATTCAGCTTATTTAGGCTATTGACAATCACAATTCTGCACTAATTGCTGCATTAAACAGCCTTTGATAGCCCCGTTTTACACTACTTAAACAACATCATTTTTTGGACTAATCTACCTCTTATAATAAGGCTTTTACGTACATTTTAGCAGCTACTATCAGTCTAAAACAAATTAAAACCAAACTAATAATATTTAAGAATCAGTCACACCGAATTTCATTATTACTTGAAAAACTGCACGAACAATTCAACAAAATAATTAAAAATCTAAGTATAGATAGTTATTAATTTGTTCTTATTTTCAACAAGTAACAATCTTAAACACATACATATTAGTTATATGGCGTAAAAGGACAATTATCAAAGTAATGAACAAAAATTACTTCATCATTGAAAACCTAAATCTTCAATAATGGAAAACCATCGAATAGCCATATGACCTTATTCAAGTTCAAATTAAACATGCTCAATCACCATGTGTCATTGATTGTATACAATTTAGGCATTAAATAGTTGATTCATACCTTAATTTGCAAAAATAGATTGCTTAGTCTTCAGAAAAACACAGTAGCAACCGTGTACACGAGGAGCACACGGGTAGGATGTTTCAAGAGGGAGAAAATGAAGTGAAATATGGTATAATGATAAGCAACTTTTGATAATGTTATCGTATAACTGCACCGCAACGCGTGGGTAATAGAACCTCGTTCCTAACAAAAAGTAACAGATACTTCAAAACAGAAGAAGCCCTAAATCCTAGTTCATCCTTCATTATATATTTGTCTTATTTTTTATTGTCTTTTACAATAAGCTATCAAACCAAAAAAAATCCCTAGTCATTTGATGGTTACTACTATTTAATTCATTTGAGGTTACTACTATTTAATCAATTATTCTTTGCGGTCGGGCATGCAGTTGTGAAAGTGTATGCAATTTATTTAAAATATGCAATTATATAGTTGTTTTGAGTGTGGTAGCATGCAATATTTATAGAAAAATTTTATCACCTTAGGATATTGTCATTATATTATTTATATTTTTTAGACTTGTAGAGCCCATACAGAGACAAAAATTGACAAAGTCAACCTGTGACCAGATGAATACTTGATTTTGTGTATTTTTGAGTACTATGTTTTTCGAGTACTTATGATTTTCAAGTAATCGAACCATTTTCGTGTATAGAGGTTCGAGTACTCCTAGAGTAGTATAAATAGACATATTTTGTACTGTTCTAGGGTTGGATTCCCGAGGCAATTGCTCTCTAGACGTATTGAGGCATTGTTCTTGCGAACTTCACGAAATATATATGAAGATTGCATTTTAACATCTTTTCTATTGATTCTAAACTGGATTCTGCACACTTTAGAGTCATTCGGTGTCGATTGGAGCCATAAAGCTCAAGTCTTGATTGAGATCTAGACCTACAATTGGTATCAGAGCCTTCGAGCTCTTTTCTACACCAAGGTAACAACTTTTTCGTGCAAGTTTGATACTTTCTTGATCTTCTCCTCATCATCTAGCTGCTGTCAAAATTTGGGGCTCTAAATCTTGAAAAATTTTACTTTGGAAAATTTTCAAGTATTATCGAGTTCTAAATTTCGAGAACAGCTCTTCGAGTACCACAGTTCAAGTTCAACAGCCTTAGCAAAATTGTTTCTGAGTTTTTGGGTTTTGGGTACTACATTTCGAGAACAAGTCTTCGAGTACAGGTTTTCGAATACTTGGTTTTCGAGATCTCATTTTCAAGTTCAGCATTTCGAGTTCAGCATATCGAGTACAACATTTCGAAACTTGGAGTTCGTGAACTCATGTTCGAGTACAGAACTTTGGGTATAAAGCTTCGAGTATTCCTGGATCATTTTCGTGTATTGCTTGGGATTTGAACACTTAAGGATTTCGAGAACACAGGGACTTCGGGAACTTGTTAATTTCGAGAACCAGGACTTAGAAAATTTTCTGATCATCATGGCATCAAAAGAATCTGACCAACTTATCCAACTTGCTAAACTTGGATAATGAGATAGGCACAGAAACTTAGCCACCAAGGCTTGTATTAGGAGACAACTTCCAAGACTGGAAGTTCAGATTCTAGTCTTTCATCAAATATACAGATCCAAAGATATGGAGATCGATAGAGGAAGGGCCTTATGTGTCGATGTACCAGAGTGAGTTGAATGGGCTAATTTCCAAGGATCCAGAGTTGTACAATGAGAACGACATCCTATTGAAGAAGAAGGATGACAAGGCGTATGCCTCAATTACTATGGCGCTGTCTACTGATATGGCTCATGGGTTCAAGGAGAACCAGACCGCCAAACAACTCTTGGATGCGTTAGTGGAACGCTTCGAAGGGAATGAGGATATGAGAGAAAGTCGCAAAGACATGTTGAGACAACGGTTCAACATGTTTAATCATATCAAGGGAGAGTCCCTAGAAGCCCAACTCAACAGATTCACTCACCTCATGACAGAGATTACAAGTGCCCAATAGAGATGTCAAAGGGAGAAGTCAATAAGAAACTCTTGAATTCACTACCGTACAACTGGAACTCCAACCTCACAACAATCAAGAGGACAAAAGACATGTACAAGACTACTCTCAGTGAGTTGATCTCAATCATCAACTCATATGACATGGATGACAAGCAAAGGGCGCTTAATCATGTCAGTTCCATGGGCATTACTCCTGCTTCTAAGAATGCTGCTCTCTTGTCTGCCATCAATTATCAAGCTTCTAGTTCTCAGCATTTCCAGACTTCGTCATCTCAGTCTGTTTTTTGGGACTGCATTCATCTCATCTAGGCAAGCCAGTTCAGTTCCCAAGATCAGCCCGAAGAGAGGAGAATTTGCTACTGTTCAAAGGGTTCATGAACAATTTTAACGCTTTCATTGTAGGAGAATTGGCACCGGCCAATCTTACTCAAGACAATTTGGAGCAGATCAACCTAGCTGATGTGGAAGAGATGGATATTTCATGGCAGATAGCCATGGCGGTCTTTCAGGCAAAGAAATTCATTAAGAAGTGTGGCGAAAACAGTTTTGGGAACAACCCAGGAAGGAGGCTGGGGTTCGATAAGTCAAAGCTTAGATGCTACAATTGTGACCATCCGGATCACTTTGCTCAGGAATGTAAGTTGCCCAAGGTTGTGAAAGAGGCCGACAAGAAGCCTGAAGAGAAGGCTGGAGTTGGAACTGGAGCTAGCACATATAAAGCATTGGTTAGACAAGAAACTGACTCATATGGCTGGTGCGATCGGGTGCAAGAGCTTTAGATGACTTTGAGTCATGCGTTCATGGCTGAGGTGGATGACAAATGCAATGAGGTAACAGAAAATCTATGTTCTACTTCTTGCATTGAGAAGGTTTTCAAGTACCGTTCTCACAATGAGGACTTAATCAAGGAAGTCACCAAACTTAAATATTTTAACTCTGAATTTCTTAAAAATGAGGAACTTTTCAAAAAGAAACTTGACGCTGAAAAGCATGATATTTCACAATTAAAAGAACTTTTAGGTGATAAAGAGTCCAACTAATAGGATGCCAGGCGTCGAATAGATGAACTATCCTCAGAGTTAGAACAAGTTAAAACACAGTTGTCCAAAACTAAAATCAAAGCTGATAAATATGAGTATTCGAGTACTGTGGTGGCTAACATGATTGATGTTCAGATTAGGAGAAGGGAGAAAATTGGGCTTGGTGTTACTGAGGTGAAACCTCCATGGAACCATAACTACTCCATCATGCCCAATATCAACACATCTGTTGATGATCTACTGTTAAAGTCAAACCGAAGGTTTGAGTTCACCACTGGTTCTAACTAACCAGTGCAACTTACAGCAGATCTTGTCTTGACTAACCTTAATGATTCCGATAGTTCTAAGGTTTGTGCAGAAGGTTTGAGTGTTTCAGGTTCAAGGGAGAAGAAGGAGGAAAGAAGTGCTAGCATGAGCACATATTGTTCAACTTCACATAGCAAATCGCATTTTGTTCCAATAGTTGATTTTGTTGGAAGATTTGAATCAATCACTATTAAACCAAATGAAATGATTAAGGATTTTAAGACTAATTTTGCTAAAATTAATGACGATGTTAAAAACAAAATTGTCTTAGAATCAGATTCTTCTCTTTTGACTGGGCAGGTAACTCAGGCTCATTCCACAGTCACTCCTAAGGCAGGTTCAAAGTTAAACCCTAACTGTGAACCTTATTGTTGGACTAAAAGAACCAATGAGCCTGATCAGAAAAATCTCTAAGTCTCACAGCACTTATAACAACTGAAGAAGAACACAACGGCTGACATTCAATGTACAAAAGATACAAGATCTGAAGAGATATACAACAGCTGAAGTGTAAGTCATCAGATGTTGTAGTGTGTAGTTTAGTCTTCAGTAGTTTTCTTTCAGTTCTTGTAAAAGTCTGATGAGTAGTTTACTCATCAGATGTTTTAGTTTATTACTTCAGTAGTTTTATTGCTTCAGTAGTTGTAAGAGAATGTCTTCAGATGTTGTAGACATTCTCAGTAGTTTAGTTATTTCAGTTGTTTTGTTTTGTCTGTTAGGTGTCAACATCATGTGACATCATCAGACGTCACTGTCTTTATATAAGGGCAGTTGACAATTTTTGTAATGTAACGAAGTTAGCGAATTGAATGAAATATTCCTTTTGCATAAACTCTCTCTCTATAACAAAGTTGTGCGATTACTGTTTGATTGAATGAACTCTGTTCTTGCTATTATTGTGCTAATTCAATTTTGAATTCCGCTGCTATACTTTAATATTGAATCAATTGAGAACATCTGATCCTACAATTGGTATCAGAGCAGGTTAATCATTGATCGATTAAACAATTGATCTCTGAAACTGCTCAAATTTGTTCTCTAGTTGATCGAATTAGCTGATTAGGAAGAATTTGTTATAGATTGAAGTTTTCTGCTAACTTCTGTTGATTTGTCTTTCGATATCAATCTGTTTTGATTCAATTGATTGAAATTTGCATTAGTTTGTGTGTAATTGTTTGAATCTGTGATCATGACAACTCCAAACAATGATCCGCACAATACAGGCTCCGCAACCAAGCCTCCGATGCTTGTGCGGAGTGAGTACAACATTTGGCAACGTAGAATGCTACATCACCTGTCGATTAACAGCGCAGGATGTTGGAAATCTGTAGTGCATGGTCCGTATAAACCCATGATCACTGATCCTGAAACTAAACTAATGATTCCGAAACCTTCGGATATGTATTCAGATGAGGATATTAAATTGTTTGAAATTGATGCTAAAGCTCATGGTATTCTGGCCATGGCCTTGCCGAATGAGATTTATTCTGGCTTGATGCATCATGATACTGCTCATGATCTCTGGGTTGCACTGAAAGAACAATTCGGTGGAACGGATGAGGTTTTAGCAAACACTAGAGAAATCCTTGCTCAGCAGTATGAGACCTTTTCTCATAGAAAGGGTGAATCATTGACTCAACAATTTGAGCGGTTCTCATGTTTAATTTCTGAGTTGAAAATGGTTAAGCAAGAATATACTAATAGTCAGATGAATAACAGATTTCTCAGATCACTGCCTGAGAGATGGGACACATACACAATTGTCCTACGCTCTAATGCTAATCTGGAAAATCTATCTCTCACCCAATTACATGGGAAACTCTTAACTTTTGAGAGAGAGGTAGAACAGAAGAGAAAACTGTCTTCATCTGGAAAACTTGCTGATGATTTTGTTCCTGGTAACACTGCTTTGATAGGTCAGGAGTCAGAGTTTAGTGGGTCTGAATGTTCTTATGATGAACATATTGATTTTTCTACTAACAATTCTGAACATGCTTTTGTTGGAGTTGATGGTAATGCAGGAAATTATGGTGATAACTTGTGTTTTGTGATGGATGATTTGAAAGGAATTCCGGATGATGATCTAGAGGAGATGGACATTTTGAGTCAAATGGCATTAATCAATATCAGATCACAAAAGTTCTATAAACGAACAGGAAGAAAGTTCCCTGGATTATCTGGCAAAACCAAAGTTGGATTTGACAAAGGGAAGCTGAGGTGCCATAAGTGTCACAGACTTGGTCACTTTGCTAGAGAGTGCAAATCTACTGGTTCTAACTCTGCTGCACCTTTTGTGACTTTTCCAAGCAACAACACATCAAGCAAAGGACCACAATCTTCTGGTACTAGTCAACAACAATTCTATCCAGCTCACTTTGTTCCACAAAATCCTATGCCATATCCATATCCTTGTTTTTACATGCCTCAACCTACACACACTCCAGCATTAATTCCTTCACAATCACCTGCTCTTCCTGATCCCAGCAAATCACAAACCAATCAACAGCCTCAACAACAACATCATCAGAGTTTCTTTACTCCTGGAGTAGTTGATTGGAGTAGCCTACCTGATGATTTATCTGACTTCAACATGCAGCCTTACTCTGAAAATGGTCCACATGGTGGAGACAATCCTTTTGGAAATCTTGCATTGATGGCTATTGATTCAACTGACAACACTTGTCAATCTTCTTCAACATCACATGTATCCTCTGAATCCAAAGCTAAGTTATGTTCAGAGTCTTGTGTTTCAGCATTTGCTTCCATTAGAGAAATCAATGTTGAGTTAATCAATGAGAAGTTGGCTTTAGAAAGGGTCATGACAAAGAATAAAACTGAATTTGAGAATGTTTTGAATGAAAAAGAGTCTGAAATTTACAAACTCAAGTGTCAATTGTCTGATGAAAAGGCTAGGGTGGAAGTCATGCTTGTAAAACACAATGATTTGAAACAAACACTTGCAGCAACCCAAGTAGAATGTGCAAAATGGGTTGAATCCTGCAAGGGATTTGAGTTGCTGTTAAACAAGCAAACAGCATCCAATGTTAAGTTTGGTATTGGATACAATCACACTGCCCCCCCAGCTGATTATACACCAAAGAATCTTAACTGTGAGTCTGAAGGGGACAGTGTATACCAATTCACCAAGTCCTCAGCAAAGTCTGATGCTGATGAATCATTTGAAAGTGATTCAAGTGCATGCAAATCTGAATCTGAAATTATGGATATTGAAACCTATTCTTATTCTCTTGGATGTACAAATGTTATCCAGGATGACATAGGTCAGGATAGTGTTTTAATTGAGATTGATCCTGATGAAAATGTTTCAAATGAATTAAATTTAAAACTGGTTAAGTCAGATAGGCATGGCACTGGAGAAAATGATGCACGACTTTTAATAAGTCAAAGTCACTCATCAGCAGTTGTTGAAAAAGCTGATACTACAACAACTGATGTTGGTGAATGTGTTGATACTCAAGTGCTGAAGCATAACTCTTCAGATGTTGTCAACACATCAGCTGTAGTCAATTTGTCTACAAATACTGATGTTTCAAATGTACTGAAGAACAAAAATTCAGTCTCTAAGCCATCCGTACTTGTAAACAATCACAAGGAAAAGAAAAAGAGGGTGCCTTGTGAAATTTGTAGGCTGTTTAATCATTCAACTGATGAATGCTGGTACAGAAAAGGTTCTAAATTCAACAAAATCAAGCATAAAAACAAGAACATACTCAAAATGAAACATGAATTCAGTTCAAAGTTTGTACCAGAATCATCAGTAGTTTCAAAATCTGGAAAATCCTTACAAGGAAATAACTCAAGTACATCCAAGAAAGGAAAAGGGATTGTTCCAGATTCAGGGAAACAACACTTGACAGCATCTCATTTGATTAAAGACACTAAAATGATCAAACACAAAAATAAAAAATCAAGTTCTGATGTGTCTGATGAAATCAAAATTTTAACTCAAAATCATAATCAACTGATGCTAATGATGCAACAACTGATAGGAAAAGTCAATCTGGCAGAGGCATCTGTTGATTCATTTCATAAAAAGAAATCAAAATCAAAAGTCAAAGCAAAATCTTCTGATAAGAATGCTTCAAGTGTTGCTTCAACTGACAATGTTACTTTTGTTTCATCATGTGTTAACAGACCCAAAACCAAAATGGTTTGGGTCCAAAAGTCTAACTAAGTGTGTTGTTGTATGCAGGGTCCTTCAGCATGCCAAAATAGCATCTGGTATGTTGATAGTGGAGGATCCATGCATATGACTGGGAGCAGATCTCTCCTTCATAATTATTTCACTGGAAGGAAGGGATTTGTATCCTTTGGAAATGATGCTAAGGGTTACATTATAGGTAAAGGTGTGGTAACAAATGGTGAGATTAGGTTTGATGATGTGAATCATGTTGAGAATCTTAAGTATAATCTTCTGAGTGTTAGTCAAATGTGTGATAAGGGTCATGTTTCTCTGTTCACTAAGCAAGATTGTAGGATTTTATCTTCTGATGTGATGCCTTTGATTGGCAAAGTCTTAGATGAGTATACACTCCTTAAGGCTAACAGAGTGGGAAAGGTATATGCCTTTGATTTATCTAAGAAAATCTCTGTCAAGGGTCATCCTTGTTTATTTTCTAAGGCCTCTTTCCAGGAGTCCAATCTGTGGCATAGAAGATTAGGTCATGTGAACATCAAAAACATGAATCAATTGGTGAAGCATGGATTGGTTAGAGGTCTTCCCTTAAAGGATTTTAGTTGTGATGAGAATTGCACTGCATGCTTGAAAGGAAAGCAACACAAAGTCTCTTTTCCTCCAATTGGAGATTCCAAATCCACCAGTTGTTTGCACATGTTGCACATGGATTTATTTGGGCCAGTTCAGATAATGTCTATGGCAAAGAAGAAGTATTGTCTAGTCATTGTAGATGACTACTCAAGGTTTGTCTGGACTTTCTTCTTGCACTCAAAAAGTGAGGTTGCCAAGGCTATTATGAACTTTGTGTTGTATGTTGAAAAGCAATATTCTATACCTGTCAAGTGTGTAAGGAGTGATAATGGCACAGAATTTAGAAATCACATTTTAGATGAATTTTATCTATCAAAGGGAATTCAGAGGCAGTACAGTATTCCCAGGACTCCTGAACAAAATGGAGTTGTAGAAAGGAAAAATAGAACCTTGATTGAAGCTGCCAGAACAATGCTGGCTGACTCTGGTCTGCCTTTGACCTTCTGGGCAGAAGCCATCAACACAGCTTGCTATGTGCAAAACAGGGTTCTAGTAAATCAAAGATGGTTGAAAACTCCATATGAAATACTTCACAATCTAACTCCTTTGATTTCCTTCTTCAGAGCTTTTGGGTGTCCATGTTATATCCTTAACACCAAAGATCAACTCACAAAGTTTGATTCCAAAGTTGATGCAGGATATTTTGTTGGATATTCTTCAACTTGCAAAGCTTATAGAGTGTTCAATTGTCGAACAAAGATTGTTGAAGAAACTCTTCATGTTAAATTCAATGAATGTCCCAAAGATCCCATTCCTCAAAATCCTGCTGAAATGTTTGATCTTAACATCTTGCAACATGAATTTCCAGTTGAGCCTAATGTTGAAGCACATGAGGTACTTACTGCAGATCCACCACAAGCTTCTACAGAAACCACACAAGGAAGTCCTGATGATGAAGATGAAAGTACTCATCTGTTCAGATTTAGTGATAATCTGCCACTATCTGCTAAATCTGATGCTCCTCCTGCTCCAGTTGCTGCTCCAAATACAAATGCTGATGAAATTCTGGCATCTTCTAAATCCTTTGAAATTCCTGCTGCTGTATTTCCTGAATCTTCTTCAACTGCAGCATCTGTTCCTCCAGCAAACACTTGCACTGATCTTATTCCATATCAAGAACTGAAGGATCATCCATTATCTCAAGTTCTTGGTGATATTTCTGCTGGTGTTTCCACAAGAAGTCAATTATCCAACTTTTGTCTTTATGCTCTATTTGTAAGTCAACAAGAGCCAAAGAACTATCACATAGCACTTAGAGACATTGGCTGGGTGGAGGCAATGCAGTTGGAGTTGTTGCAGTTCAAGAAACAACAAGTTTGGGAGCTGGTTTCTCTACCTCCAGGTAAGTGTGCAATAGGCACAAAATGGGTGTTTAGGAATAAAACAGATGAAAATGGTCAAATCATTAAAAACAAAGCTAGACTGGTTGTACAGGGGTTTTCTCAGGAAGAAGGTATTGATTATGATGAAACTTTTGCCCCTGTAGCCAGACTAGAAGCAATTAGGTTGTTCTTAGCATATGCTGCCTTACATAAACTTAAAGTTTTTCAAATGGATGTCAAAAGTGCTTTCTTATATGGTAAAATAAAAGAGGAAGTGTATGTGTGTCAACCTCCAGGCTTTGAGGACAATAAACATCCTGATTGGGTGTACAAGCTTGATAAAGCTCTTTATGGGCTGAAACAAGCACCTAGAGCCTGGTATGACACTTTATCCACTTTTCTTCTCAAAAATAATTTCACTAGAGGCTCCATTGATAAAACTTTATTCATAAAGAATGTAGGACAGCATAAGCTACTTGTTCAAATTTATGTTGATGACATTATATTTGCTTCATCTGATCTAAAGTTGTGTGATGCTTTCACTGAGCTTATGACCACAAATTTTGAAATGAGTGCCATGGGGGAACTGCAGTTTTTCTTGGGTCTTCAAATTAAACAAAAACCTGATGGAATTTTCATTCACCAATCAAAATACTCAAAAGAGCTGTTAAAGAAATTTGATTTGCAAAACTGTAAACCATGTTCTAACCCCATGAGCAGCACCACACAACTTGATGCTGATCTGAAAGGTACTTCAGTGGATGAAACTCTTTATAGATGTATGATTGGCTCTTTGATGTATCTAACTGCATCAAGGCCAGACATTATGTTTGCCACATGTGTCTGTGCTAGATTTCAGGCTGCACCTAAAGAATCTCATCTGATTGCTGTGAAAAGAATTTTCAGATACTTACAGGGTACTCAATCTCTGGGAATATGGTACTCCACTGGACATTCCTGCAAGCTAGTTGCTTTTTCTGATAGTGACTATGCAGGATGCAAACTCTCAAGAAAATCTACTTCTGGTGGGTGTCAATTTCTAGGAAATTGTCTGGTTTCTTGGCAAAGTAAGAAACAAACATCTGTAGCCACTTCCACTGCTGAAGCCGAGTACATTGCTGCTGCAAGTTGTACTTCACAAATTCTCTGGCTTCAGTCTCAACTCTTAGATTATGGCATCAAAGAACTGAAGACACCATTGTTAATGGATAGTGCTTCAGCTCTTTGTATTGTCAAGAATCCAGTTCAGCACTCTAGGACTAAACACATTGAGATCAGACATCATTTTATAAGAGATTGTTATGAAAAGGGTCTGATTGATCCAAAGTTTGTTCCTAGTGCTGATGAGCTTGCAGACATCTTTACTAAGCCTTTAGACACCTCAACTTTTCAAAATTTAGTTCTAAGGCTTGGTATGCTGCAACTTGAATAGGTTGGTTTTTCATAAAATAAATTTTAATTTCTTTTCAAAAACCCAAAAATATTTTCAATTGTTCTTTTCAAATAAATTTTTTTTACCTTGAAATTTTTTTGATATTTTCAGTATATACTGATACATATCAAAAGTACTGATTCAAGAAAAAAATATGACCTTTTCTAATACTCTAAGTTACAAGTACTGATGAGTATTGATTCACTAAGTACTGAACGTCAAACAATGTTTACAAGTTCTGATGAACAAATTGTTTACAAGTTCTGATGAACAAATTGTTTACAAGTTCTGATGAACAACTTGTTTACAAGTGCTGATGAACACATTGTTCACAAGTTCTGATGAACACAATTTCCACAAAGTCTGATGAACAACTGATGAAAACAACTGCTGAACAAAATTGTCGACAACACCTGATGAGTAATTTTAACTCTTCAGTTGTTTTAACCTCTGTTGTTTTCTCTATTTAACTCAACCTTCTTCAGTTGTTTCATTATCACTTTCTCAGAACTTTCCATCTTTTTCAAAAACCTATTTTCCCTCTCCAGTCTTTGCATCCATGGCGTCCATAACCTTGAAACCGCGTCATAACTCCATTGCCTATCTGACCAAATCCTCTTTCTGGTCAAAGTTTGATGAAGCTGTGGATTTGATGAATGCTTCTCAATTCAAAACTGCTTTTCTCATCAATCCAACCCTATATGTCGACTCTATTCATCAATTCTGGATGAATGTGGAACTGATCAATGTTGGCACAGGAGTAATCTCTCTTCGGTCCATTGTCAATGGTCATAACGTGCACATAAGCCCAGCTGAACTGAGGGAGGTTCTTCAGCTCGATGATGCTAATCTGGTCACCCAATTTCCTAAGAGCGCAACTGACCTCTGTTTTACACGTCATGAATACCAGGGTGACTTGAGTGACTCAACACTTTTCAAGAAGCACTTCAATGACCCAGAGCGCCTGATATTTCATATGATCAACATATGCTTGGCTCCGAAGTCTTCTTCATGGGACCAAATGTCTTCCAGGTGGCAACAGGTATTGTATTCAATCCTTGAATCTCAAAAATTAAATTTTTCTCAAATTCTGTTTTCTGAATTAACTGAACATGCTGCTAAGCCTGTTTCTTCTAGATGGCTACTCTATCCACGTTTTATCATGGCCATCATAGAGAAACAGCTTCAGCAAAATGGCCTTGTTGGTCAGGGGATCTCTGCTCCAGCAGTTTTGTTGGAAGTATATTCCCGACACAACTCTAACCTTACTCTAAAAGAGGCTGCCCGAAAGCTAAAACCCAAGCAGAGGGAACCCACAGTCTCCACTTCTACTTCCAAATCCAAAGTCCCCACCAAACCAAAATCCAAAAAGCCCAAAAAGGCTGCTCAGGGAAATGAGTCCCCTGAGTCTGCCCATGCCTCACCAAGGCATGACATGGTCACTGGGAGTAGTCAACCAGTGGTCCATCAGACTCTACCAGCTCAAACCGCCCAGGTTTCCTCTCAACAGGATCCTGGAGCAACCATTGTAGGGGCAGACACATCTCTAGAACCTCTTTCATTTGAAAAGGTTTCTATTGAACAGCACCAATCTCCCCGGGTGCACTCTCTTTCAAAGCCAATTCCTATGGAAACCACCCCAGATAGCCCCACTTTTGTTATTGACAACATCCTGGATCAGTTGAACACTCCTATCCCCTCCCAGACACCTATCACTACTGGGATTAGCTCCAACATTGAGGGGGGGGGATCAAAGTGTCTCTAATATCCCACAGGATTATGACTACCACATCAGATCTCCTAGTGTGGAAAGAGAGATTCTGATATCTGACAAGGCTGCTACTTCATCACCTCCATCATTTGGAGTGATTGATAGTGGTACCATTGCTAAGACCTTGTCAGAGGCAACAACTGATGAAGGGGTTACCCCTGAGGTTGGAAGTCCCCAGTACCAAGAAAAAGGGGCACCTGATCATGTTGAGCCACACTCAACTCAGGTAGATCCTGATATTCTCAGGAGGTCAGATGATTCAGCTAAGGCTGATGATGACCAAAGCACACTTGCTGAGGTTCTGAAACAGAATCAAATCCTTGAGGCTGAGGTTTGTAGACTCCATGAGCTACTCACCAAAATGTCCAAGGACAAAAGTCCATCTTCCCCAATTACCCCACAGATGGCACCTTCTCATCCTGAAGGTCACCCAAACACTTCCACCATTACTTCACAATTTGACAAGCCTCCAGCCACTGCTTCAGGCACTAATCTTTTGGGTTCTAGCCCCCCAGAGGCATTAGCTGCTGCCCTTCTAACTGTCATCCCTCTCATCACTCCTTTACTAAAAACCATCATTGCCCAAGCCCTTGATGAGAGGCTACCCTCCAAATCTCAAATTCAGCAGATGGTAGATGATGCTGTGACTGCCAGACTTACAACTCTTCATACTCCTTCTTCCCCTGCAGCCAAAAAGGGGGAGTTAGGAACAGAGTCAGTCACAACTTCAGCTTCCAAAAGGCAAAGGTCTGACAATGAAGATATTGCTTCTGAAAGGTCTCCTGCCATTCAAGTGACATACAAGAGACAGAAAAAGAGTAAAACTGCTGAGGTTGTCAACAGGGCTGATGAGGAGATTGAACATGTAAATGTTGGTGATAAAGAAGCTGAGGTAAGCATTGAGAAGGTAAGTACTGAACAAGTTACAACCTCTGATGTACAAGAAACTGAACAAGAGGAGATGCAAGAACAAGAAGTTCAAATTCAGAGGGTTGAGGTTGAGAAATCTTCAGAAAGTGTTGAGGTAAGGGCTCCTCTAAAGAAAAGAAGGCAACTGAGAATTGAGGAAGATTCAGATGAGGAAGACAGGATGCCTATCTCTATAGTCATTAAAACAAAGGTTCAAAAGCCTGATTCAGCAACAACTGGGTCAGACCTGGCCATTCAAAAGAAGAAAGTAACTTTACCTGCCAAATATGTGCCTGAGAAGCCACTGGTGTTTGGTCAACATCCAATGATCACACCCGAGTCTAGAATGTTGGCAGTAAAAGTGAAGCTTGAAGAAGAAGAGAACCAGAAACAGCATGATGAGCAAATCTTAAAGATGGTTGACAAGGATTATCCTCAGACATCAACCATTATTGCAATGAAGAAAGAAGCTCAAAGGTTGTATGCTCTGAGGTTCACCTACCAGTATAGGAAGGAACAAATTAGAATGTGGCCTGATCCAAGAATCATTCACAGGATACACAAGAAAGAAGCTCCAGCATCTTATGCCAGAAGAATCAGAAGGGTCTTAAGTGCTGACATTATGCTAGGGTCAGTACTTGATCCTTGGGAGATAATCAATGACTTCAAGAGTGTGTACAACTCTGGCTCAAACGCTCCAAAGTTTATAGAAAACAAAATGATCAAGAAAGGCTTGGTATATAGGAAACTTGAAAATGTTCAACAAAATGAGCTTTCTCTGTTTTTGGAAGGGAAGCATCCTGATGAGTTTGTATACAGAGAGATTACTAGAGTTGAGCTGAATGATGGGACAACGGCCAGGTACTTGTCTGAGTATTATGGACCTGAGTCCTTCTTTGAAGGTGAACCTGAGAGGCTGACTCCAGAAGAGAAGGTAATATTGCTTGAGGCATATGTCAGGGAGTCCTTCAGGTTAGTATATAATCAATAGCATTAATGAGAGGGGTTAATGCTCATAGTCCATTTCCCCAATGGAGTTCCCTCTCATATTTTGCTTGTTAGATTTTTTTTTGAAGCTGTTGATTATCAGGCATACACTTTAACTGGTCATTTTGATACTGATCTCAAAGAAAAAGACTTATCTTTCAGCCTGGGAGTAAATAAGTGAGACCATAAATAAATTAGAGGTTTTTGGCTGCATTGGTTCAGGGGGAGTTTGTTGGACTAAAAGAACCAATGAGCCTGATCAGAAAAATCTCTAAGTCTCACAGCACTTATAACAACTGAAGAAGAACACAACGGCTGACATTCAATGTACAAAAGATACAAGATCTGAAGAGATATACAACAGCTGAAGTGTAAGTCATCAGGTGTTGTAGTGTGTAGTTTAGTCTTCAGTAGTTTTCTTTCAGTTCTTGTAAAAGTCTGATGAGTAGTTTACTCATCAGATGTTTTAGTTTATTACTTCAGTAGTTTTATTGCTTCAGTAGTTGTAAGAGAATGTCTTCAGATGTTGTAGACATTCTCAGTAGTTTAGTTATTTCAGTTGTTTTGTTTTGTCTGTTAGGTGTCAACATCATGTGACATCATCAGACGTCACTGTCTTTATATAAGGGCAGTTGACAATTTTTGTAATGTAACGAAGTTAGCGAATTGAATGAAATATTCCTTTTGCAGAAACTCTCTCTCTATAACAAAGTTGTGCGATTACTGTTTGATTGAATGAACTCTGTTCTTGCTATTATTGTGCTAATTCAATTTTGAATTCCGCTGCTATACTTTAATATTGAATCAATTGAGAACATCTGATCCTACACTTATGTTCCAACTGGGTCATTGGAACAAGCCTCCTCAAGTTCTATCTTTGGTCTGAGTGACTGTGATGTAAAGCCATTTGACCCAAAGGAGTTACATGACAAAGTCTGTTGCTATGCATGTGGAAGACCAGGCCACATTGCTAGACATTGTTTGCATCGACCTACTGAATTCTTCTATAATAAGAATCAGAAGGCCAAACCCAAGGCTAAACCTGTTAAAAGACCAATGTGGACTGACCAATCCTCCAAGCCTAGGGTAATGTCACACCCCGAGCCGGCGGGAACGGATTGGCTTTCCCGTCGGGCGGAAGGTTCTCGGGGCGCGATATCGTGAGTGATAATCGTGATGATCAGATTGTTTACATAGCATCAATGTTAAGAATAACTAAAGCACAATATATATCATTAAACTAGGATTACAAAGTTAAATTACAATATCAATGTCTAGTAATTTAACTAAGTAAACCTATCAAAATAATCAAATGTTTCTATCTTGTATCTGTACAAGATATCAAAGTGATTCGTATCGATATCAAAAGATGTGCTTTCCAAAAGTCTACTAGGTCCTCTATCTGATTATTCTAGCATGCAACCATGTGTCTTAGCTTAAACATGTGCATCACCTGAGAAAGCATGTAAGAAAACAAAGTCAACACAATGGTTGGTGAGTTCATGTAGTTTTATGTAAAATATTTTGAAAAATCACTTGAATGACAACCTTAACCTCACCATTAACCACATATTCCATTTGTTTCAGTATGCTTATATATAGGGCATATGTAGGGTCGAACATACCGTCCGCCCAGCCACCGTCCCACCACATACCAAACCACATGATATAGTGTTCCTGATGATAATTAAGTGTTTCATCCTACATCTTTGATTTCATAACAATTGATTCATAGAATTTTTACCCTGTAAATGTTTACCTTGATTCCCTGAATGACAACCTTAACCTCATCAACGACCACCTATGCTAACCAACCGAGTATGCTTATATATAGGGCATATGCAGGGGAAAAGCCCCAGCCACCATCCCACCATATACCGGGCTGCTTAACATATTGTTGTTAATGATAATTAAGCATTTCATTCCACACTATTGATCCTTAACATTTGATTATTCTGAATATGTTTACCTTGATTTTCCCGAAATGACAACCTTAACCTCACTAACAACCACCTATGCTATCCAACCAAGTATGCTTATATATAGGGCATATGTAGGGGACAAGCCCCAGCCACCGTCCCACCACATGCCGGGCTGCTTAACATATTGTTGTTAATGATAATTAAGCATTTTACTCTCAACCAACACCACATCTGTTAGAGTTTCAAAATAAGTTTATGAGTTCACTTCTGTGGACAACTGAATTTCTGGAGGTTGCATCACCAATGGATACACCCAATGGTATTCAGTATCAATCCACAGGAGCAACTAGAATGTAACGGTCTGCATCGATGCGCAGATAGAGGATATCCATTAGTAGACACAGAGTCTAGTAATAGTATCATAATCATCCTAGCCACCGTTACAAAACATGGATGGACAATGAAGAACACTGAATGACTAGTAGGAGTTGACTCCATAGGTCAATATGCGAGGGTCAATCAGTCTGTCTTACAAGGTCCTGACAACGAAAAACACTGAATGACTAGGAGGAGTTGACTTTGTAGGTCAACATGCGATGGCCAATCAGTCTGTCTTACGAAGTCCTTGCTGATTATTCAGTATTTCACCTTTCCGATACCATGTGCACATGTACCTGATTACCCACTTGAATCCCCTTTGTTAACATGTTTAAGTTTCTGAGTTTATTGAATATTGAGTATAAGCATTTGACTAGGAACACTGATCACAAACATTGAGTACTGAGTAAAAGATTTGAGCATTTAAGTAAAAGGATTGAGTTTACAACATTGTACACAAAAGTGGCTGAGCTTTAATGTTTAAGCATAAAGTAAGAAAGTATTGGAATATAAAGTATTAGCATGTAAAGCATTTGAGCAAGCTAATATCCAATATTGATTTAAAGTATTGAATTTAAGTTTTGAGTAATATTCTTGAGTATAACAAAGTATACGTTTAACAATATGTATTTGAGAAATTTTTTATGAGTAATGATATGAGTAAGTATATGTTTAAGAAAGATACAATCATGACTTATAATCATGATAGTTTATAACTGAAATCATAAAGATTAAGCATCAACAAAATGAATGAACAACTTAATAGTTAACAGTTTATAAATAATTTTATAAACAGAAGCTAATAAGCATTTCATAAAATATGACAATAATTATATAATTCGTTTATACAAAACATTTGACATGTTTCTCAGTCCCGAAGTAAAAACAAAATAGTTTGAAAAGGGACAAATGAACTCACCTTGTGTTTGTAGTGGTTGACTAGGTATAAACAAGAATACACGCGCTCGTTGTTTGTACTTGTTATGATGTTCACAATCCTGTATCGATTTCATAGTAATTGTAGCTTATAAGTACATGTTGTAGTGATTTGTGTGCGTATAAGTGTCAGTGTTAGCCCTAAAGTTGGCTAACACTGTGAGTCTCGGTCATTATTCGGCCCTTGTTTTTCATCGTTGATTCTAGTAGTACTTAATCCAATTAGATCAGGGTTAGCATGTTCTATCTATACCTTTAATCCAACCATGTGTAAAATAGTCGTGTTTTAAATGTTATGAGTACATTAAATCTAAGGAATATACCACCTTTGTAGTAATAACATCATGATCACCATACATGCTAATTCCTCCCATTAGTTTCATGTATATGTTCTTGTATTGATTCGTGTGGGCCGAATGGTACCCATAAGTCGTGTGACTAGTGGGCCAAGGAATTAACTTGGGCCTTTTTAACGCTATGTGTGGGCTAAGTAATTGTGTTGGGGCCAAGTATGTGTATGGGCCGATTCTCACTGGGCCGGCAAGTTCTAGTGGGCCGAATAACATCTTTATGGATCGATTTGGGCTGGACTACATGTGTGTCAACTAGTTGAGCCATGTGAGTCGATGTGGGCCAACAATAGGTATTGTGATCAAATGGTTCAAAGGATAGCAGGCTGGTCACAATAGGTCAGCAAACCTTCAAGTTGATTAGCTCTCAGGTTCGGCTAATGTTACAGCCCCACGAACCTTAAGGTTCGCTCGCGACAACACTAGGTTCGTGGTCTTTGCTAGGGTTCGGGGATAGTAGGTCTGGCTGAGGTGCGAAGTCTCGGTGATGTTCAGGTTCGATGCATCCAAGTTCGAACAGCAAGGTTCGCTGGTGGAATGCTCGGCTGATAATGTAGGTTCGCCTAGGATGAATAGAGGTTAAGCCATGGATAGTTCGCCCTGAGGTTCGACAGTTGCGGTGTGCAGCAGGTTTCTAGGAGGGTTCGCCTCCTTCATGCATGGTTCGTGCATGGGAGGTTCGCCCATGTTACAAAGGTTCGTCGGCTTTGGAATTTCGAGAGTCACATATTCACCAACTAAGAAAGGTTCAGCTGCTACCTGGGCAAAAAGGTTCGTGGATGGCACAACAGGGTTCGACCATGGCTGTGGCTCACGAACCCTGGTTCGAGCATCATCACCTCCATCGAATCCATCAACTCCGGACCATGATCTAAGTTATTCTCACGCTATGAATAGTTGCTAGGGGTGCGAGGCTCGAAGGGTTTGTGCAAAGGACCGGTTAGGGTTGTTTTAACAATAGTGAAAGTAAAAACCCTATTATTCGTGAGTTTCTCTTCATCATACCTTGAAAATGGCTGGACAAATCCACAGATCGTTTGTACTTCCTTGTAGAGGGAGTCGAGAGCTTCGCGTGGACACCAAGAACGCGTGATTTAGTCAAGAACCGAGCAAGATACGAAGGTTTAAAGTCTTGAGTGTTTAGAGAGAGAGAGAGAGGTGGAGGTTTTAAGAGCTAGAGAGAGAGAGGAGATGTGATAAATGAAGAAAATGGCTTCATTCATGCCTTATATACCCCGGGGGTATTCGGGTTCGTTTCAGTAGCTCGGTTCGCGTTTTCTTCGCGTTTCCGGATTATTACGCGCGTGTCTTATAATTTAAATAAAAGAGTTTATTTTTAATTGTTTGGAAGGTGGTTATTTCTAGTAATTAGTTTAAATATTAATCTCTTGGATTATTTATCGAAAACAATCATTTTTACGCGTTTCGTTAATTCTTTCGCGAATTTTGCGCGTTTTAATTAAAATAGTTTCTTCTTAATTTATTTCTGATGAGTTTCAAAATTGTAAAATAGGAAATATTACATTTCCTTAATTTTATTATCGTTCGTATCGTTACGTCAGAAAACGTCACCTACGCGCGTTTTCGTACAGAGCGCTAACTGTACGAACACGATCGTACGTTTCACTTTCTGATTTTGTTTTCTACTTTTCAGTCATCATTTCAGATCGTTAAACTTTCAGATCTATTCGTACAGATCATCACCTGTACGAATAATTCGTCGGTTTAGCATTCTGTAATAGCAACTGTTATAGTTTTGTTCTGTTTTTCCTTGCATACGTTTATACATAATAGCATCCAATCAAAATGTGTATATCTGTTCAGTGTTTTCTGACGTGTTTCTGACTGTTAAACCACAAGGTTTAAATCAGATTTCAAACAATCGCAAAATAGTTTAGTGTTAAGCATCATGTGTAAATAGTATCTACCTAGTTCAAGTAGTTTGTACTTGAGTTGCTGTGCAGTTTACTGTGCAAATTACTGTTCCGGTAACGATTCCGGCACAGATGTTACAGTCTCCCCTTGTTAAAAAAATTTCGTCCCGAAATTTAAAACTTATTATCAGAAGCAACTTCCTTTGTAACAAGTGAAAAGACTTTTGTATGGTGTGAGGTTCTTACGCTCCCAGATTAAACTCTGGGTCGCGCTTATGATTTCTTATGCATAGCCTCAGAGTTTTGCTAGTCTTATTGCTCATAGTTGTCTTACTGCTACGGTTCGCTACTTATTTGCATTATTCTAACACTTTGTTGTTCTAAACAAACGGATGCTATTAGCATCAATTGTTGCACAACCTTGGTGTTAGCTGTAGTTTCCTACTTATGTCATATGAGTTTATCGAGGATTCTTTCATTGTTTCTACCATAGTCGAAGAGTTCCTAAGTTCTCATGGAATACGTATGTGGTTATACTAATAGGAATAAGATAAATTTCTTATTCACACTAGTATCAAAATAAAATAAACACTTATGAGTTAAAGGGTGTCACATACGAGTACCCGTCTCTGGGTCTTGGTGTGCAACAGGAGCTCCTATCATGAAAGCTCTTCCCCTTGGTATTTGATCTCCCTGTTGTACCCTCTTTGGGCAGTTCCTGGAATAATGACCTAGTTCTCCACAGTTATAGCATCCTCGATTGTTGTTGTTGTAGTTGCCAAGATTTGGTGGTGGTATTGCCATAGCAGCATTGTTCACAGCTGGTGCCGGTGGAGTCCGACAGTGTTGAACCAGATGGCCTTTTCGGCCACAGTTGGTGCACTGCCTACATGTCATTGTGACAGCATGATGAAATTGGCATTGTGCACATTGAGGATGTACACCAGTGTAAGGTTTGCATGCAGCTTTAGCAGGTACTGCAGCAACTTGATTGAGTGGTGTGGGCATCGTGTAGTGTCGGATGACTTTTTGCTTCTTCTTCGGTTGTTCCTCTGCTTCTCCTGAATCCTTCTTTAAAACTCCTGATGCGACCATCAAGTCAGTAAGTTTGGCTGACAGTGAAATAGCCAATTCTAGAGTTACAGGATTTGCAGAAATGACAAGACTCTGAATGCAGGCTGGTAATCCGCCTACATACCTATCTATACATTTCTCCAGAGTTGGTACCATTTCTGGCACCAAGGCTACCAGTTCATGATAGCGACTAGTGAAAGTCATGTGGTCACCTCCTTTCATTACGTGATTTGAGAGTTCAACTTCCAGTCTCTGCAGTTCGTGCTTAGGACAGAATTCATTCTTCAGAAGGATTTTGAATTCTGCCCAAGGCATGGCTAGTGCTTCATCTCTACCTCAAGCGTGTATCTGGGAGTTCCACCAGGTTAGGGCACGCTTACTGAAAGATCCAGCAGCGTAGCGAACCTTATGTCGTTCCGGACAACCACTTATGTCCAGTGTAGTCTCCATCTTCTCTAACCATTGGATCAGTCCAACGGCTCCTTCAACGCCGCTAAAGCTTGGCGGTTTGCAACCTACAAATGATTTGTAGGAACAGTCTGCAGTAGTGCCGGTGTTTCCACTAGTTTCCCCCGCAGTATGCCCGGAGTTGTTACCGTGGCCTTGAATTCTGTTGATCATCTCTGGGATAATATCCTTCAGCTGATTAGTCAACTGACTACTCAGTAATGTTGCCAAGGCAACAGTAGCAGGATCCAGAACTAGAGTTGCATTCGGGTTCGGAGGAGGGTTCAGTGGAGGAGGAGGTGGCAGCGGTGAATCTGGTGGTGATGGTGTCGATGAGTGAGGTGCAGAAGTCTGTGGGGTAGGTACCGGGGTCGGTTGTCTTCGGGGCGGCATTCTGATCATAACCAAAAGGATATTGGTTAGTGCAGTGATCGAATGCAGAAGACACAATGCAATTCTTAAATCCTATGTTCTCTACATGAGGGTCCCTAAGTTATAGTCTAGGCCAAACCGTTTTAAGTAAATGACCTATTATTCTCTATAACCGTGAGCTCTGATACCAATCTGTCACACCCCAAGACGGCGGGAACGGATCGGCTTTCCCGTCGGGCAGAAGGTTCTCGGGGCGCGATATCGTAAGTGATAATCGTGATAATCAGATTGTTTACATAGCATCAATGTTATGAATAACTAAAGCACAATATATATTATTAAAATAGGATTACAAAGTTAAATTACAATATCAGTGTCTAGTAATTTAACTAAGTAAACCTATCAAAATAATCAAATGTTTCTATCTTGTATCTGTACAAGATATCAAAAGTGATTTCATAACAATTGATTCATAGAATTTTTACCCTGTAAATGTTTACCTTGATTCCCTGAATGACAACCTTAACCTCATCAACGACCACCTATGCTAACCAACCGAGTATGCTCATATATAGGGCATATGTAGGGGACAAGCCCCAACCACCATCCCACCACATACCGGGCTGCTTAACAAATTGTTGTTAATGATAATTAAGCATTTCATTCCACACTATTGATCCTTAATGTTTGATTATTCTGAATATGTTTACCTTGATTTCCCCGAAATGACAACCTTAAGCTCACTAACAACCACCTATGCTATCCAACCAAGTATGCTTATATATAGGGCATATGTAGGGGACAAGCCCCAGCCACCGTCCCACCACATACCGGGCTACTTAACATATTGTTGTTAATGATAATTAAGCATTTTACTCTTAACCAACACCAATACCACATCCGTTAGAGTTTCAAAATAAGTTTATGAGTTCACTTCTGTGGACAACTGAATTTCTAGAGGGTGCATCACCAAAGGATACACCCAATGGTATTCAGTATCAATCCACAGGAGCAACTAGGGTGTAACGGTCTGCATCGATGTGCAGATAGAGGATATCCATTAGTAGACACAGAGTCTACTAATAGTATCATAATCATCCTAGCCACCGTTAAAAACATGGATGGACAATGAAGAACACTGAATGACTAGTAGGAGTTGACTCCATAGGTCAACATGCGAGGGTCAATCAGTCTGTCTTACAAGGTCCTGACAACGAAGAACACTGAATGACTAGGAGGAGTTGACTTTGTAGGTCAACATGCGATGGCCAATCAGTCTGTCTTACGAAGTCCTTGCTGATTATTCAGTATTTCACCTTTCCGATACCATGTGCACATGTACCTGATTACCCACTTGAATCCCCTTTGTTAACATGTTTAAGTTTCTGAGTTTATTGAATATTGAGTATAAGCATTTGACTAGGAACACTGATCACAAACATTAAGTACTGAGTAAAAGATTTGAGCATTTAAGTAAAAGGATTCAGTTTACAACATGGTACACAAAAGTGGCTGAGCTTTAATGTTTAAGCATAAAGTAAGAAAGTATTGTACTATAAAGTATTAGCACGTAAAGCATTTGAGCAAGCTAATATCCAATATTGATTAAAAGTATCGAATGTAAGTTTTGAGTAATATTCTTGAGTATAACAAAGTATACGTTTAACAATATGTATTTGAGAAATTTTTTATGAGTAATGATATGAGTAAGTATATGTTTAAGAAAGATACAATCATGACTTATAATCATGATAGTATAACTAAAATCATAAAGATTAAGCATCAACAAAATGAATGAACAACTTAATAGTTAACAGTTTATAAATAATTTTATAAACAGAAGCTAATAAGCATTTCATAAAACATGACAACAATTATATAATTCGTTTATACAAAACATTTGACATGTTTCTCAGTCCCGAAGTAAAAACAAAATAGTTTGAAAAGGGACAAATGAACTCACCTTGTGTTTGTAGTGGTTGACTAGGTATAAACAAGAATACACGTGCTCGTTGTTTGTACTTGTTATGATGTTCACAATCCTGTATCGATTTCATAGTAATTGTAGCTTATAAGTACATGTTGTAGTGATTTGTGTGCGTATAAGTGTCAGTGTTAGCCCTAAAGTTGGCTAACACTGTGAGTCTCGATCTTTATTCGGCCCTTGTTTTTCGTCGTTGATTCTAGTAGTACTTAATCTAATTAGATCAGGGTTATCATGTTCTATCTATATCTTTAATCCAACCATGTGTAAAATAGTCGTGTTTTAAATGTTATGAGTACATTAAATCTAAGGAGTATACCGCCTTAGTAGTAATAACATCATGATCACCATGCATGCTAATTCCTCCCATTAGTTTCATGTGTATGTTCATGTATTGATTCGTGTGGGTTGAATGGTACCCATAAGTCGTGTGACTAGTGGGCCAAGGAATTAACTTGGGCCTTTTTAAGGCTGTGTGTTTGCTAAGTAATTGTGTTGGGGCCATGTATGTGTATGGGCCGATTCTCACTGGGCCGGCAAGTTCTAGTGGGCCGAATAACATCTTTATGGATCGATTGGGCCATAGTGGGCCGAGATATGTTGGGCCGATTAAGTAATTTGGGCTGGACTACATGTGTGTCAACTAGTTGAGCCATGTGAGTCGATGTGGGCCAACAATAGGTATTGTGATCAAATGGTTCAAAGGATAGCAAGCTGGTCACAATAGGTCAGCGAACCTTCAAGTTGATTAGCTCTCAGGTTCGGCTAATGTTACAGCCCCACGAACCTTAAGGTTCGCTCGCGACAACACTAGGTTCGTGGTCTTTGCTAGGGTTCGGGGATAGTAGGTTCGGCTGAGGTGCAAAGTCTCGGTGATGTTTAGGTTCGGTGCATCCAAGTTCGAACAACAAGGTTCGCTGGTGAAAGGCTCAGTTGATAATGTAGGTTCGCCTAGGATGAATAGAGGTTCGGCCATGGATAGTTCGCCCTGAGGTTCGACAGTTGCGGTGTGCAGCAGGTTCGTAGGAGGGTTCGCCTCCTTCATGCATGGTTTGTGCATGGGAGGTTCGCCCATGTCACAAAGGTTCATCGGCTTTGGAACTTCGGGAGTCACAGATTCGCCAACTAAGAAAGGTTCGGCTGCTACCTGGGCAAAAAGGTTCGTGGACGGCACAACAGGGTTCGGCCATGGCTGTGGCTCAGGAACCCTGGTTCGAGCATCATCACCTCCATCGAATCCATCAACTCCGGACCATGATCTAAGTTATTCTCACACTGGGAAGAGTTGCTAGGGGTGCGAGGCTCGAAGAGTTTGTACAAAGGACCGGTTAGGGTTGTTTTAACAATAATGAAAGTAAAAACCCTATTATTCGTGAGTTTCTCTTCATCATACCTCGAAAATGGCTGGACAAATCCACAGAACGTTTGTACTTCCTTGTAGAGGGAGTCGAGAGCTTCGCGTGGACACCAAGAACACGTGATTTCGTCAAGAACCGAGCAAGATACAAAGGTTTAAAGTCATGAATGTTTAGAGAGAGAGGTGGAGGTTTTAAGAGCTAGAGAGAGAGAGGAGATGTGATAAATGAAGAAAATGGCTTCATTCATGCCTTATATACCCCGGGGGTATTCGGGTTCGTTTCAGTAGCTCGGTTCGCGTTTCCGGATTATTATGCGTGTGTCTTATAATTTAAATAAAAGAGTTTATTTTTAATTGTTTGGAAGGTGGTTATTTCTAGTAATTAGTTTAAATATTAATATCTTGGATTATTTATCGAAAACAATCATTTTTACGCGTTTCGTTAATTCTTTCGCGAATTTTACGCGTTTTAATTAAAATAGTTTCTTCTTAATTTATTTTTGATGAGTTTCAAAATTGTATAATAGGAAAGATTATATTTCCTTAATTTTATTATCGTTCGTATCGTTACGTCAGAAAACGTCACCTACGCGCGTTTTCGTACAGAGCACTAACTGTACGAACACGATCGTATGTTTCACTTTCTGATTTTGTTTTCTATTTTTCAGTCATCATATCAGATCGTTAAACTTTCAGATCTATTCGTACAGATCGTCACCTGTATGAATAATTCGTCGGTTTAGCATTCTGTAATAGCAACTGTTATAGTTTTGTTCTGTTTATCCTCGCATACGTTTATACATAATAGCATCCAATCAAAATGTGTATATCTATTCAGTGTTGTCTGACGTGTTTCTGACTGTTAAACCACAAGGTTTAAATCAGATTTCAGACAATCGCAAAATAGTTTAGTGTTAAGCATCATGTGTAAATAGTATCTACCTAGTTCAAGTAGTTTGTACTTGAGTTACTGTGCACTTTACTGTGCAAATTACTGTTCCGGTAACGATTCCGGCACAGATGTTACAGTCTCCCCTTGTTAAAGAAATTTTGTCCCGAAATTTAAAACTTATTATCAGAAACAACTTCCTTTGTACCCATTTCTCATTAAATGTGTGTGTGTGTTATGCAGGGATGACCAAATAAGCTGAAGAATGTTTGGTACGTGGTTAGGGGTTTGTCCCAGCATATGACTGGGGATTTTTCTCAGTTGCATGAAGTCACACCGTTTAATGGAGGATACGTCTCGTTTGCTGGAGACAAAGTTTGGAAAATCAACATGACGGGCACGATTACTAATGGAACTCTAAGTTTAGAAGACGTGTACTATGTCGATGAACTCAACCACAACTTATTGAGTGTTTCTCAGATCTGTGACAAGAGCTTTACAACACACTTCACAAACAAAGAGTGTCTTATCTTGAAGCCCAGATTTGTTGTACCGGAGAAATGGATCTTGATGCGGACTCCGAGAATAAACAATGCCTACATCGTCAACATGAATTCTGATTCATACACGGAAACACCTGTTTGTTTTCTAAGGCATCGGAGACTGACTGTCTGCTGTGGCATCGTTGACTGGGTCATGTCAAGCTAAGGGAGATCATGTCATTGGTCTACCTTCTAAGGATTTCTCCACAATTGAGAAGTGCATCGCATGTGCCAAAGGGAAGCAACACAAGAGGCCCCAAAAACCCAAACAATTCAACTCAATTTCATCAATTCTGTAGCTTCTTCATGTGGATCTCTTTGGACTGGTTAATGTCATGAGCATCGGGAAGAAGTCATACTGTCTTGTTGTAACAGATGATTATTCCAGATTCACTTGGGTGTTCTTTCTTGCCAAGAAAGATGAGACACTAGAGATTCTAAAGAATTTTATCACCCTAATCGAAAATCAGAAGAATTTAAAGGTTAAGGTGATCAGAACCGACAATGGCATCGAGTTTAGAAATCAGGGAACCGAACGCTTATCGAGGGAATTACTCGACAGTACAGTGCAACTCGTACACCTCAGCAAAATGGATTTTCTGAAAGAAGGAACCGAACGCTTATCGAGGCTGCACGGACCATGTTGTCAGAGTCAAAGCTGCCAATATTCTTCTGGGCTGAAGCTGTTAACACGGCTTGCTATGTTCTAAACCAAGCTCTACTGAAAAAACGCCATCAGATGGATCCCGATGAGATATTCTTCAATCAGAAGCCGAAGGTCGGTCACTTCAAGTCGTTTGGTTGTCCTTGCACTCTCCTCCACGCTGAGACGAATCACAAATTTGATGACAAGGCTGATGAGTGTTACTTTGAGGGCTATTCATCTGAGAATTCTGCTTACCGGGTATACAACAAGAAGACCCGGATGATTATGGAGTCATACTATATTGATTGGCAATAGATGAACAACAACGATGCCGGTTCTGGCCCAAACTGGCTATTTCAGTATGATTCTACATTTGAGCCCTTCAACACTTAATCTGAGGGTGAAGGACCATCAGAACCTAAAGACAGTTTCTACAAGAGTAATGACGTGGACTACAGGGTTGACTGCGTTCCATGTGATCCTAAGCTTCTGACAGTTGACCCACCAGGCATGTATGATCGAGTTCCACCCGTTCAGCCCACTCCAATCAATGAAGTCATCCCATCAGATCCGGAGACTTCTTAGTCTGTTCAACCTACTCTAAAGACAGATCAAGGCTCATCCTCTTCCCACCAGACTTTTGACAATCAACTGTACTTAGAACACATACCTGAGGAACATTGTGTGGATAACGGAGCTCAAGCAAGTGAAGCTGCTCCCGTTGACAACATATCTTCCTCCAGTGAAGATCAGCTAACTCATATCAGCAACCTGCTCGGAAATTTAGCTGTGGAGGAAGTGCATACTTTAAGGTGGTGTTTGTTTTTTCAGAGGCAAAACGTCTGCAGTCTGCGGACCATGTCTGCGAAGCTCTTTTGGAGAAGAGTTGGCCAAAACCCCTACAAGAAGAGATTTATGTGGTGTTTGTTTTTCATGTTTTTCAAAACCTCTTCGTCAAGAACCCCAACCCTAACCCCACCGTCCCTGTGGCTGTTCACCCAACCCCACCGTCCCACGACTCGAATTGAGGCCACCGCTGTCACCATCACCGTCGTGGAAGAGGGTTCTGGCCGACGAATTACCACCGCGTCTGTCACGAGCTGAGTACCACCACCGTTGTCTCCATCACCGTCATGGAAGGGATGCGATTGAGAGTTCTAGGGTTTCGTCCGACGGAAGGGATGCGATTGAGGGTTCTAGGGTTTCATCCAACGGAAGGGATGCGATTGAGGCGGTGGTCCCGGCTGTCACGAGCGGAGTACCACCACCGCGGATCTAGGGTTTCGTCTGACGAAGGGATGCGAACTGCGAAGGGTCGCGGCGTAGGGAGTCGACTTCGCAACTGTTGAGGAGGGCGGCGGTGGTCGCGGTGGTGGACGAAGGCGGCGGTGGTCGCGGTGGTGGACGAAGGCGGCGGTGGTCGGCAGAGATCTGGTCGACCGAGAAGTGAAGGAGAAAGGGGGGTCGGCTGATGAGAAGAGGCCAGAAGACATGGGAAGAGCTTGTACCATGTCTGCGTCAAGAAGAGGTCAGGAAGACCTTTTTTAATGAAATGTCTTCAAGAAAGCAAACGGTCTGTAGAAGGCAAACCTATTCCCGCGTCTGCGCTGCGCAGACATAAGAGGCCAGAAGAGCTTTTTCTATAAAAACAAACAGCACCTAAGCATCAACAAGAATCACCCAGTGGAGAACATCATTGGACCTCTTTCAGAAGGAGTTCTTACTAGGAGCAGATCCATTCCAGCTCAGAACGCCTTGCCTGAAGGAACTATCAAACGAAGTCAATCTGGTCCAATTAATTCTTGTTTATATTCCTGTTTTATTTCGCGGGTAGAACTCAAGAATGTCAAGATGGCTCTTAAGGAGTCAGGCTGAATTGAAGTGATGCAGGAATAATTGATGCAGTTTCAGAAGCTCAAGGTGTGGAATCTAGTTTCGTTGCCCAAGGGGAAACTGCCAATCTGTGACACCCCGCATTTTCCCAGGTCAGCATTGCATTTTATTTAAATGTTTATTTAAATGATTTTGTACACGTTGCACTAGAAATAGTTTAATTTAGTGTGACATGTTATAAGTGGCTTATTTGAATCATATGATGAAAATGCTATGTGTTAACATGATCACATAGGACTAATGTTAGAACTCTAAAATAGTTATGCTTCGTGAAACTTTCCATAAATGGAAACTTACTATAAATAGTAAGTTGTCCATAGATGCAACTTGCGCATTTTGCACACGACGAGCACTTACAAGAATGTTACACGATTCACAACCTACACACGGTTCACCAACGGGTCGTTGACTTGACACGGTCAACTTTGGTCAAATGTAACATCAGTGCCGGAACCGCCACCGGAACAGTGATCTCTACAGTACAGGAACAGTAAAACAGGTATGAATCACACATTTCAGTATTTTTTCATATTCATGTCATTTATCATTATCATGGTGAGTTGTCATAGAACAGTTTCAGACACATTTAACAGAGACACAGTTCAGAAAAATGGTTCTTGAGTCGGATAATTATCTGGCAATACAGAACCATCATATGATTATTTGCTTAGGATTTATTATGTATAAACGTATGTGAGGCTTTACAGAACAAAACACACGAATATTGTTATGTGAATGCTAAATTGACGGGTTATTCGTATAGGTGACGATCTGTACGAATAAATCTGAAAGTTTAACGTTCTGAGTGATATTCTTTAATTAGAAAACAAGATTGAAAAGTATAGTTATCGTCGTGTTCGTACGGGTGACGATTCGAACGAATACGCGCGACGACCGTACATTTCGATTTAAACAGTTAATTTTGTTTTAAATTTTTAATAAATAAGAAGATATTAGTTAATTTATTAGGAATTACAACCTTGAATAATTAAAAGATTTCTAATTTTATAACCGTGTCGTTTCGTCGCGTAAACTACGCGACACGGCATAATACGCGAAACCGAACGAGACCGATCAACCGGGTGTGGTGAAGCATTTATTATGGCAATTAAATGCCATAATCATCATCACCAACCTCACATCTCTCTCTCAATCTCGTCTCTCTCTCTCTACAAATATTCAACATCTCTCTAAGATTTCTCAACCATCTTGCATCGGATTCAAGTGATTCTCGGTTCAAAACGACCACTACACGACGTAGATCAAGGAAGTACAAGTATTTCGAGATTTCATCCACGAAATTGGAGGTAAACACCCATTTTAAATTCGGTTTTAGAAGGTTTTTCTTGAATACATATGGTTTTGATGTTATGACCGAATTGGAGCACTTAGAACACTTAGACGAGGGTGTATACATGTTTAGGTATGGTTAGAAATGTGATTATAACAGATTGTAGCTGCAAATCAAAGAAGAAATGTGCAGGTTCGTGGAACAAAGGGCTGATCGAAGGAGACAGGTTCGCTGGCCGAACCCTACGCGAACCCATGATGCAGCCGAACCCTGTGGAGCCTGTCACGAACCTGTGGCTTACTGGCAGCCGAACCCTGCCCCACTGCGATGAACCTGTGAAGACAACCTGCCAACCGAACCCTTGGAACGAAGCCTTTTCAGCCGAACCCATGATGTGCGAACCTGTCTTGGCCAAAGCTATGAGATCACAACGAACCTTAGCATGGCAAACCTTAGGAGCCGAACCCTATGGGTTCGGTGGTGTATTGGGCGAACCTTATGTCTATGATAGCCGAACCTTGGATCGAAACCCCAAAGGGTTCGCTGCCCTAGATGGGATATCGAACTTAAAGGATGTTTAATTGGGTTAATATGGACCTAGGAGCAACAATACTAGTGTAAACAACCTAAGGATGGGTTAATTAGTCATTAACCTAAGTTCTAACAAGGAATGGAGCTAATAAGATGCATGCATGGATTAAGTTATGTGTGTGTGCATGGCTTGAACAAATGTAGAAGTTGCATGGGAGTATGGAGTAAGGATTTCTATATCAAGATATCCTTCTAACATACAATAACAACTTAAAACGAGTTGTAAACATGAATAGCTTAGACATCTATATCACATGGTTCAAACAATTTTGATTATGATCAAGAAAGAAGTCAAGTATTGTCAATTGGGCTTAAATGGGCCCAATGGGATTTGATTAAGTCCATCAAATGTTAAACGAGTAATTAAATTTAATAATTTTTCTAAAATTTTGTTTAATTTGAAATCATAAATGGCATCGATTTCCTTTAAGTTTACTTGATTATAAAAGTTAATTGTAAAGTTAGTTTAATATAATTGAATTGGGATTTGTTATAAAATAGACGAATTAATTGTCTGGAATTGTTTTAAAAACAAAGGAAACTCTGCCGAAATTTTCTAAAATTTTAAGGTAACTAAGTAACTAAATTATGGGATTTGGGGATCAAAAAGGGTAACTAAGATAGGTTAGATCTTAGATATACCTAGTACTAAGACACTTAGCTGCACACACAACAATACTCAAAGTCTTAGGCACAACGACTATTACGCGTACTTATTACATTCGAATTCTTATAAAATAACTCAGGAACCGAAGAAACTTAGCTTACATACAGGAGCGCGCATTTTGTGTTAGATCAAATTACATAGCAGCACAGGTGAGTTCATTGCCCCTTTTCTAACATTATTGTTTTAAAACGCGGGGCTGAGAAGCATGCGTAAACTGTTTACTTAAATTGTTTACTTTAATGCTTTTAAATTTATATGTTTTACATATATATAAATGATATTCTAGACCATGTCTAGGAAGATTTTATGCAGGTTTTACTAAGCTTATTCACTTATATATTAAGTGAATAAACAGGTTAAACTAAACTTTCCAATGAGTCAAAACATTTCAAAAGAATCAAACCAAACATTTTGGGAAATCAAGTGGGTGAATTCAAGGGAATCAAATCAAACATTTTGGGAAATCAAGTGGGTGAATTCAAGGAAACAAATCAAACATTTTGACAAAACAAGTGGGTGAATTCAAGGGATCAAATCGAACATTTTGACAAAACAAGTGTGGGACATCAAGACATCAACAAAACAATCTTTGCAAAGACAACATTCAATGTTTTACAAACCAAGTGTTTGTTGAACAACGAATCAAGTGTACAACCGATCAATGAATCTTGTATTCTATGATCAACACATCAAGTACATCTTGTGACAAAATCAGACGATCACTAAATCATTTTTAAGGGGTAGTATGTGAAATATCAGAGATAACATTTGCCAACACATTGAACTCAGAAATCCTATATTTCAAGAAGTCCTAGCTAGATTGATTGACTTGTAGGTCTTATGTTTGATGATATTTACAGAATTCCCTAACTACTAAGTACCTAGATTGACAGACTAGTCTACTCGAGTATGACCATAGGCCCCAATCATAAGGACTTAGATTTTATTAAATGTTTATTTACTTGTTTAATTAAGCATTTATAACTGTTTATACAATTGTGTGGTTGATCATATTGTATGATGAACTTAAGAAATCAACAGGGATTTCAAATGATTGTAATGACAGGGACAATAAACAGAGGTACAAATGGGATTGTGATAAGGGTAAAAATGCTTAATTATCATTAACAACAGTGTCATATGTGAATTAGTATGTGGTGGGATGTTGGTTGGGCGGGCGGTAAGTTCGACCCTACATATGCCCTATATATAAGCATACCGATTTGGATATTACATGTGAAGTTAATGAGGTTAAGGTCTTTACCAAAGGAGGTTTTCAAATCATTTTCAAATACTAAACTATATGAACTCACCAACCATGTGTTGACCTTTATTTTGCATGACTTCTCAGGTGACGAACAGGTCAATTAGGAAGTCATTTCTTTTGGACTAGGACTTCAGATAGAAGACTAGTGTTTTGGACCTGCATACTTTTGAAGACATCATGATATAAATTATTTTGTATATCTTGTGTAAATACAAGATAGTCAATTATTGATGTTTTACAATAGATTTACATTGTTAAATTATAAACGTTACTGCTGTAATTTAACTTTGTAATTCTATTCTAATTAGCATTTCTCATTTAATTCATGTGCAATGTAAACAATCTGATCACTTCTGATTATCACTCACGATATCGCGCCCCGGGAACCTTCCGCCCGTCGGGGAAACTCGATCCTACCCCGCCGGCTCGGGGTGTGACATCAAACACGGTCAACTTTGGTCAAACACGGTCAATGTGGACCAACATGAGCTAACACGGTCATTGTGGACCAACACGGACAAACATGAACAACCGAGGGTTGTTGAGTACAAGCACGAGCACTAACACGAACACTGGCACGGTCACTTACACAAACTCACGAACGGTATACGATATAGGTTACCGGTGACCGACGCGCTTTCTACTCGAGGAGCTTACGCATTCTTTTACTTGCACGCTAAGGTGAGTTTACGGCCCCTCTTTACTCTTTTCAAACGTTTTAAATAGGGGGAGAATACTAGTTGCATCGAGTCAAACATTTATACTGTACAAACATTTTATTGTGTATGCTGGTTTATTAGACAAACATTAAGTGTTGAGCTCGTAACAAGCCCTCACAAAGTCTTACCGTTAATGTACAAACAACGTGGTAGATTTGAATGGATCCGTTTGGGTGTGACTAACCCCACGGGGCACAATATTAACTGAGTGTCATAACCCGTGAAATTCTGACCTAACTTGATGTGTGCACGAGACACAGCGGAGGCAAGGACAAACAAGTCTAGTTCGGTAGTGACGCACTGACACTTGGAGCCTAGGGCTCGGTACTAACATTATGATAAACAACATGACACACGTTTTGTTACTATATGTATCTATCAGAACCTATGAACTCACCAACCATTGTGTTGATACTTTTTAAACTTGTATTGTCAGGTAACTGACAGAATGACGGATATCCAGGAATGCACACATAAGGAACCGAGCATTAGGACCTTCATGCATTTCTGTTTTTGTTTTTCTTTTAAAAACAATTTTATTCAAGCTATGTATTAAACAATGTGATGTCTAAATTTTAACTTTCCGCTGCATGGTATAATAAACATCTTTTCCGCTGCTATGATTTACTTTTCCGCTGCAAACTATTTTCTCAAGTGTATGTCAACCAATGTATTTGAAACGCATATAGAGTTGCTCTATATGACCTTGAGCTGTGATTCTGGCCACGTCACACCCACGTGGACTGACACCATGAGTGGGAATTCGGGACGAAATTCTTTCTAACAAGGGGAGGATGTGACACCCCGCATTTTCCCAGGTCAGCATTGCACTTTATTTAAATGTTTATTTAAATGATTTTGTACACGTGGCACTAGAACTAGTTTAATTTAGTGTGACACGTGGCACGACAGTACGAACACGGATACACGACTAGATAATTCAAGGAATTATCGAGAAATAGCACACACGTGTCAAAACACACAAACGTTGGTGAACGTCTAGCACATTGTGTAACACAACACTCGAAACCTCACGAAACACTCAAACATTGAACTTGGAAGTTCAAACGAGGTCAAACGGTAGTTCGTAAATGTGAAAACGGCAACGAACGGATCAAACCCATTAAACTAGGTTTATTGGGCTCTTCATGGACCCATCGCGGTATGCGATGGCCCATAAGAGAGACCCTATCGCGATACGCGACGAGTTTCGGGAAATTTAAATCCTGAATTCTTTCGCGGCACGCAAAGCATCTTTTTGCCCTTCATCGCGGTACGCGACGTGTGTCAGACGGCAAATATTTATAAAACCAAGATGTAATCATGTCAAGCCACCCTATATTCAGCATTTCGAGTTCCAGGCTTCTGCCATTGGTCATAATCACTCCCTACACCCTTCTTCAACCTCTGGAAACCCCTTGGAGGCCATTGAAGACATCCTTGAAGCTTGGGGGCTTGAGGAAGGAAGCTTTGAAGTTGATTCTCTACACCATCACCTCACTTGGGTCGAACACCACTTTCCAGGAGCTCGAAGAGGCTGCTAACATCAACATCCTGCTATTCTTGAGTCCTTGGAGGTAGTTTTCATGGCTAAGACTCATTTTTCACACTAATACACACACATGCATGTGTAAATCTCACATGCAAGCACTATCATCACACATACACGAATTTCTTGTGATATTAATCTGGGTTTGATGATTAATCAACTGATATTGATGATCTACTATGTTTAAATGATGATTGGTGACAATCCATGATGATGTGTGTGCTTAAAATACATGATTTGGCCATAACTTGATGAAATAGTTACATGCGTGTATGATCTAAAGCATTCTTGATGATTTCGTCTATGTTGGGATGATTCTTGATAATGTCTAAGTGTTTTTGCAAGAATAGATTATGATATTGATAGTTAAAATGTAATTATATAGCAAACTTGCTATTTTTAGTAACTTTTACTTACAAAAATGGTGAAATAGATGATATTGGTAACATGCATGCTTATGATTTTGCTATTAAGATGTATTTAGGATGATATTGATGCTTAGAATATGGTTCAAATGTTGGTTATGGTCATATTTAGCATAGTTACTATTTTTAGTAACTTTTCTAGTCAAAATATTGATTGTTGATAATTTTGGCTAAGTGAGCATATCTAAATATTGTTAAATGGCTTATTATGATGATTTGTGGTATAAAAATGGATTAGAATGATTTAGGATAATCATTTGTATGTAAATTGCCATAGTTACTATTTATAGTAACTTTATTTTTCAAACTATCAACTAATGATTGTTTTGTATGATTTGAGCATGCTAAGTGGTTTATTATGTTTTAGTATGATGAATAAATGCTAAGTTAGATGGTTTCCGATATCGTATGTGCTAGAAATGGAAACTTTCCATTGTAGGAAACTTTTATGTGCAAACATGTTATAAGTGGCTTATTTGAATCATATGATGAAAATGCTATGTGTTAACATGATCACATAGGACTAATGAGCACGTTAGAACTCTAAAATAGTTATGCTTCGTGAAACTTTCCATAAATGGAAACCTACTATAAATAGTAAGTTGTCCATAGACGCGACTTGCGCGTTTTGCACACGATGAGCACTTACAAGAATGTTACACGATTCACAACCTACACACGGTTCACCAACGGGTCGTTGACTTGACACGGTCAACTTTGGTCAAACATGGTCAAACACGGTCAATGTTGACCAACATGAGCTAACGCGGTCATTGTCGACCAACACGGACAAACATGAACAACCGAGGGTTGTTCAGTACAAACACGAGCACTAACACGAACACTGGCACGGTCACTTACACAAACTCACGAATGGTATACGATATAGGTTGCCGGTGACCGACGCCCTTTCTACTCGAGGAGCTTACTCATTCTTTTACTTGCACGCTAAGGTGAGTTTACGGCCCCTCTTTACTCTTTTCAAACGTTTTAAATAGGGAGAGAATACTAGTTGCATCGAGTCAAACATTTATACTGTACAAACATTTTATTGTGTATGCTGGTTTAATAGACAAACATTAAGTGTTGAGCTCGTAACAAGCCCTCACAAAGTCTTACCATTAATGTACGAACAACGTGGTAGATTTGAATGGATCCGTTTGGGTGTGACTAACCCCACGGGGCACAATATTGACTGAGTGTCATAACCCGTGAAATTCTGACCTAACTTGCTGTGTGCATGAGACACAGCGGAGGCAAGGACAAACAAGCCTAGTTCGGTAGTGACGCACTGACACTTGGAGCCTAGGGCTCGGTACTAACATTATGATAAGCAGCATGACGCACGTTTTCTAACTATATGTATCTATAAAAACCTGTGAACTCACCAACCATTGTGTTGACACTTTTTAAACTTGAATTCTCAGGTAACTGACAGGATGACGGATATCCAGGAATGCACACATAAGGAACCGAGCATTAGGACCTTCATGCATTTCGGTTTTTGTTTATCTTTTAAAAACAATTTTATTCAAGCTATGTATTAAGCAATGTGATGTCTAACATTTTAACTTCCCGCTGCATGTTATGATAAACATATTTTCCGCTGCTATGATTTTCTTTTCCGCTGCAAACTATTTTCTCAAGTGTATGTCAACCAATGTATTTGAAACGCATATAGTGTTGCTCTATATGACCTTGAGCTGTGATTCTGGCCTCGTCACACCCACGTGGACTGACACCACGAGTGGGAATTTGGGGATGTGACAGACTGGTATCAAAGCCATGTTATAGAGAACTAAGTTTGCATGTAGTAAGCTTAGACTATAGCCATTGCTCAACTTTAGACACTACACTTAGAACTTGCACACTGCTGTTGATATTATTGTTAATGAACTGTTATTTACTAACTCGAGACTTGCATGATGGCCGACCACAACAACGACGCTAGCAGAAACCCGGGGAAGCGCCCGGTGATTGATGATGTGACTGAGGAGAGCCGTCGGAGAGTTGATGACATCGTGGCACAGGTAGATGCCGAGATGGATCGACGTGCCAGACGGGCCATGCATGACTGATATTGAGGTTGGTACCCTATGACTATTCATGAGTGGATTGATGGAGAGAGGGTACCTCCGCCACGGTATCCTGGCGATACATCTTCAGGCCGTCGACTACCACCACTTGGTGTGCCGTTGTAGCAGGCCTTCGCAGCCCACGTGGCCTATACACGACGTGAGGCTTGGAGGAACGGTGAGTTATCGGACGAGGTCCGAGTTCTTCACGAGAACAACCAACGCCTTGAGAGGCGTAACGATAGTCTACAGGAGCAGGTGGAGACACTACATCTTCAGGTAGCCCAACTGATGAGTCAGCACGGGCAGATCGTTGAGATCATGCAGGAGCATGATGGACGCATCGCTGCGAACGAGGTCTCTAACCAGGAGAGTCACGCGATGATTCAGGCCAGCGACGCCATGTTTAACGCATGGACTGAGCATTTCATTGTCGAGCCACCACCTGAGGACGGACCGCAGTTCGAGGTCGAGAACCTCGAGGAGGGTGATTTTGATGAGGATCCCAATGAGGATCCCGAGGAGGACAAGGACGATGACAGAGCCGATAGTGAGATTTCACATGTTACCATAGACTCCGATTAGATAAGTTGTTATATTTTGTATTTCTCTTGTCTTGCTGTCTAGAGGGATGTGCTCGTACAAACTCGTATTATTATCTTTTGAAATCTTTGTACTTCAAATCTTATATTAATGAGAATGATGTTTTGTCTTATTTATCATATTCTAACTATGGTTGTTTGGTAAAGTGATATCTAACATGACATTTGACATGACATCTGCCTAACACTCTAACTGACTAACATACTATCCCTTCCGTATAGAAAATATCCATGGCTGGAAGAGGACCATATGCGCGTCACACTAGGCGAACAATGGATGCAGTCGTCATTAAGATGATGGTTGACCGACGAGTTAACAAGGCGATCGCTGAGGATGAAGCGAGTCGCCAGCTGAGCGAGACTAGCGGAACTAACAACGGTAATAACACTCGCCTAACCTGACTAACATAGTGTAGATAACACGATACTAACACACGACAATGGTTTCTGACAAACAGGGTCGCACGACAGCAATAACAAAGGATGTTCGTTCAAATCCTTCCTCAACTGCCAGCCACACAACTTTAAGGGAACAGAAGGAGCTGTGGGAATGCTCCGATGGGTGGAGAAAGTCGAATCTGTGTTTGCAATGTGCGAATGCACTGAGGAAAACCGGGTGAAGTTTGCAACCGGTACGCTGGAGGGACTAGCCCTCACATGGTGGAATACCCATGTTCAAACCTTGGGATAAGGATCATCTAACACTGTTCGTTCGTAAAGATAAGGAAGATCTAATTCTCGTCCAAATCTATGTGGATGACATTATTTTTGGTTCCACGAGCTCGGTGGTGTGCAAAGAATTTGAGGGTATGATGAAAAGAAGTTTGAGATGAGTGCAATGGGGGAGATGACTTTTTTCTTAGGTCTCCAAGTAAACCAGGATCCTAAGGGTATGCTGATTCATCAGGGCAAGTTTGTTACCGACATTCTCACCAAGTTCAACATGTTGGAATCAAAGCCCGCATCCACTCCTATGGCTGCACATCCCGTCTTGACTTCGGATTCTGATGGTGAAAATGTTGATCAGCAACTTTACCGTTCGATGATTGGCTCACAGATGTACCTGACCGCTAGCCGACCATACATCATGTTTTTCTGTATGTCAGTGTGCAGGTATCAACAAAATCCATAGGCTTCTCATCTGATTGTTGTCAAGAGGATCTTTCACTACCTTGTCGGGAAACCTCGTCTCAGTTTGTGGTATCCAAAGAACTCTGAGTTTAGTTTATTTGCTTACTCTGACAATGATTTTGGTGGTTGTAACTTAGACATGAAGGCAACCACAGGTGGATGTTAGTACTTAGGAGATCGCCTCGTTTCGTGGCAATGCAAGAAACAGACAACCGTGTCAACCACAACTGCGGAAGTTGAGTATGTCGCTGCCTCCAGTTGCTATTCTCAGGTTATCTGGAAGCAACAACAACTCCTCGATTACGGTTTGAACTTTCTTGACTCTCCTATATATTGTGATAATGAAGCCGCTCTACAGATCGTCAAGAATCCGGTACAACACTCCAAAACTAAACATATTGACATCTGGATTCACTTTATCTGCGGCTATTTAGAACGGAAGGTGATCCATCTTGAAAAGGTCCACACAGATGATAATCTGGCGGATCTTTTCATAAAACCGTTCGACACAGCTCGATTCCACCATTTGCTTGCCTCTCTCAAACTAATAAGTTTTGATTAAAACATTTTGTAAATACTGCAAAATTTGCGTTTTGTTTTATTTTAATTTTTAGATCACAAATTTGGGGGGGAATATTTACAAAAACAACAAAAAGATTTTCGGTCGTTGAGTCTATTTACAAAAACAACAAAAAGATTTTCGGTCTTTGAGTCTGTTGACAAAAACAACAAAAAGATTTTTGATTTCTGAGTCAGTTTAAGATGACCTACAAGTTTAAGGGGAGCGGAATTCTATGAAAACAACAAAAAGATTTTGCCTTTTCAAAATTTAAGAAAAATACAAAAAGATATTATTTGGACGGTCAAGTGAAGTGGTTCAATAGGGAAGTGAAATGATTTCTAACAATCAGAATTTCACTACCTAAACATAATTTCTAAAGAATAACAACTTTAGATAACAATATATCACTAAGAAGTTAAAACACATTTTTCCTAATAAAAGGATTGGACATGATCATTCAAAATATTAAATATATAAATAAAAGAGAAGTATGGAAAAGCAGATACCAGGAAAGATGCAAAAACTATGTGACTTTTTGTGTAAGTCTTTAAGTCAAAACAAGATTGTGTTTCGATAAACTTGAAATCTTTTTGAGAAAACTCAGATATTTTCTATGTGTTGTGTAAACAAAGAGCGGGAAATACTTAACGAAGCATCATCTGCTTTGCGTAAGCAAAGACCTGGATGTGTGACGTTAAGGCAAATGTGTCTGTAGATCAGTAAAATAAAAGATGCCAATGAGCACAAAGATGATAGAACCCCTTCTTGTTCTTGATTCTAATCTAATAGATCTGTTCTTTTCCCTTTTCACCTTAAACTCTGTCAAAGCGTTTTAAGTTTGTTGAAACAAAATCAAATTTTGAAACAAAAGATTTCACAAAATTGATAGGTTGCATGTTAGTCTGGTTTAACTGTCTCATTGCCCATAAATTTCCTAAAAGGATTTTTAGAAAAACCATTAGAAAAGTTTTGATCATAAGTCTTGTTTTTGAATTATGGATAAACGAGTGGAAATTATTGGTGGGATATAAGTATTTTAAGGTTGGTTTTCTATAAGGAAATTATGTCAAGGTGGTCAAATTTCTGATACAGATTTGATCCCACAAAATTGACCCGACTCAACTTTGAACTCGTCCAAAGTTTCTGAATTTATTTTATTCTATTTTATTTTATAGTATTTTATAGTATTTTATATTATTTTATTTTATTTTATTAAAGTTAGAAAAATAAAAATAATTTGCATTCGAAAAAGGGTATTCGAAATGAGTTACACGAAAAATTGTACACGATCCCGTAGAGCTCGATCATGAGTTGATCCAGAGAACAGTATTCCGGATGGGACTCGAGGGTCTTTACCCTTCCACTGAGAAGAAGCTTCTCCACCCATACCGGAGATACTTAGCTCACGTCGTCACCCAGTTCCTCTCGACACAAAAGGGAGGATATGATGTCCTGAACCAGACTCTCGGTTCTTTTCTGGTGGCTATTGCTATGGGACTTGAGTTTAATTACTGAAGGATGATTTTCAAAGATATGCACGGCAACATCAAAAGGAAAAAAGAAATAAAGATTCTTAGCATTCCCCAGATTCATCCAGATCATCATAAACAAGCGTCATCAGAATCTCGTCCCAACTGTCGAAACTCTGGGAATCAAGAGGATGAAAGAAGATATCTTCTCTTACATGACCATGAGCAAAAATGGTAAGAAGCAGTATATTGGTGCTCGCCCTTTGGAGAAATTTGGGAGATTATCAGCAGTTCTGGATGAAGAAGCTGAGGAATTGGGCACTCCTACAGCTTTCGTCGTTAACAAACACCACCTCCCTTCCTCAGGAACAAATACTGCGTTTGTTGCAGATGAGCACGATCATCCTCCTGCAGGAACAAATGTTGAAGAAAGTAAAGCTACATATGACTCATCATCTGAGTCATCATCATCAGGTGAAGAGGAAATCATCAGAGAGGCCGAGTCTATCATTCCACCACTCTCCAGGGCAGAACGGGAAGAAATACAGGATACTGATTATGTTCCCACTCCTAAGACATCTCCCAAGAAGAATCACTTAAAGATTATGTCCAATAGATCAAAGGATCCTAGGCTAAGGAAGAAGACCGCAGGCACATCATCATCTTCTCAGGCACCACAAACATAGCCACAACCATCACCACCTCCACCTAAGCCTCAACCCACACAACCAAAACCACCACCACCACCAAAGCCTAAGCCAGCCTCTCAACTCAAACCACCCACAAAACCAGACGCTTCCACCCAAACTACTATTCCACCTCATACATCCACCACCACCTCCAAAGCCACCCAAACCAAACCAACATCTCCTCCACATTCTCCAATTCCCATCCATTTCTCTCAACCACCACCATCACCACCAAAAGCCAAGAAAGACAAAGGCAAGGCACCACTACAAACTCCATCACCTTACATGCCTGAATAGGTGCCTATGGACTTGGAGTGGCTACAAGAAAGAGTGTTCCTCTTAGAACAAGACTCAGCCGCCAAGGAAAGACTCATCCTTAATTTGCAAGAAGGCATGATCAAATTATGTGAGAATCTCAGAAAGCAGAACAAAGACATTGGCCTCCTGAAAACAAAAAATAGGCGTTTGATGAAAGTAATAGAAGAATTGACAGGACCCAAGTCTGCTACTCAAGAAGAGGAGAAAGCTGAGAAAGACAATGATGATGATGATGATGAGGAAGAAAAAGAAAAGAAAGCTGATGATGATGATGATAAAGAAGAAAAGAAATATGAAAAGAAAGACGACGACGACGACGATGATGATACTGGAGGTGACATGGGTCAGGGACCAAGCTCATAAGGACAAAAGGGCGATGAGCCCGCCAAGGATGATAAAGGCGGTGATGATACAGGAAATCCATCCTCCTCAGAGAAGCCTCTAGATAACTATGATGATTTGTTCGAGGATCTTCCTGAGAATTTCATGTTTGACGGGTTCGGAGAAGAGATGAATGCAGCAGGTCTTAGAGATCTTTATGTTGATGTCACTATGGACTCAGTATTTGATGCTGTTTGCGATCAGGAAAGAAAAGAGATTGATGAGTCTTCTACGGGAGCATCCGCAGAAGAACCAGAATACATTATCCTTGGTAACGTCTCCACTGATCCATATGTCTACTACTTGTATGCTCACAAGTACGTCAACACACAAGGACAGGAAGTCGCATCACTAGGCAAGATGATTGACAGTTGGTTTGACAAACAAAGTGATTGGACTCCTGCTCCTCCTGAGATACAACAGACTTGGATGGGTGAAGTGCCAGCTAAGAAGAACGATGTTACATGGACATCCAGAGCTCGTAACATGTTTGTTGTGCGCAATGAAAGATCAAACGTTACCTGCTGGATGTATGACAAAGATAAGCGGTTGTATCTTGTCATGAGGATGAACGAGAAGCTAGAATACTTCAAAAGGCCTCAAGATTTTTGTTCGACGCCGAAGTGGATATTAGAAGCATCAACAACGCTATGTTTTTCAACCCATCCAAGGATACTCAGACCGATCTTTTCGCTAAGTTTATAAAGGATCAGTGCGACAGAGACTTCCCTACAATAAAGACTGCTAAAGGGAGAAGATTTGTCTCTACATGCATACTGGATCCGGTAAAGAAAGAGTCGTGGATATACTACAAGTACCCTCCACCAGCTACAGAGAAGGCAGTCCCAGTTTCCACCCAAGTCCCCGACAACTCACTCGTGAACTTCTATTTTTGGTACTTTGATGAGAAGACTCACGCAGCCATTATTCCGAGAACTAAGGGCGACATCAATCACACAGATATGATTTTGGATCCCATGGACCTTCTGAATTACCGAAAAGAAGACATGCAGAAACTCCATGATACTCCTATCAAGGTCTATGGAGATTGGGATGAGGAAGCAAAACCTTTCACCTGGGTTGTTGCCTTTGCCATGGAGATGAAGCTACACTGGCACAGGTCCTCACTCGGTCACACTTCCTATTGGTCGACTTCATCAGTCTAGGAGGAGTTTGTAGAGCCCATTCAGAGACGAAGACTGACAAAGTCAACCTGTGACCAGATGAAGACCTGATTTTGTGTATTTTCGAGTACTATGTTTTTTGGGTACTTATGATTTTCGAGTACTCGAATGATTTTCGTGTATAGAGGTTCGAGTACTCCGAGAGTAGTATAAACAGACGTATTTGTAATGTTCTAGGGTTGGATTACCGAGGCAATTGCTCTCTAGAGTATTGAGGCGTTGTTCTTGCGAACTTCACGAAATATATAAAGGTTGCATTTTTACATCTCTTCAGTTGATTCAAATCTAGATTCCGCACACTTTAGAGTCATTCGGTGTCGATTGGAGCCATAAAGGTCAAGTCTTGATCGAGATCTGGACCTACAATACAAATTTATGTATGTAATTATAGTGTATGATCTTTGTAGCACCCCGACCGATGGCAGAAACGTCGGGATGCCACGAGGGATGTGTAGATTGTTCATAAGCTCGTGGGCATCTAATTAAATCATCACATATCAATTAATCAACCAAACTAATTACATCAAAAATCATGTCCATCATGAGCTAGTTACATCAAATACACAAAAGATTTAGCTAAACTAACTAAACTCTAGTCTTCAGAATTTCAGTTATTTTAGCTAAGTTCTAGAACTTAAGTGATGATGTCCAAAAGATGTAGAGCTATCCTGCTCTACTTACTTCTCCTCGTTTCCTGAAACATGTAGAAAATCAAGTGTCAACTACGAAGTAGTTGGTGAGAAATCATAAGTTTTTATGTATTAAAAACGTTTATAAAATGTTTATGAAAGTTTATAAATGGGTTTATAAAAGTTTATAATTTCCCAAGAGAATCCACATGTGCACCTGCGAAATAATCCAACTCTGCCAAAAACCAACAAACACAACATCCAAACAATCCAAGTAATCACATACACAATAATCACAATTAATTATCCACATATGTTCAACCAATCACATCAAATCAATAAGCATCAATCATCATAATCATATCGATATAAGTTACCGCGGAGGACCTTAGTCAACTCAATCAACGGCGGAATCATCGCGGAGGGCCGCAGTCAACTCAACCAACGATATTCCTATAAGTGTCTTCGTGCACTGCGGAGGACCCTATTCAACTCAACCAACAGTGGAATCACTGAGGAGGACGTTAGTCAACTCACCAACAGTAACTCAATCATTGCGGAGGACCTAAGTCAACTCAACCAACAATGACTCACGGATAAGTAATAATCCATCTCAATTCATAATTAATAATAATCCATTAATATGAATATCATATTGATAATCCAAGTGTCACCCATGTGTTATCAAAATAATATTTAAATTGGTATACATGTTCCACCTCCGAGTTTAAAAATAAAATGGTTTTAAAAGGAGGTTATGAGAACTCACCTGAGTCCTTTGATTCAGTGTTTTTGAACTATGCGCGCTCACGTAAGAGAATTCAAAACCAACTCAATCAACCTGTAATTATCATATGTTCGTGTTCGTAAGTATGTACGTTTCTTTTCAATTTAGTGACCGTAAGTGTTTACTTTTAATTCTTGAAGTGTTTCACTTACTTAGTTTATTTAATCTAAGTTAAAATGAAATACCCAAATTATTATGTATGATCATCATCAATATCTAGTTTAGAGTTGCCAATTTATTTTATACCATGGTGATAAGCAAGTCTTTATATACTATGTAAGTCCTCATGAATATGTATGTTAAAGAGTGATATCCTTAATCATACACGTACCTATCCATGCATGCATGTCAAATTAAATTGACCACCCAACTTTCTAAGTTTTGAAATTTGACTTTTATGTTTAAAAGTTTCCCCCTTAGGTTAATTATATAACAGGTTTTCAATGTATATAACCATAATTTTAAAAATCCATTTTTAGAGAGAGAAAAGGTGGTGATGTTTATAATTCTTCATGCATGCATGATTATTCATGGTTTCCCATGCTCTTTGGTACCATGTTAACCCTAGTTCGACATTTCGATTAAGTTAACCATGATTCTAGCGAACCTAAGGCCTGGTTATCCTCTAGCTTCGGCCAATACTGAAGGTTTGTCGGATTTAGGGTTCGGCTAAGATAATAGCTTATATCTAGTAAAAGGTTCGCTGCCCCTAACTGGTTCAACAGCTCCAAGGTTCGGCTACATGAAACAGGTTCGGCCCTTGTGTGAGGTTCGGCCAAGCTGTACACTGGTTCGGCTCTCTTGGTTCGTCGTCCTAGGTTCGGCGAGGAGGGGTTCGGCTGAAGTAGGTTCGCACCATGTTGAGGTTCGTTCTATATGGGTTCGCCTGACAAAGCTTCGGCTGGGCTAGCTTCGTGAACCAGAAGGTTCGGCCAAAACACCCAGGTTCGGCCACCCTCTTGTTCAGCTCCAAGGGAATCTGACCAACCAGCTGTGTCACGAACCTGTGCTCACCATCTTCATCCTCGCCTCAATCCTGTTACAATCTGGTTTCCAGGGCTTCCAAGTGAGTTACATGAGTTTATTCCCCATATTTCTAGGTGTTTATATCGGCTAGAACATTAATAAGTTATAGGTTTTGTGGTTCATAACAAAACCGACATAAAGCTTTAGATTTCCCTTGAAATGTCGAGCAAACGTGGATTTTCTTCGTGTGTTCTTGTTCCCCTCGATCACGCGGTAGTTTAGGCTCCAAGATTTCTTGAAATGGTGGACATTTGAAGGAGAAAATATAAAGAGAAGTTTTAGTGAGAGAAAGTGACGAACTTGTGGGTTTAGAGAGAGTAACTCTTTCAAGAATGATGAGGAAGAAGAGGAAATGGTTTTTATAGTCCGGGTTCTTCCCGCGTGCTCGGTCTCGTTTAATACGATCTTAAAATTATAAAAATGCTCGGTTTTTATCGTCGAACGAAATTAAAATATAACACGTTTAAATAATGTTGTTTCGTTTAAATAAAATGCTTTTAATTAAATTATTTCATAAAAACGATTCCGTTTTATCTTGTTAAATAATTTATTTAATAAACCGATTTATTCGTATACGTCTTAGGTTGTAATTCCTATTAAACGTTTTAAATTTTCTTTTATTAAATTATTGGCGTTAAATATTCTTTCGTTATCTCTTCGAGACACGTTACTCACGTACGCATTCGTAAAGATCATCACCTTTCCGAATCCAACGCTCGTATCGTATTTCGATTCGATTTACGATTAATGGAATATCGTTTCAGAATATTATTCTTAATAATTATATTCGTGTGAATCGTCACCCACGCGAATACATTATTAAGTTAATATTTCTAAGATAACATTCACGTTTAATTTATAATCGTAACCTCACCATCGCGTATTTATTTCCAATAAAGCTTTCATTATTTCATTATCTTGAATATCATAATTTCCCAATCCAAATCCCACTAAACCATATCACTGACACATCCATGATAGACTGAAATATGCATACGTATAGGGCATATGTAGGAGTAGGTCGCAACCTCTCCAGCCACCGCCCCACCGCTATTTTGATAAATCATGACCATGTGTCCTTGACTATGTTTAGTAACCAAAAAATAACCAACTTATAAATTTCATCATTCTAAACCAAAACCTCAGATTCTCCTCACCAAAGCCTCATCACTGATATAATCATTATAAACCGAAGATGGCTTATGTATAGGGCATATGTAGAGGTTAGTCGCAACTGCCTCAGCCACCGTCCCACCACCTCTTCGATAGACCATCATTATATCCTTGCCTATCTTTGACTATAGAATCCTAAACCATAACTCTTCTGAATCAGCAATTCATAATATGTGAGTTCAACTGTGATAAACTCTCTGGTTCTGTTTAGTTATGTTTCAACTAAACATCCCATGGTTTATGCATATAATAGTATGTTCACAATATGTATACCAATATCAGTAATAACATCCAATAATTCATCATCATTAATAATTATCATATCAGCTTGTAAGAGTACAATTAAACATGTACAGACAACCCGAAATACAGTGATGTTACAATCTTCATGCCTTTTATAATTTTAAAAAAATATGTATGCAACGCTAATTCTTTTTCATTCATAGTCATATTTAGCTACAAAATATGAGTCATCAATGGGTAAAGAATGGGAATCGGGTTTCGACTGAGTTTATGGATGGGGTAAAGGAATTTTTAAATGTTGCTCGACAAAATTTGAAATCCAATGGGTTAACTTTATGCCTATGTGCTAATTGTCTCAATTCGAGACTGCATAATATAGGTGTCATTACTGCCCATTTAATTAATATAGGAATTGATAAGTCGTATACACGGTGGGTGTACCACTGTGAGGCTGAAGTCAATGATGAAGATATGGGATTTGATGATTTTGTTGGTGACGAATCTTCCGGCTTAAGAGCAGGATTAGAGGATGCAATTGGTCATCCATTATTTAATATTGCCCATGCCAATGATCTTATTGGAAACCAACAATCTAATGAAAATGCTCTTTATAAGAAGCTACATGAAGTGTTAAATAATCCTTTGTATGAAGGATGCAAGAATTCTTCTACCCTGACGTTTGTTGTGCAGCTGATGAATTTGAAAATGATGAATAAATGGACCGACAATTCTTTTGAGTTATTGTTAAATTTGCTACATGAGGTACATCCTGATGGTAATAATTGACCAAAGAGTTATTACGATGTTAGAATGTTGCTTTGTGAGGCAGGTTTAGGTAATGAGCTTATTGATGTATGTCAGTATGATTGTGCTATTTTCTATGGGGACAACAAAGACGCCATAACATGTCCAGTTTGTCAAAATAGTCGTTATGTGCGCAATAAAATTGCTTACAAGAAGCTACGATACTTTCCGATAGCACCTCGTTTGAAGCGCCTATATGCATCTCGTCACACAACAAAAGACATGCGGTGGCATAAAGAAGTACGCAAGGATGAACATGGAGCTCTACGTCATCCTGCTGATGGAAAGGCTTGGAAGCATTTTGATGAGTTGTATCCAGATTTTGCCGATGATGCGAGAAGTGTACGATTGGGGCTGGCTTCAGATGGGTTTAACCCATTTGGAAATATGACAACAACATATAGTATGTGGCCATTCATTTTGATGCCATATAACTTGCCACCTTGGCATATGATGCACAAGAGCAATTACCCTTTAAGTTTATTGATTCCTGGGCCAAAATCTCCTGGTAAAGACTTTGATGTGTTCTTAAGGCCGATTTTTGATGAACTAAAAGTTTTATGGCATGATGGGGTTGAAGCGTATGATGGATACTCAAAATCACATTTCACTCTTTATGCTGCAGTAATATGAACGATCAGTGACTTTCCCGTTTATGCTTACTTGTCTGGATGGAGCACTATGGGCAAATTGGCGTGCCCAATATGCTTGGAGGATACTCATTCTAACCGAATTCGTGGTAAATTATGTTATACAGGGCACCGTTGTTTTTTAAGTAAAGCACGTAGTTGGAGGAAAAGCTTACAATTTGACGGGAAGCAAGAGAAAAAAGAATGACCTCGTCAATTCACGGGAAATGATGTTTTACAACAGTTGGCAGAAAATTACTAGAAGCACTACTGGTAAACCACCTGGTAATGAAGATAGGAAGCTTAAACGACGTATTGATGAATTGAACTAGTCAAAAAAGAGTATCTTGTTTGAACTTCCATATTGGTCTAAATTATTGATGCGACGTAATCTTGATGTGATGCATATAGAAAAAAAATTATGTGATAATATAGTAGGGAAGTTGTTAAATGATTCTGTGAAATCAAAACATTCGCAAAGAACAATGGTTGAAACACAGAAATGAAAAATTTGAGAAACCTCATGCTAATTTCACATTGACTAAAGAAGAATGTGTAAAGTTTTGCAAATTTATCAAGTTTGTTCGCCTACCTGATGGCTATGCATCAATCATTAGTCGATGTGTGAAGGACCAAAATACACTTGGAGGGATGAAAACACATGACTGTCATGTATTGCTTCAGGTACACAGTTTATTTTTTGTGTTACTGGTATGTCATCGTAATGACTTGAACAATCCCTTCATTTTACTGCATTGCATCACGGCCTTCCTACACTTGTTTTGATTTATTAATTTGATTTTATTTCAAGTTGGGGGTTGTTTTGTTTTTGGAATTTAAGTTTTGTTTAATTTAGTTTATTTGGATAGAATCAAATTGGTAGACTTTAAACAAGTACTAGTTTGTTTGAATTTCCTAAAAATAAGTAGTTTAGCCATAGTATGGTTTGCTTTTTGTTTAGTTAAGTTAGGGAGCATGGGTAAATGTTTACTTACATATTATAAAAAAAACTTCTGGTTTCAATGTCAAATAAAAGGCCATAATCACACAATACTAAATCTGAATATGATCATTATGCCTCTTCCAACATTTTGTATACGCAGATTGTGAAGCTGAGCAAGAAATTGGCAATGGTACAACTAGAAGAAAACGTGGCAGTACATGCGGTAAGGGTGCTCGGAAGATAATCAAAACGTCTACGAAGAGATTGCCACTAGAGTTTGATTTTCAAACAAGGAGAGTAATATTTGAAACTGGTTCCGCTTTTATGCACAAGTGTGGCTACATCGTGCGAAACAATTGTAGCTTTCAATTTAAAGATTGGAGGCTTGTGCCAAATGAAGTGAAGATGCCGTTATGCCACAAGCTAACCGTATGTTTCTTTTTAAATTCCAATAGGAATTTTAAATTCTATATTTAATAAAAAATTATATGTATTTATTATACTTGTTGCTTGAAGACACTTTTTGATATTGATGGGGAAAATTCAAACGTATGCAAAGTTGTGGATAGCTACCTGGCAAGGGCTTGGCGAGCCCATCGTGCTAAGCTACATGCTCACTTCAAGGAGATTGGAGGATCGAAAGATCTAACCAAGGCAAAGGTGTCACCTCCTTATAATATAAGCGAAGAAGATTGGGAATATCTATGTGATATGTGGTGTGGCGCAACATTTTTGGTAAATTTATAACAATAATTTAATTATTATCTTATTAAACATTATTGTATATGGTCTAATATTTTATGATTTATTTGATTGTATGTCCCTAAAGAAAACTGCAAAAAAGAAGGTCGAGCCTCGTCGAAACCGCAAAATGGACAGCAAAATTGGTTCGAAGAGCACCATATGCTATCACCTTGAGAACGGGCATGACTTGTACTCTTCATCAAGTCAAATTGACACATGGCGTCTTACACATTGCGATGAAGAAAAAGGCTGGATATCTGAAGAAGCCACTGCAACATATGTAAGTTTACATGCTCATTTCTACCGCCAATTAACTATATATTATTTTGCGTCGACTTTCCGTTATAATTTTTTTACGACTTCTTTTGGTCCCCCAAAATTCACCGTCTCTGTTTGCCACACCGTCTCCTTCAACTACCAGTCTCCCTAACCGTTCAATATATAATTTCTTTTTCTATTAATCAACAATGCATCATCCTTCCGTTTCTATTTCTTCAATTCGAAATCAACATTCAAGAATAATCATGGTACACACTTTCTTCTCTGTTTCATATTTCATCTATATTTTATTTATATGTAATTTTGATTATTGGTCAATTCGATTTGGATTATTTATTTATCAATAACGCAACATCCATTTTCTTTTCTAGGGTTCCAATCACTGCATTAAAGCACATTATTGCAGATGATTTTAGTGTTTTGATGTGGGTTTTGTGCCTTTGAAATTGGGGATTTCTAGGTTTTCTTATTGGTTTTGTTTCCGTCTTCTTGATTGTCAAGTTTTTAATTGGGTTAGAAACATCATGTGACTTGAATGATTAGATCAATCATGATATTTCTTTGTGGGAATCTGATGAATCTGGGATCTAATGCCTTATATACTTGGTGAAGTATATATATGTATATATTATCTGTTGATGAATCTAGGATCAGAATGTTTTCTACAACTTCTTGTGATTTGTGAATAACTTTTTTTTGGTTAGTTTGAGTATTTCAGTTTGTATAACCCGCACTTTTATTTGTGGTTTGAAGGGTGATGTTTTAATATTTCAATTAAGTTTGGTTGTTTTGATCAAGTATGTATCAATTTGCATTTGCATATTTTGTATTTTTGGCATGCATGTGAAGGTTATTATCTACACATAAATTTATGTTTACTAACACATTTATATATTTTTTTTCTACACATATTGAACTCAATACTTACACAATTATAGTTTTACCTACACATAATGTTACTTTTACCTACACATATTTATGACACGTGTCATTTAAACATTATAGGAAAATGCCACGTCATCACTCATGGCCACGTAAGCTGTCACATAAGCTGCCACCTAAACAAATCATTATGCTTTTAACAACACATATTAATTAGTTTTACCTACACATATATGTGTAGGTATATCAAGATGTATACCTACACATAAGTGATGTGTGGGTAATGATCTATCTCAACAGTTGTTAGGCAACACGTCATGACATTTATTTTATGTATAGGTAAATACAATTAGCAGCACATAATAGACTTTTATTCACACACACTAATTGTAGGTAAATACCCAAATTTCTTGTAGTGTATTTAGGTTGCTCAGTTTCTCACGAAATTTATATTTTAAATGCGAAACGTTAATAAAATGATTTTATTCAAAGTCTTTTAAGGTGTTTATTCCTAGAAAACGTTTTAATTCCTTTTTGTTAAATTTAAATATCGTAGATATTAATTTGGTTATCTCGTTAAAACGCGTTACTCACATACGCATTTATAAATATCGTCACCTTTATAATTGCAACGTTCGCATCGTATTTCAACTTTATTTTACGATTCATGGAATATCGTTTCAGAATATTATTCTTAATAACTGTATTCGTGTGAATCGTCACCCACGTGAATACTTTATTAAGCTAACATTTCTGAAATAACATTCGCTTTATGAGTTATATTCGAGACCTCACTATTGCGTAAACATTTCCATTATTGCTTTCATTATTTTAATGAAATATGTTTATCAAATGTATATTTCCCAATCCTTGTCCCCACTAAATCATATCACTGACACATCCATGATAGATCGAAATAAGTTTATGTATAGGGCATACATAGGAGTCGGTCTCAACCTATCCAGCCGCCGTCCCACCACCATTTCGATAAACCATGACCATGTGTCCTTGACTATATTTAGTGACCAAACCATATCCTTTACTAGTTTCAAACAAAACCAGATCATATCATAATTTTTCCACTGCAATAAATACTGTGGTTCAGTCAAGTTGTATTTCAAACTAACTTCCCCATGGTTTATGCTTATAATTCACATGCGTTCTCATCAATATATACCTTATAACCATATCATCAATCAAATCCAAATTATCAATTTATCGTAACAGGTTCTATCAATACAAGTACATATGTAAAGACATACCTAAAATATAGTGATGTTACAAGTCCTAAGACTTCCACACCATACCTCTAATAAACTATCTTTTAGTATAGGCAACGGCCATATCTTTTCCTTTTTCTTACACTTTGCAACAGTGGTTTTAAACATCACAACCATTACCAACTTTTCAGCCCAAGCATCATATGACAAAATTCTACCACTCTTGGAAAATGAATACTATAAATAGATCACGAAAGGAGAGTAAGAAGTACACCCAAAACCTCACTTTATCTTTTTTTTTTTTTCTGGCTCTACCCGGATTACACCAACTAGACCAGCCTCAAAATATGATTGGATCCCTCTTCTTTTTTTTGATTCCCAGCCACACCAACATTACCGTCAAATATCACAACCTTTAATATCATCTTCTGCCAAGATCTCCGGTTAAAGTTCATACTTCTTCTACTTCTCTACCTTCTCCTTGCTTGCTAAGGTGAAACACGATCTCAAATGTTTAGCTTAAAATTACATATACACACAAATACACATTTCTGATTTTAAGAGGGAATATGTCCCAACTTTAACAAGCTATAACTTTGTCTTAAATGCATGAACATTTGAAACTCAAACTCCAAAATTAAGTTCATTATGTTAGCTTTCCAAGCGCTACTTATACATTTTCTAAATCAACTAAATGATACCCGAAACAGCCTCTACAAAATCAATGCGCAGATTTAGACCTTACGAATTGGATGGCTGTTTCGGACAATTTCCGAGCAGAAACTCAACAACTGTTCTAAACAAAAGTTGTTCAGAACACGTTAAAATTCTTGACTGTAAAGTTTCGTAATTTGATAAGATCGTTTGCTATTTTAAAAGTTCACTCGAAGACACTGAACTGAATCTGTTCCAAAAAATTTTAAACATTCATATCTATATGTACTATATATATATATATATCATGAAAATGAAATATTAACTCGTATACGTATATATGAAGTGATTTAAATGGTTATTATTGAAATATAATATTTCAAGGTTAAAGATATTGATAAACAAAAAGAAACAATTTTTCAAAATACGTTGTATTAAAAACGAAACTTCTTAAAAATAATAAATAATTATTTTTAAGATATTATAAAAAGTTTTGTCAACTATAAAACACATTTTATTTTTACGACAAATCTAACAACATAAAAATACCAAAAACATCATAACAAGAACATCGTAACAAGAACACTGTTCATAACAATAGTAACACGGACTTTGACAAGTTTAGGAACTCGATGGAAATCCGCAATGTTGTAGGAACCGGTAACAAGATAACATTCATACTCAAGAATTGGAGATCCACGCTAACATTGAGTTTCACGGCCCCTATTTCTACAATATTTTACTAACTCATAGGGGAGAAATCATGCTTGTACTCGTTTCATTGACGCAAGTGGTTTTAGTTCATCACATTATTACATGAGTTACTTTTATCGCTTTAAGTCCCCTATTCTATAACCGTTAATCGTGGGTAAACGTGAATTATTGTGAATAGTACTATTCGGGAGTGACAACCCCCACCCGTGGTTCGTAGCTCTAACTGTGATTGTAGGTCAGATCGAGTGCATAATATTCATCTCAATACAATGTTTTGCGACAGAACATTGGGATGGGGCAATTCAATCATGTCGAGTTCGGTTATGGCAGCTCATGGTAATAATAAAGACACACAACTCATGATATTGTTTTTGAGAACAATAGTCACATTTTTCAAACCTTGTGATCAAATGAAACAACTCAATTTTTACTTGTCTAAACCCGTGAACTCACCAGCTTTATGCTGACTATTTTAGCATGTTTTTCTCAGATAATTGAAAAAATATTATGGGGACGCATTTTGGGTGTTAGCATATGGAGTCACATCACATCATGAAGAACACATTATGAGGATTTTCCTAGCATAGTCTATTGACTTAGGCCATGTTTGTAAAATCTTGTTAACAATATTTATTGTGAACTCTATTATGTATTTCTTTTTCTTATGTTGGCTTAAGCAATGACTTGAAAACTCTTTTGGTTAATTCATTTAGAAGTCGTTCGATGTAAACAATGACTGTAAAACCATGACCGTCGCACCTCGCGTGTTTCGCCTTGGGAGGTGTGATAGTATTAGATTAATAGTGTATGTGAATGTGCCACATTGCTCTTGCAGAAATTAATAGTTTACTCGTTAAATTTGTTTATCTTCAAAAACCTCTTAGTGTATTAAAACTACTAGTTTGTTCGTTAAATTTGTTTATCTTCAAAAACCTCCTAGTGTATTGAAATTACTAGTTTATTCATTAAATTTATTTATATTTAAAAACCTCTTAGTGTATTCCCATCCCATATATATATATATATATATATATTCATATAATTGAACGAAAACACATGTTAGCTATCAAATTTTTAACAATTTATTTAGGATATTTCAAGATCAGGAATCATTGAGCATATTTAGGTACAATTACATATGTTTATATGCTTATATTTCTTCATTTTGGAACGTGTATATCGAAGACTTGTTATGATAAATATTATTAATCATCAATTAATATTATAAATGTGCAGTCTTTACTTTTTGAATTAAGTGTGCAGAACTAATAGATCTCAACAAACATTCATAATAATTCGGCCGTGGAATTCGATAAGAAGAAAATGTGGACTAACTAGAGTTGTCAAGGGTAATTTGAAAAATTCCATATGCGAGCGGAATTATAGGGGATTATGGGGAACGGCTACAAAGATCGTTATTCTAATCTTTTATTATAAACAGGGGCAATTGATCGATAATAGGAGAGACACTATCATCTGCACTCTAATACGACGCTCTGACACTTTCACTCGCAACATTGCATCAGTCTGCTTATCAAATAACTCCTTTTCAGAAGCATATTTGACTGAGGCCTACAAAATAGGAATCACTCAGAATATATAAGAATATATTATTTAAAGAAAAATGATTAACTTACCTTATTAAGAAGTTCAGCAACAGACGGTTTAGAGGCTCCTCGAGATTAATTGTGTCCACACCTTTGCGCTTCTTGGCAGTTTTGGAAGAACGGGTGGTCATGGCAGGAGATTTATGTGGCATCCGGTGTTTTTACGAACGATAATCCGTAATGGTTAGTGTACTAAACTTGATTTATTTAATGCGTTAATAATTTAATATTTAATATTTATTATTAAATTAACGTTGATTAAAAAGTCTAGCACAGGGTGTTATTTAAATGCATGGATTTGCATTTGGTGAAATTTCGAGTTTTCTGTACCGTTCGGCGGTCTTTTAACGAGCGGTGGTGACGACTCGATTAACGGATTTAGTAGATATGCTTGGTTTAGCATAAAATGATAAATCATGAATGTATAAATTAAGTTAACGATGAAAACCGAGAATTTCGATGCAAACTGTTGATTTTACTGACAACCGACTTTATGTGCATTTTAGCCGGGCAAAATGTAATTAATTATTCAAATAATATTTAAGGTCATTATTTTTGACAAAAATTTGATCGTTTTAGTACGATTAAATATTCTATTAATTTTAGAATAAAAATCGTATTTTTATTAAATGTCCGGTACAAAGTTTATACACCATAGGACTTAGAATATATCTATTTTTACCTATTTTAAACCAAGATAAGCCATGTGAAGGACAGGTGGTGTCCACATGTCACATGGAGGCTTCCCAAGAAATTTTTAAATCTTTTATATATTACACATTCCCAATCTTATCAATTCTTTATATTACAAAACCACTCCAACACTCCACCCTCACCCACTCTCACTCTCTCCCGTCCGTATCTCTCTCTTCACACCCATTTCACCATTTTCTTAATTTAAAACTTCATCTTTCTCAATTTCTAAAGAGTTCTTGGTGATTGTTTTGGATTTGGAAGATTGTGAATCAAGAAAAATACTACCAAAGTTAACCATTTTAAGGTAAATTTACCATACATTTTGGGTTTTTGTTAAAAGTTGGTTCACCCAAATATTAAGTTAAACCAAATGGGTTTTGTTGACATGCATGTATGTGTGAGACGTGTGTGTGTATAAATGTATGTATGTGTGGCCGCAGTGTATGTATATATGGATGTATATGTTCTTTCAAAATATACATACATACATACATGGATGATTTTGCTTGGATGGTGATTTTAATCACATGCATGTACATATACATGCATATACATGTATGTGTGTGTGATATAAGTTGCATGAATGAACATATATGTATATATATATATATATGTGTGTGTGTATGTTCGTATATATATAAATATGTATGTATGGGTGAGATGGTTACATGCATGAACTCAAATGTATGTATAAGTGGGTTTTTGGTTAACATGCATGTATACATATACATATATATATATATATATATATGTATGTATGTAATCATGTGTGTATATGTATGTATATGAAAGAATAATGTTGATTTTACATACAAGGATGGATGTATACATGATTTGATTGTACATGCATGCATGTGTATGTATACATACGAATTTATGTATAGGTATGTATGTATGATTATTTCAAGTATACATATGCATGAGGATAATGTATATATACATAAGTATATATATGGTAGAAAACATGACATGCATGATAGTTGTATATGTATGCATGCATGGGTATGTATGTAACTTTTTATATAATTATTGAATTTGAAAAATAATAATAATAATTGCTATTTTATGAAATATATTAGATCTGATCTAAAATTTGTAATATACTTAAAAATATAAATATTTTTTGTGGTAAATGAATAAAGAATGGTTATATAACTTATCCATAATTTTTATTACGTTAAAATGTATGTTTTGATAAGATAAAAACTATAAAAATACAGTTTTCTATAAAAATAATTTGGAACAGGTTATGTAACTATAAAAATAAATTTTATAACATATTTAAAGTATAAAATCAAGTGGTTTTAGAATTGTAATATGACATAACGGTTATTGAGGACCGAAAATACGCGTTTTCGACAATTTTTAACATATAAAAAAAATCATTTTATGAATCTGATTTTTTGATCAGAAAATTTATAAGTTTTTAAGATAAAAATATGTAAATTTTAATATATAAGTGTCGTAAGAAAAGTATAAAATGAAATACTTGAAAACTATGTCTAAAAATGGCGTAAAAACGTCGTTTTAACGCAAAATTTCAACATAAATTTGTGACTGATTTTAAACAGAAAATTTTGAGTAAAAATAAGTATAAAATACTTATTTTGAAGTATTAGACGTCAATTAGGTTATAATGCATGTTGATGTGCTTGTATGTTGCGTTGTCGGTTTTGTCAGTAAAATATGAGAAAATTGTCATTTTTGACAAGTTATTATAAATAATTAAGTTTGGAGTTAAAATAGATTTTTAACAAAGATAACTTAATTATTTGGATATAATATGACTTAAAAAAGTTAACTTATGATTTATAATAAATAACTAAATTCGAGTCACTAACAGGTCGTTTGTGTGAAATCTGTTTTCCCTTAGTGGAATGTGTTTAAGTCTAGTTAAGTTGGGTGAACAACTTACATAGTATACTTTTATTTAGACTGTTAATGTGTCCCTTGGGTTTTAGGACGCTAGTGAGAACAGTCGGGTTATGTCACACCCCCAAATTCCCACTCGTGGTGTATGTCCACGTGGATGTGACGTGTCCAGAATCACAGCTCAAGGTCATATAGAACAACTCTATATGCGTTTACAAATCCATGTTTGACACATACACTTAATAAAACAGTTTGCAGCGGAAAGTAATTCATAGCAGCGGAAATCAATAAGTCAAATCATGCAGCGGAAAATAATAAGTTTAATACAACATTGTCTTAACAACGAAAGTTAAATTGTTTTCAAAGACTGATCATAAACAGAAATGCATGAGGTTCCTAATGCTCGTTCCTTAATGTGCGCATTCCTGTTATCCATAGCTTGCTAGTTACCTGAGAATACAAGTTTAAAAAGTGTCAACACAATGGTTGGTGAGTTCACAGGTTTTGATATACATATATATAGTAAGAAAGTGTGTCATGCTATTTATCAATGTTAGTACCGGGCCCTAGGCCCAAAGTGTCAGTGCGTCACTACCGAACTAGACTTGTTTGTCCTTGCCTCCGCTATGTCTCGTATACATAGCAAGTTAGGTCAGAATTTGCACGGGTTATGACATCCAGTCAACATAGTGCCCCGTGGGGTTAGTCATTCCCTAATGGATCCATCCAAATCTACCACGTTGTTCGTACATTAACGGTAAGACTTTGTGAGGGCTTAATACGAGTTCAACACTTAATGTTTGTCCAATAAACCAGCATACACAAAATGTTTGTATAATAATGAATGTTTGACTCGATGCAACTAGTATTCTCCCCCTATTTAAAAGCGTTTGAAAAAGAGTAAAGAGGGGCCGTAAACTCACCTTAGTGATGAAAGTAGTAAGTCAGCGTAAGCTCCTGCGTAGATGGCACGTCGGTCACCGGCAACCTATATCGTACACCGTACGTGAGTTCGTGTAAGTGATCGTGCTAGTGTCCGTGTTAGTGCTCGTGTTTGTGTTCAACAACTCTTGGTTGTTCATGTTTGTTCGTGTCGGTCCACAATGACCGTGTTTGCTCGTGTTGGTCCACATTGACCGTGTTTGACTGTGTTGGTCCACATTGACCGTGTTTGACTGTGTTGGTCCACATTGACCGTGTTTGACTGTGTTGGTCCACATTGACCGTGTTTGACTAGAGTTGACCAAAGTTGACCGTGTCAAGTCAACGACCCGTTGGTGAACCGTGTGACGGTTGTGAATCGTGTAGCAAATGTGTAAGTGCTCGTCGTGCGCAAAACGCGCAAGTCGCGTCTATGGACAACTTACCATTTATAGTAAGTTTCCATTTTTGGAAAGTTCACAAAGCATATCGGTTTTAAAGTTCTAGCATGCTCTTTTGTCCTACGTGATCATGTTAACTCATAGCTCATCATCATACAAGTTCATATAAGTTGGTTTCATCATGTTAGCACACAAAAGTTTCCTAAAATGGAAAGTTTCCATTTTTAGCATACGTGACATCGGAAACCATCTAACTTAGCATCTAATCATCATATTACAACATAATAAGTCATCTAGCATGCTCAAATCACACAACATGTTGACAAATCGGTTTTTTTTGTAAAAATAAAGTTACTATAAATAGTAACTTTGTTGTTTTGCATAGAAATAACCATTTTAGTATTTCAAAACCAATTTTCATATCACCAATCATCTTAATAACCAATCTAACATCATTTAATCATACCAATATAGTCCAAATCATTATTTATCAATATTTCATTGATAAAAGTTACTAAATTTAGTAACTTTGTCAAAATGGCCATATACATCATCAAAACCACATTCTAACAAATCAAATCATCATATTATCATTCTAAGAGCAACTTTACATACATGCATGCTCATTATCTCATCCAAAATGTCATCTTGTCAACATAAAGTTTCCAATAATAGAAAGTTTATCAAAAATCAACCTTTTAACCATTTAAATCAAATCTAGCCATGAATAACACTTCTAATATCATCATAAAACATATTAACATACACAAGATTATTCCAACACTCATGGATCGTACATGCATGGTGATATTTCAACACTTTATGAACAAAACATAAAATCTATACATACACAACATCTTGTATCATCATAAGATGCATTCTAATCATCCTAGATAATCATAAAACACATCTAAATCAACAAACCCAGAAGATGAATTCGTGCATGAGCACTATAGGTGCTTGCATGTGGGTTTTAAGCCATGCATGTGTGATTGTGAGTGTGTTTAGGCTACAAGAGATATGTTACTACCTTCTAGAGCTCCAAATATCTTGAGATGGTGATGAAATCGAGTTGGAGATCTCTTGGATGCTTCTGGACAGCAGGTTCTTCAACTAATATGAAGATGGTGATGGTGGGTGGTGGTCTAGGAAGTCACCAAGCTTCAATCCTCCAAGCTTTGAGCTTCAAAATGATCAACAATGGCTTCCTTGAGGTCTAATCAGTGATCTCCAGAGATATCAGTCGAGATAAGGCGTGTTTGGTCGAGAGAAATGATTAAGGTAGAGTAGGATGTGATTTTCTTGGTTAAATAAAGATTTTCTGCGAACTGGGTCTCGTCGCGTAGCGCGAGAGAGTCCCGCGTTCAAATTTCCCCCGCCCACTTGTCGCGTATCGCGACAGTGTTCTTGTGGACCGTCGCGTAGCGCGACAGATCCCCTGGTGAGCCCAATAGGCCCATTTTCATTGGGTTGATCCGTTCGTTGTCGTTTTCACATTTACGAACTCTCGTTTGGTCTTGTTTGAACTTCCAAGTTCAATGTGTGAGTGTTTCGTGGGGTGTCGAGTGTTGTGCTCCACAATGTGCTTGTCGTTCACCAACGTTCGTGTGTTTTGACACGTGTGTGCTGTTTGCCGATAATTTCACGAATTATCCAGTCATGTGTTAGTGTTCGTACTGTCGTGCCACGTGTCACACTAAATTAATCTAATTCTAGTGCCACGTGCACATAAAACATTTAAATAAACATTTAAATAAATAAGTTGCTGACCTGGAATTTACGGGGTGTCACAGGTTATTTGGAATCTCTGTTGCTAGCAGGAATGCATTAAGGTGAGTTTCACGGCCCCTTTTTAACTATGTTTTGTTTTTTGATAAACCGGGGGAGAAACATACCGGGAAAAGAAAAGTTTGTTTTTGTAATGTAATTGTTTGTGTGGTATGTGACTTTGATAGCTCTTGAGTAAGTGCAGTTGGGCATGGTTCTCGTGGATTTGTTCCCGAGTGTTTTTGTTAATGGATAATTTTTGTGCCTGCAGTCGTAATCATTAGTCTCGGGGGAGAGACCGCAGGATATATTGGTAGATCTATCGGGTTTAACGACCCACTCCCCGACCAGGTGTCATGATCCGTAAGTAAAGGGAGCAATATATGTTGAGGGGTGTTCGCACCTTGGTTTTGGTTTGATTATGAGCTCATGGTGTTTATCGTATCGTAGGACCTAGCTAGTCTACGATGAGTTCACTAGCACAACAATGTGACATTACATTCTTTTCCATGATTATTAATTAAATGTTTTATTATAAAAACCTGTGAACTCACCAACCTATTTGGTTGACACTTGTTTTAAATTTGGTATGTTTCTCAGGTAAGTAGCAAGTCATTTGGGGAAAGAAAGGAAAACCGGTTCTTTCAAGAGAGCGTATCTGGGATAATTATTTATGGGACCGGTTGTCGAATTGTTGAAATTGATGTTTTATAAATAAGATGTGGAACTAATGTTAACAATTATCGATGACTTTTGTTTATAATTATCTATCTTTTATTTAAATCGTTCACTTAACTTATGCTTTTGATAATTACTGTCGACACTAAGACTTGTTAAGACTTCCGCTGCAGGTCGGGATGTGACAATTTAGGGGCAGCAGGGCTAGTCTTCTCTTTTTTGACAGCAAAGAAAGGATTCATGTCTTTAAGATCAAAGGTTGATTCTGCAAAGGGTAAACAAAATCATAAATAATATGGAAAATTGGAGATAATTCAGAATATATTAAAATATAAAAAATATATACCTGAAGTCATTTGGGTCATATTAGCAGCTTCAAGGTTGGCACCAAATCTCCTATTTCTCTCGTCAATCAACAACAAAAGCCCGGATTTTATTTTCGCTTTCTTCTGCTTCCACCACTATTGATTCAAACTTAGGGGTTGTTCATAACAGAAATTAAATAAGTAAAACAGATAAATAGTAAACAAATTTAACTTAAAAACATAAGAATCCTACCCTTTTCCACCCATTTGAGGGGTAGAAACTCCCCATTTGGGATATACCTCCTCTTTACAAGGAAAATTTTGTTTCTCCATTCGTCCTCGTTCAAGGTGATACCAGGAACTAGAATAGGAGCCCCGCTCCTCCTTTGAAGGACAAACCTAGAAGAACCATGGGTTCTGAGTTGATACATTTGGGTGATCTCAGGAATACCTATTTCTAACCCAAAATGTTGGTTTAATTGGTGAAGAGTAAACAAGAGACGCCACCCCATGGGCATCAATTGTGGGAAGCATAACTTGGTGGTAGAGAAAAAATCATAAATGAGACCAGGAAAAGGAAATTTCAAACCTAAAGTAAAAGGATACTCTGGAAAACAAACCCATGAAGATGATACATGATTGGCTTTCAGTTTTTTAGAAAAGCTATGAAATGTAGTTTCATCAGGAAAAACCTTAGAAAGACGCATCAACTCGATACGGTCATCGTTGAATACGCATATATTTTGACTATTATAAGTCCAAATATTTTGATTTCTAAAATCGTTTTCGGAAGAGTTGAAACCAGAAAAAGAAGACGACCTAGACATTTTCGGTGACATTAAAAGAAATCGAGAGAGAAAGAATGGAAGAACTTACCGAAAATACTTGATGAAGAAGGTGACATCTGAAGAGGGAAAGATGATCATTATATTCTGAGTGAACGGCTGAGAATATGTGGGAAACCGCCTGTTTCGGTCAAAAATTAACAAATATAATTTTTAGCAAAACCGAATTAGTTAAGTGGAGTTTTGTGTTTTACTATCAAGAAAACAGTTTATAAGTAAATTGCTATGAAATTATCCCTAAGGAACCCTAGGGATATTGAAAATACGAAATGAAATGAACAGCTCAACACACGAGATTTATACATGGAAAAGCCCTTAATCCCCTAGGATTGCCGGCATAAAAACCTCGGGAGGTGACAATCGTCACTCTGCCTTGTTTATATTATAACAACAAAGTAAAAAGTACAAAGAAAGAGCACAAATGATCGATTGCTAAGTGTTGCAGAGCTTCAAACATGTGAATGTGATTGTGAGTAGTGAAAGAGTGATCAGATGTGTCAAAGTGTCGTCCTAAATCGATCAAATGCCTCAATTTATAGTAAAATACAATTATCTATATTCCTGAATATTCTGGCGAGAATCTCGGAATTATGACTATGTGACAGCTACCACGTCCATCAAACGTGTTGAAGCGTTTCTTTCAACTAAACCCCGAATCTTTAGGTACAATCTAGTCAATATGACCGTTTGAGACTTGTTTTCCACTTGTAGCCGTTATTTAGCATGTTCACCACGTTTCCTTTGACTTTATCCCAACTTTTAAGGTGAATTCAAGTCCACAATAAGTAACGTGCAAGACTAAGTCAAGCTATACAAAGAAGAGATCGATTAGTGACGTTAGTATTCAGGATATTTGAGGATACTTACGAATCCCATATTCTGGATTATCCTCGGCTATCCCGAATCTCAGACCATAAAAATTGACCCACAACAATTGCCCCAAAAATTTTGTAAGTTGTTTTTAATACATACAGCTTTAAAATTTTTCAAACCGAACCTTCGTGAGGATTTGTCTTGAGATTTGGAATTTAAAATTATTCTTATCTGCATATTTTCTTCTTCAGAGTTGTATGAAACTTCTAAAACTTTATTGTTTAGGTTATCTTTTAAGCTAAAACCCATTATGTAGAACAAATTGTTGAATATCTTGACGCAGTAGTTCGGAATATTTAGTGATGGTGCAAGGCCATAGACTACTATGATAATTTTAAGTATTATAAATAAGTCCAATTACTATCAACTCAGGTCTATTAGCTAGTAAATTATGCTCAATATCTTCTAGTGCTTTTACACATTAGAATATCTCTGAATAAAGAGACTGTTTATACCTTAAAATAGACACATAGTTTAGGAAAACATACCAAATATGCTAAGAAAAAGCAATATGAAATATCATTAAATATTACTGTTGTTATCTTTAGCTAAGCATTATTAATGTGTTGGGTGGAGGAATTATGAGTTTCATGACGAAGCCTAATGCGTTAATTTTAACTTCTTTCAGTAATATAACAGTTAATATTTTGGCTAATGTTTTAGTGTTCTGCATAGTTGATATCCTTATATATTCCGAAATATCCTTGATTATTTTTAATATTCGGTACTTATATAAGGGATTAATTTCTTTAATAACTTTCATGAATGTTAATGTTTCGTATAGTTTAACTGGGTATATATTAATTGTATTTTATAATATATACACCCTTAATTTTTCGAATATTTACTTACAAACCCTTGTAGACATACTTAGGAATAATTGAGAATAGTCTAATATATTCTTAACTTATTCTGGATTGGATTCAAGCAGAATATCACACTGATTATATTAATATTGTATTTAGTTTTGCATACATTATTCATTTTAAGGTTTTTAAATCCATAATTACTGTTATGAACTTTAAAAAGTTTTCAGGTATTCATAAATATTTTCAATGATGTTTTGGATATTTCATAACTTGTATTAAGAGAATAAATTCTTTTATAATTTTCATAAAGATTAGATTTTGGCTATGTACAAATTTTCATATATATACCTTAAGATAATTAAATATTCTTATTGTTTTTTATCAAAGAATTTCAGAATATTTTTTCTTAAGTTTAGTCCACATATGATATACTTAGGAATCATTAAGAATAGTTCAAACTAGACTTATCTTAATTCGACTAAGGTTTTAACTACATAAATGATAACTTAGACAAATGTTTAAGTGTTATTATTTGTTTAGAGTTATCTTAACACATGAAATAACTAGTAATTTCAATTTATCATAAAAATGTGCATAAGACATAATATATTCTCAAGTAAGAATAAGTATAATGCACATTACCAAGTATAAGAATATATTTCTAAATAGGAATAACCAAAATAAAGAATGCCATGGTATATTAAAAGAGTGAAGAAACAAATACTAATTTCCAGAGATAGTAGGTTTAGTTCGAAATCTTCTTTGTTCCTGTCAAAACATCAAAAGAATTTCATACTTGAATATCCCCAAGTATGTTTCAAGATTCCTAAGTATCCTTGAAAGTCAGTCCTGCATAAATAGAGAAACAAGAAAACTTGGGACAAGCCCAAGATACTGGCGACAAGGCCGATGAAACTGGCGACTAAGGCCGAAAATACTGTCGACTATGGCTGGAATACTGGCGACTAAGGCTGGAATACTGGCGACAAGGCCGAAAGATACTGGTGACTAAGGCTGGAATGCTGCGACTAAGGCCAGGATACTGGCGACTAAGTCCCGGTTGTATAGCATATGAATGCTATATTTCGGAGGATCCCTTGTAATAGCCTTCAAAAGTGAAATTGTCAGCCACTCATGCGTGTACTGGTCCCACAATCTCCAACTATACCGGGATATTTCGAAGGATCTTTAATTATAGCCCTTGATAATGAAATTGTCAGCCACTCATACGTGTACTGGTCCCATTATCTCAGACTATAACAGGATAAACGTGCGCAACTGGCGAGGGTGTATGAACCCTAAATCTTCTTGAGAGACAAAAGTCTCTTGAGTTTTGATTTCAGGTCAAAACTTGCAACCAGACATATAGTCTCTGCAGAGGTCTTCTACATAGTTTGATTTCAGGCCAAAACTTCGCAACCAGACATACAGTCTCTGCGAGGTCTTGATCAAGTTCTGATTTCAGGTCAGAACTTGGGCTAAGACATACAGTCTTATCTCTTCTCCTGCTATACCTACAAAACATTAAGATTTTACCTACAAAACATTAAGATTTTTGCATAGCTGGGAATCAGGAATCCTGATGCCCCTCAGATGCTTGAGTTAGTAGCAGGATAATTAAGAATATACAAGAATATGCAAGAATAAATGTATACAGGAATATTTAGAAAAATTAATATAAAGTTTAAGTAACAACCTTTTGTAGTTAGAAAACACAAAGTTTATATAAAGTATAACTTAGGATGAATACCATTCCATGACCTTGGAAGAGGTTCTCCTTCCATGTTGGTTAACTTTTATGCCCCTTTTCTAGCTTCGGACTCAATCCTATAAGGTCCTTCCCATTTTGAAGCAAGTTTTCCATCGGCTGGATTGGTAGTATTCTGGAATGCTTTTCTCAAAACCAAATCTCCGATTTGGAATCTACGGATTCTAATATTCTTATCATAGTATTTGGCTATTTTTTTTGATATCTTGCAATTCATATCCTTGCAATATCCCTAAGTTCATCAATAGTATCTAGATCCTCAGATAGTGTCTCATTGTTGGATTCTAGAGTTTGTAAACTTCATCTTGGATTAGGGATTACCATTTCAGTTGGAAGAACGGCTTCGAAACCATACACTAACGAGAATGGTGTTTGACCAGTGGCATTTTTTGTATTTGTTCTATCTGCCTATATGACAAATGGAAGTTCGTCAGCCCATTTTCCTTTCTTGGATCCCAACTTTTTCTTAAGATTGTTGATAATAATCTTGTTACTCGATTCCGCCTGACCATTGGCTTGAGGATGGACAGGTGTAGAGGTTATCATCTTTATGCCCCATCTTTCACAAAAGTTTGTAGTCCTTTTGCCTATAAACTGAGATCCATTATTACAAGTGATTTCTGCGGGTATCTCAAATCTAGTCAGGATATTTCTCTTTATTAATGAGATTACTTCCTTTTCTCTAACTTGTACAAAGGCTTCAGCCTCAATCCATTTTGAGAAGTAATATGTCATATCAAGCATAAACACCTTTCCTCCGGGTGCTTTAGGTAATTTGCCTACCATATCCATTCCCCACTTCATAAATGGCCATGATGAGACTATTGGATATAGAGGTTCAGCTGGTTGATGAAGAATATTATTATGTCTTTGACAAGCATCACATTTTTTGGGAATAAGACATTGCATCTCTTCTCATGGTTGGCCAAAAGTATCCTGTTCTCAGGATCTTTGAGAATAATGCTCTACGCCCCAGTGTGATTTCCACAATCTCCTTCGTGGATATCTTTAATTACTTCCAAACTTTCACGTTTCTCCAAACATCTCAAGTATGTGCCTGCTACTGATTTTCTATATAAGATATCCTGTATGATTGTGTATCTAGATACTTTAGCTTTAAAAGCTCTAGGATTTGTTTCTTTATAAGGTATTTTTCCTGTTTGGAGGTAATTCCTAATAGGAATGGTATAGGATATTTCATATGCTTCTGAATGATGATCCTCAATATTTTCAGGTTCAACATTTTGATTTGTGTCCTGCATATCTATTGCCAGATTTAGAATATGTAGGATAGGAATATTGATATCCTCAGGGATCCTTAGGGATGACGCCAGGTTTGCTAGTGCGTCTGCTTCAGCATTCTCTTCCCTTGGCACTTAAGTGATATCAAAATTGTAAAAATATCCTGCTATATCCTTAACAATCTCTAAGTATTTTGCCAATTTATCTCCTTTAGCTGTGTATGAGCCATTAAATTGATTGGCTATTAGTAAGGAGTCAATAAATACATGGAGATTTCTGATGTTCATATCCCTAGATAATTAAAGTCCTGCTATTAAGGCTTCATATTATACTTCATTATTAGTTGCTTGGAATTCACAACTAATTGATTGGGGTATGTTGGTTTGGTGAAAACCGATCAGGATCGAATACAAAGTCCTACTAACTATCAACTACGTGCGGAATCCATAGTTAATATGTAGAATATCAAAGAACACAAGCAATTCTATAATCAACTCTTGTATTATCAACAAATGATTACAAGAAATCACTCAGAAACAAAGTTCTCACACAGAGAAAATCTTAGAAGTTCTGTCCAAAAGTTCTAAGAGTTCTACTGAAAAACAGACAAACCTTCTATTTATACAAAATAAACCAACGAACCTATTTCTGGTAGCTGAACCTTAGGTTTGCCAGCAGAACCCTAAGGTTCGCTGGGCGAACCCTTAGGTTAGTTAGACGAACCCATGTTATCCTACCAAAAGGTTCGCCGAACCTTCTCAAGGTTATAGGTTCGCCAACCTGCCAAGGTTCGTGGACCAAACGAACCTATGGCAAACCTTTAGCCGAACCTTCTCTAAAACTCAAAATAAATACAACTTTTGAATAGCAAACAATTACAAATATGTACAAACAAACTACCCCTAAATGTTTGCTATCAAAATCTTCAGTCTTTATCTTCAACTTTGTCTTCAACTTTATCTTCAGCTTTATCATTTACTCCGCTGGATTCTCCAACCTCTTCAACAACCACATTATCCACCGCTCGTATAACAACCGAACGTGGTATCTTCGCAGCTTCAATCTTTGCATCTCTTTCATCTCTCTCCTTCTGAATTTGCATCAACTCGGTATAGAGATAATTCACATTTTCCCAATTTCATCCCGAATGAATACCCAATGTAAAACACATTCGTGCAATGGTTTGAAATTGAATTGCCATATCTTTGAAACTCACTCCAACATCATGATATCCTTCTTCAGCATATATCTCAGCAGTGTTAAGTAAATCCACATCATCCTTTGAACAGTTTACAATCCAAATAGGATCAAGCATCCGGATCACTCTCTAATTATCATCCTGCTTCAATACAATCACACCTTCAGAAGTTCAATCATCATAAAACCAAAATTTGAAGTATGAATTCCAGTCTTGTTCAATCTTCCTGAGTCTTGGTCTCTTGAAAACTTTAGGCTTCACATAATCCTTAAATCTTTCTCTAAACTGAGGTGTTAACAAACTCCATCCAGTTCTTGCTTCTTTCTTTAACAAATTCTCAAAAATTTCATTGTGTCGAGTCTGAATGGGCTTTATCATCTTTAATCTTGAAAGATCTTTACACTCAAATGCAGGTAGACTCATCAGATCAGTAGCTTTGCCAAAGTATTGGCATCCATCTATTCTTTTAACCACATAACATCCTTTATCCAACAAGCTTCCTGAAATGTTATGAAAGTAACCATAACTAATAATCCTTCCAATCATCTTGGATTTAGATCCAATCTTGAACTTCTTGGATTGTTTAGTTAGGTTATCTGGATCTTTATCTTCAAAAACTTCTATCATAATCTTGAATGAATGTAAGTGATCAATGATGTACTTTGTCTCATCTTGAATTTCTTTCCAAAAATCCATATTAGTCTTCACTTTAACTGGATCTAAAGTTGTTCTAGACATACTTCCAGCCTCAAATATTTTCTTCATAGTGTTTAAATTCAACAACTCTTCATCAATGATATCTTTATCATAATCAGACAAATCAACATCTTCATGTTCTTCAAAATCAAATATCAACTCATCATCACTTTCTAGAAAATCTTGATAATCTTGAACTGAATAATCCCCTACAATCTCTCCTTCTATCTCTTGATCAACTTGAACTTCAAAAATATTTCTCTGCAAGTCTATGTCAGAATTCATTTTAAACAAATCAAGAAAAGTAGGCAGAGAGTAATCAAGAACAGTCATAGGATGCTCTATTTCATCTATGTGACACCCGGCAATTTCAGGTAAATTGCAACTCTTATATTCTTTACATTTCACACTCATACTTGTTGCATTTCAGTTAATTATGATTGATTAGATGAGTTGAACATAAACTACTGCGAAACGATAGTTCGTGGAGCTATCGAATCGTACATTGCACATTGGTTTTGGAAACCAAGTGTGGCAAACATAACACTAACGCAAAACGATAATTCGGGGAATTATTGGATTGTGCATAACACGTTGATTAGGATTAATCAAGCGTGTAAACACTTCGTTAGACACGAACACAAACAAGCATCGATAATTCGAGGAATTACCGAAACACACACGAGTCTCACGAACGTCAGTGAACATCACAACAATTAAGCACCGAAACACTTCACAAGTCAATTATGGCTAATAATTGACGATTAGAGTCCAAACGACACTCGAACGATGTTCTACAGTCGAGAAACGGGCAAGAACGAGCCCAGAACAACAACATAGGCTTAGTGGGCCTAACTTTTGGGCCAGGCGCTACGCCTGACCCGGAAACCCGGAGGTAGGCGATGCGCGCGAGGAAGAAAGGAGGCCGCCGGATGAAAACCATCCGCGCGGTACGCCTGGAATCGGTGTCCTTCGTTAGGCGTTACGCCTGACAGGGAAATCGCTGAAAAATCTCTTAAAGGCCACAAAAATCATTTCTACTCTATCATACTCGAAACCACACGCAACCAACCGGCCATTTCTCTTCCCTACCTCCTGTTACAGCCCCTTTCCACCCATGGGAAGCCATTGAAGCTCCCATACTTGAAGATTGAAGCTAGGAACTTGCAAGAAGGTTGAAGAGGAAGATTGGTGGGCTCGAATATCATCACCATCATCTTGTTTTCTGCAAACCATTGCTGTCCAGAGGCAACTAGAGTTTCTACAACCATCTCCCAGCGATCTAGAGCACCTAAGGTAGTTTTACTTACTTATCAATAGTTAGATCGAACATGCAATGGGTAAAAACCCACATGCATGAAGATCCACTCACATGCAACTTCGATCCGCTCACACGCACGAATTTTGTGGTGTTTGAATCTGGGTTTGTTGATATAAATATGTTTCTTGATGATCTATGATGTTTAGATTGAGTTTTATGATGATCTAAAGTGATGAGTATGAACCTATATGCTTGAAGTGATGATTTATGACATTATAATGCCATGCATGTATGATCCATGATGGTTAGAATGATTTTGAGTATATAGATATGTTTCTTGATGATATTGGATGATGATTTCATGAATAGATGATGTTAAAATGGTTTATTTATGATTATTTCTATTTTTAGTAACTTTTGAGTTACAAGATGATGATTTAGTGAGAGTGATGAACATGCATGTATGTGGAATTGCTATTAGGATGTTAAAATGATGATTTGAACACTTAGAATGTGATTTTGATAATGTTTATGGTCATTTTGACATAGTTACTATATTTAGTAACTTTTCGGGTCAAAATATTGCTAGATGATGTTATGGACCATGTATGCATGTTTAAATGATGCTAGGTGACTTAAAATGATGATTGGTGACATGAAAATTGGTTTAGAAATATTAAGATGGTCATTTTATGCAAAGACCACAAAGTTACTATTTTTAGTAACTTTATTTTTACAAAAACCGATTTGTAAACATGATGTGTGATTCGAGCATGCTAAATGACTGATTATGATGTAGTATGATGATTAGATACTAAGTTAGATGGATTCCGATGTCACCAATGCTACAAATGGAAACTTTCCATTTTAGGAAACTTTTATGTGCAGACATGTTGTAAACGACTTATGTAACTTTGTATGATGATGTGCTATGTGTTAACATGATCACGTAGGACCAATGAGCATGCTGGAACTCTAAAATCAATATGCTTGTGAACTTGCTATAAATGGAAACTTACTATAAATGGTAAGTTGTCCATAGACGCGACTTACGTGTTTTGCACACAACGAGCACTAACACGAATGTTTCACAATACACAAACAACACAAGGTTCACCAACGGGTCGTTGACACACACGGTCAAACACGGTCAATGTAGACCGACACGGACAGACATGATCGACCGAGAGTTATCGATCACGTAACACGATCACTTACACGAACTCACGTATAGTATACGATATAGGTAGCCGGTGACTGACTACCTGACTACACAGGAGCTTACGCTTACGTTGTTTACTTCGCTAAGGTGAGTTCACGGCCCCTTTTTACATTTTCTACCTTTGGGGGAGAAAACATTGCATACAACTGTTTTTGAACAACTTACACACTTTTGGTTATTTTTGTACATGCTAATATCGTATATACATATGTGTGGCATTCATCCACAAACTGATAAGTCCTCATTAAACACACCTCGAACCGTTAATAGCGCGTAGCGCTCAGCGTGGTAATTCTGAATAGTACTATTTGGGCCTGACAAGCCCCACTGTTGCGAGCCATATGGCCACCCCGACTGGAGGTCGGAACAGTGCATAATTGACCAAACAACATTTGCCATATCTTGGATGGATATGGCGGGAGGCAGCATGTTAGCTTCGGTTGCGAACCCGCATATGATATAACACATATTGACTAGCTATCAATTGATACTGCATTGTATTGAAAAATAGACCTGCATACATTTACTTTAAACATATTGATGTTTACTGCTGATTACAAACCTGTGCTCTCACCAACCATTCTGTTGACCTTTTACTCGCATGTTTTCTCAGGTAACTAAGGCACACGCACCAGAAATAGGATGCTAGGCCGGAGTCGCATGCATCTGTATAAGTGTCTTAGTTTATCAAACATTTATTATCATTTGGTTGTTATGTAATGTTAATCAGCTTTAATCGCTTCCGCTACTATTGTCACGTATCGCTTTGAAAACCATTTTGATTTAACGCTTCCGCAACTATGAATGATTAAACTGTTTTGTTAATTTATACTTCACTTCCGCAACTCTGATATTACTAAACTGTTTTATCCAAATTATTGGATGTACGTACGAAATCAGACATATAGGTCTCGCATGTTGTGTGATAGAAGACTGCGATCCTGACAATCTGCCGCCGCTCGCGCCCCGGAAGGGACGAGAATTCTCGGGGTGCGACAGATTGGTATCAGAGCCTCCGGTTATTGCGAATTAGGTTTGCATTTAGTGAACTTAGTCTATAACCACTAGTCTCCACACAACACTTAGTGCTTAGTATTATGATGCTTGCACACATGCCACATCTTTTATGCATTACGTTCATCACAACACGTGACTACCCGTGATGGGGAGAGCCGATAGCTCTACATGTACTTTACAGTACCTACTGCACACACTACATTAGTCATTAGACAAACACTAACACTTATTCTCGCTATGAAGATCATGGCTGGAAGACGTGGAGGACGCAGGAATGCAGGTGGACGTGGGAACATCAACCTGACTCACGCTGAGTTGAACGCCCTCATCAACGAACGAGTTGAGGAGGTACTTGCTGCACGGGAAGCTGCCCGTAACCAAGATCTACTGAACCAAGGTGATGAACCTGTTCATATTCACCTTGCACTACAAACACTTGTTTCCAATTCAACACGTTTATTCGATACCTAACTCAACCTTGTTCCTTGTGTATCTCAGGAGCAAACCCTAACCCACCTCTCTGCACGTTCAAGATGTTCCTGGATTGCAAACCCCATTCATTCAGCGGCACTGAGGGAGCCGTTGGGCTATTACGCTGGATTGAGAAGGCGGAATCAGCCTTCGCCATGAGCAACTGCAGGAACGAGGACAGGGTCAAGTTCGCTGCAGGGACGTTCGAGGGAGCTGCCCTCACTTGGTGGAATGCCAACGTCCAGAACCTAGGGCTTGATGCAGCCAACGCTCTGCCTTGGGATAACTTTAAACAAATGTTGAACCGTGAGTACTGTCCTCGCGGTGAAGTGCAGAAACTGGAAACGGAATTCTGGAACCATAAGATGATTGGTTCCGAGGTCGAGGCTTAGACCGCTCGATCTTATGAGTTAGCAAATATGTGCCCGGAAATGGCAACCCCACCCTTCAAACATATAGAGAAGTACATTGATGGACTGCCACCTCAAATTCAGGGCATGGTGCTCTCTGCTGACCCCATCACCATGCAACAAGCTGTGCGACTGACTCACAAGCTCACTGATTCGGCAGTTGCACAAGGACTCTTGCCACCCCGTGGTGCTGTGACCACAACCAACGACAAGGGCAAACGGAAATGGGATGACACCCAGAACAAACCAACCACTCTTCAACCACCACCACAGCAACGTAAGTTTGGATCAACCCTAGCTTATGCCCCACCCATTCCAACCACCCAGAATCAAGGAGGTTATGCTGGAAAACACCCTAAATGCCACAAGTGCAACTTCCATCATGCACCGGGTCAATGTGGTCGTTTTCAATGCCAGCGCTGCGGAAAAGGGGGACATGCAGCCAAAGACTGCAGGGGTGAACTAATGACAAAAACCCCGCAACAGCCACAACAACAGCAACAACTTGAAGCACCAAAGGGTTGCTTCGAATGTGGCAAACCAGGGCATTTCAAGAAGGACTGCCCACACCTGAAAAACAACAACAGCAGCAACCACAACAACCAACAGAACAACAATGGGAACAATGGCATGAGGGGACGAGCCTTCGTGATTGGGGCCAAGGAGGCCAGAAGGGACCCTAACCTTGCAACCGGTACGTATCTCTTGAACGATAATTATGCTTCTGTATTGTTTGATACTGGAGCAGAGAAAAGCTTTATATCTAAGGAATTTAGGGAGATACTTGCCATTACCCCAACACCCTTAGATATTGAATACACAGTAGAGCTAGCTGATGGTAAATTGATTGTAACTAAGCACATTCTGAGAGAATGCACACTAGAGCTAGCTAACCACAAATTTAAGATTGATCTCATGCCAGTTACACTAGGCAGTTTTGATGTCGTAGTGGGCATGGATTGGTTGTCTGAAAACCAGGCTGAAATCATTTGCCACGACAAGGTCGTGCGCATACCCCTCCCTAGCGGAGAAACTCTAGACATCAAGGGCGAAAGGAGTGACACTCCTCTGAACATCATCTCGTGCATGAAAGCTCACAAATGCTTACGAAAGGGATACACATCCATCTTGGCACTCATCACTGACAAGACTGAAGAGGAAAAGAGAATCGAGGACCTCCCAGTCGTATGCGACTATCCCGACGTATTCCCGGAGGATCTACCAGGACTTCCACCACCTCGACAAGTGGAGTTCCGCATAGACCTTGTGCCGGGAGCAGCACCTATTGCACGAGCACCATATCGACTTGCACCTTCGGAGATGCAGGAACTGTCCAACCAAATGCAAGAGCTGTTGGACAAGGGTTTCATTAGACCAAGCTTCTCACCTTGGGGAGCTCCGGTCTTATTCGTAAAGAAGAAGGATGGCACGTTTCGTATGTGCATCGACTACCGGGAGTTAAACAAAGTGACAATCAAGAACCGTTATCCCTTACCTCGTATCGACGATCTATTCGATCAACTGCAAGGATCGAGTTACTACTCCAAGATCGATCTGCGATCTGGGTACCATCAACTGAGGATACAAGAGGAGGATATTCCCAAAACAGCATTTCGCACTCGCTATGGCCATTACGAGTTTTTGGTCATGCCGTTTGGGCTAACCAATGCACCTGCAGTATTCATGGACCTCATGAATAGAGTGTGCAAACCATACCTCGACAAGTTCGTCATTGTCTTCATAGATGATATTCTCATTTATTCCAAAACCCAGGAGGAACACAAAGAGCATCTTCAATTGACTCTTGAACTGCTACGAAAAGAGAAGCTGTACGCTAAACTCTCAAAATGCGACTTCTGGATCCGAGAAGTCCAATTCTTGGGACATGTTGTTAATGAACAAGGGATTTATGTGGATAAGTCTAAGATAGAGGCAATCAAGAACTGGGAAGCACCAAAGACCCCAACTGAGGTGCGACAATTCCTAGGCTTGGCAGGCTATTATCGGCGATTTATCGAAGGATTTTCAAAGATAGCCCAACCACTCACAGCCTTAACCCACAAGGACAAGAAATACCTCTGGACTGAAAGACAAGAAGCTGCATTCCAACTTCTCAAGCAGAAGCTCTGTAGTGCACCTATCCTATCCCTTCCCGATGGGACGGAAGACTTTGTAGTATATTGCGATGCCTCGATACAAGGGCTCGGATGCGTGCTGATGCAGCGAGAGAAGGTGATCGCATATGCTTCTCGACAACTGAAGGTACACGAGAAGAACTACACCACCCACGACTTAGAACTTGGAGCCGTGGTATTTGCACTTAAGATCTGGAGACACTACCTGTATGGTACCAAGTGTACGATATATACTGATCACAAGAGTCTCCAACACATATTCGAGCAGAAGGAACTGAACATGCGACAGCGTCGCTGGCTCGAACTCCTAAACGACTATGAGTGTGCCATCAAGTATCACCCGGGGAAGGCCAATGTAGTGGCCGATGCCCTAAGTCGGAAGAATACACCGAAACCCAAGAGGGTAAGAGCTTTACAACTCACCATTCTTCCCAACCTCCCTGAGCAGATACGTAATGCCCAGGTGGAGGCACTTAAGCCTGAAAACCTAGCGGCAGAATCACTAAGGGGAATGGAGCAACACCTTAAAGTAAAAGCCGATGGCTTACACTACTTCATGGAACGCATCTGGGTTCCGCGTCATGGGAACTTAAGAGACCTTGTGATGGACGAGGCTCACAAATCCCGATATTCCATTCACCCTGGATCTGATAAGATGTATCATGATCTGAAGATACTTTACTGGTGGCCACATATGAAAGCCGACATCGCTACCTACGTAGGCAAATGCTTGACTTGTGCGAAAGTCAAGATCGAGTACCAGAAACCATCTGGATTACTCACTCAACCTGAGATCCCCATGTGGAAATGGGAACAAATCTCCATGGATTTCATCACCAAATTACCCCGTACCCCAAGTGGATGTGACACTATCTGGGTAATTGTGGACCGACTGACTAAATCAGCACATTTCCTTGCGATCAAGGAAAATGACAAGATGGAAAAACTAGCCAGAATCTATGTCAAAGAAGTGGTCTCACGACATGGAGTGCCAATCTCCATCATTTCGGATCGGGACGCCAGATTCACTTCTAACTTCTGGAAATCATTACAAAAGTCGCTTGGCACGCGGTTGGATATGAGTACAGCATACCACCCACAAACTGATGGCCAGAGCGAACGCACAATACAAACCCTCGAAGATATGCTACGAGCATGCGTAGTAGACTTTGGTAACAGTTGGGAAACTCACCTACCATTGGTGGAGTTTTCCTACAACAACAGCTACCACACAAGCATCAAAGCAGCGCCTTTTGAGGCACTCTATGGCAGGAAATGCCGATCACCTATCTGTTGGGCGGAAGTGGGCGACAGTCAGCTCACTGGCCCGGAACTTGTGCATGAAACAACCGAGAAAATCGTGCAAATCAGAAACCGCATGGCAGCAGCTCGTGATCTTCAAAAGAGCTATGCCGACAAACGCCGAAAACCTTTGGAATTTCAGGTAGGAGATAAAGTCCTTCTGAAAGTCTCACCATGGAAAGGCGTCATTCGTTTTGGAAAACGAGGCAAATTGAACCCACGGTATATTGGACCTTTCGAGATCCTGAAAAGGATTGGTCCAGTGGCATACCAACTCAACTTACCAACCGAACTCGACGGAGTTCACAACGTATTTCATGTCTCAAATCTAAAGAAGTGTTTATCGGATGAAACACTTATTGTTCCACTGGATGAGATCCAGGTGGATGAACAACTACGGTTCGTGGAAGAGCCGGTAGAAATCATGGACCGTGAGGTCAAACAACTCAAGCAAAGTAAGATCCCTATTGTCAAAGTCCGATGGAACTCGAAACGCGGACCTGAATTCACGTGGGAACGTGAAGATCAGATGATGCGCAAATATCCCCACCTCTTCAAGCAAACAACGTCGAACGTCGGCAACAACGAATAAATTTCGGGACGAAATTCCTTTCAACAAGGGGATGATGTGACAACCAGAAAAATTTTTGTTTCTCAAACACTATTACTTCTCAAACACTACCAACAACAACCAAATTTCGGGACGAAATTTCTTTCAACAAGGGGATGATGTGACACCCGGCAATTTCAGGTAAATTGCAACTCTTATATTCTTTACATTTCACACTCATACTTGTTGCATTTCAGTTAATTATGATTGATTAGATGAGTTGAACATAAACTACTGCGAAACGATAGTTCGTGGAGCTACCGAATCGTACATTGCACATTGGTTTTGGAAACCAAGTGTGGCAAACATAACACTAACGCAAAACGATAATTCGGGGAATTATTGGATTGTGCATAACACGTTGATTAGGATTAATCAAGCGTGCAAACACTTCGTTAGACACGAACACAAACAAGCATCGATAATTCGAGGAATTACCGAAACACACACGAGTCTCACGAACGTCAGTGAACATCACAACAATTAAGCACTGAAACACTTCACAAGTCAATTATGGCTAATAATTGACGATTAGAGTCCAAACGACACTCAAACGATGTTCTACAGTCGAGAAACGGGCAAGAACGAGCCCAGAACAACAACATAGGCTTAGTGGGCCTAACTTTTGGGCCAGGCGCTACGCCTGACCCGGAAACCCGGAGGTAGGCGATGCGCGCGAGAAAGAAAGGAGGCCGCCGGATGAAAACCATCCGCGCGGTACGCCTGGAATCGGTGTCCTTCGTTAGGCGTTACGCCTGACAGGGAAATCGCTGAAAAATCTCTTAAAAGCCACAAAAATCATTTCTACACTATCATACTCGAAACCACACGCAACCAACCGGCCATTTCTCTTCCCTACCTCCTGTTACAGCCCCTTTCCACCCATGGGAAGCCATTGAAGCTCCCATACTTGAAGATTGAAGCTAGGAACTTGCAAGAAGGTTGAAGAGGAAGATTGGTGGGCTCGAATATCATCACCATCATCTTGTTTTCTGCAAACCATTGCTGTCCAGAGGCAACTAGAGTTTCTACAACCATCTCCCAGCGATCTAGAGCACCTAAGGTAGTTTTACTTACTTATCAATAGTTAGATCGAACATGCAATGGGTAAAAACCCACATGCATGAAGATCCACTCACATGCAACTCCGATCCGCTCACACGCACGAATTTTGTGGTGTTTGAATCTGGGTTTGTTGATATAAATATGTTTCTTGATGATCTATGATGTTTAGATTGAGTTTTATGATGATCTAAAGTGATGAGTATGAACCTATATGCTTGAAGTGATGATTTATGACATTATAATGCCATGCATGTATGATCCATGATGGTTAGAATGATTTTGAGTATATAGATATGTTTCTTGATGATATTGGATGATGATTTCATGAATAGATGATGTTAAAATGGTTTATTTATGATTATTTCTATTTTTAGTAACTTTTGAGTTACAAGATGATGATTTAGTGAGAGTGATGAACATGCATGTATGTGGAATTGCTATTAGGATGTTAAGATGATGATTTGAACACTTAGAATGTGATTTTGATAATGTTTATGGTCATTTTGACATAGTTACTATATTTAGTAACTTTTCGGGTCAAAATATTGCTAGATGATGTTATGGACCATGTATGCATGTTTAAATGATGCTAGGTGACTTAAAATGATGATTGGTGACATGAAAATTGGTTTAGAAATATTAAGATGGTCATTTTATGCAAAGACCACAAAGTTACTATTTTTAGTAACTTTATTTTTACAAAAACCGATTTGTAAACATGATGTGTGATTCGAGCATGCTAAATGACTGATTATGATGTAGTATGATGATTAGATACTAAGTTAGATGGATTCCGATGTCACCAATGCTACAAATGGAAACTTTCCATTTTAGGAAACTTTTATGTGCAGACATGTTGTAAACGACTTATGTAACTTTGTATGATGATGTGCTATGTGTTAACATGATCACGTAGGACCAATGAGCATGCTAGAACTCTAAAATCAATATGCTTGTGAACTTGCTATAAATGGAAACTTACTATAAATGGTAAGTTGTCCATAGACGCGACTTACGTGTTTTGCACACAACGAGCACTAACACGAATGTTTCACAATACACAAACAACACAAGGTTCACCAACGGGTCGTTGACACACACGGTCAAACACGGTCAATGTAGACCGACACGGACAGACATGATCGACCGAGAGTTATCGATCACGTAACACGATCACTTACACGAACTCACGTATAGTATACGATATAGGTAGCCGGTGACTGACTACCTGACTACACAGGAGCTTACGCTTACGTTGTTTACTTCGCTAAGGTGAGTTCACGGCCCCTTTTTACATTTTCTACCTTTGGGGGAGAAAACATTGCATACAACTGTTTTTGAACAACTTACACACTTTTGGTTATTTTTGTACATGCTAATATCGTATATACATATGTGTGGCATTCATCCACAAACTGATAAGTCCTCATTAAACACACCTCGAACCGTTAATAGCGCGTAGCGCTCAGCGTGGTAATTCTGAATAGTACTATTTGGGCCTGACAAGCCCCACTGTTGCGAGCCATATGGCCACCCCGACTGGAGGTCGTAACAGTGCATAATTGACCAAACAACATTTGCCATATCTTGGATGGATATGGCGGGAGGCAGCATGTTAGCTTCGGTTGCGAACCCGCATATGATATAACACATATTGACTAGCTATCAATTGATATTGCATTGTATTGAAAAATAGACCTGCATACATTTACTTTAAACATATTGATGTTTACTGCTGATTACAAACCTGTGCTCTCACCAACCATTGTGTTGACCTTTTACTCGCATGTTTTCTCAGGTAACTAAGGCACACGCACCAGAAATAGGATGCTAGGCCGGAGTCGCATGCATCTGTATAAGTGTCTTAGTTTATCAAACATTTATTGTCATTTGGTTGTTATGTAATGTTAATCAGCTTTAATCGCTTCCGCTACTATTGTCACGTATCGCTTTGAAAACCATTTTGATTTAACGCTTCCGCAACTATGAATGATTAAACTGTTTTGTTAATTTATACTTCACTTCCGCAACTCTGATATTACTAAACTGTTTTATCCAAATTATTGGATGTACGTACGAAATCAGACATATAGGTCTCGCATGTTGTGTGACAGGAGACTGCGATCCTGACAATCTGCCGCCGCTCGCGCCCCGGAAGGGACGGGAATTCTCGGGGTGCGACAATCTAAATCTTCAAATTCAACAAAGTTACAATCCTTTGCCCTATCTGACGATACAGAAGAAATTGGAACCGCTTCAGTTGTAACCTTTGAAGGAGAATAAACAATAATAGCTCCAGACACTGCATCCAAACCACCAGCACCTTCAGCACCTCCACCAGTACCACCACCTGTTCCATCATCACCACCAAAATCAAAATCATCAGGATGTTCATCAACATCAGTATCCCCATAATCAACTGCTTCTTCTTCTTCCTCCTCCTCATCCTTCTCCTCCTATATCACCTTTTCATCCTTTTCTTCATCAATATCAACATCTACATCCACCACCACCTTCTCCACTCTTGAGCTTGAACCCAAAGCATCAGACTTTGAAATCTTTTTTTCTAACTCTTTCATCTTGAATCTCAATTTAGTGTTTTCATTCTTCAACTCAACAATATTTTCAGATTGAAGTTTAATAAAGAACTGTAGATCAGAAATCTCTTGATTCATTTTCTTTTTCTCAGCAAGTTCTTCTTCTCTCCACTTTATCATCAAATCCATTTGAGCTTTCAACTCATCTAATTCAGAAGTGGAGGAAGAAGGTTTATCAGCAACATTCTGTTCTTTTTCTTTCTGATAATCTTCAAACTCCTTTGATAACAAAGATAATCTTCTCTTGACATCAGAATCATCATAATTAACAGTGAAGTTAATGTCTCCCAAATCATCTAAACCTGAAAACAAATCATCTCTAGGAATAGAATCCTGAGGAATAGAAGTCTCTAGTAATGATGTAGATACAGTAGTAGCATCCACAAAAAATGGCATAAAAGAAGCTACATTTACAAACTCTGGAGTTTGTAAAGTAGAAACAGGAATAATAGACACCGGAACTGATGAAGTAATAATAGAAGAAACAGAAACAGAAACTGATGTAGGCATAACTAATGAAGACACAACGGTCTTAGTAGTTTTAGCCTTTTTCCTCTCATAAGGCCCTCCTTTGGCCATCCTCTTCAGCTTCTTTGGTTTAGAAGACCCAGACTCTTCTGGAACAAAACTGGGATCAACTCTTTCATCCCTTTCCTCTTCAGCCTATTTGGCAAACTTTTTCTTGAGTCTTCTAACCATCTGATTTCCTTCTTGAACCATTTCATATTCTGACTCAGTGTCAGAAGATTCTTCTTCATCATCACCAGCAACAGCAGCCTCTGTCTGTTGTTCAGACATATCAACCTCTATTGGCTCATGTGAGCTTTGCCCTTGAGAAGTTTGAACTTTAGGTGTAGATCGGGACGATTGTCCAGTAGACTTTCTGACTTGTTGTCTTGGAGGAAGTGGAGGTGGTGCCTGATCATCATCAGCTGCAAACTCTTCAGTGTCGGATCCTGAGTCAGCATGTCTCCAGGCATCCTCATCAAGAGCAATATAGTTTGCCCTGACACAATGACCAATCAACTCTTTCTCAAGTACAGCATCCCCAGTCCTTTGATACACTCTGACCTGACCCAAACTGGAATCAGTCATGTGTTTAAGCTTTAATAGATCTCCAGCTTCCCTGGGTAACTGCCCTTCTGGCAATCTTTCATCGATCAACATCTGCACGAACCTAGGATACATATAGAACATATCCTTAGCCTTCGTGATGTTGTCACACATATAACGAAAAATCATTCCAGAGAAATTGAACGGTTTGTTCAATATGAGAGCCACCATAGCTGACCTCATCAAGTCCCTTAACTCATCGAAAGTTCCCTTCCTCATACTCAAACAATGTAGCAACACATGTGCTAAGAACTTGTATTGCAGAGGTAGCTTCCCCTTCTTCACCGATATCGAATTGTAGGCTCCAAAATAACGAATCCGTAGAAAGCAACCTTTGATGCACCTCTTAGGAATAAGAGTCACACCATCAGGTTCTCCACCAAACTGCAGAACCCTCCTGATATCAACTTTAGAGATACGAATTGCTTGTCCAAGCACATTCGCATCTATAACATAATCCTCATCCACAGAAATAACCCGTGCCAATTCCCAGAAACTCTGGATATGTGATCTGTAAATCTGAATAGAGTTGGAAATCGCATAGTAAATCCTCGATCTCCGAAGAAACTCTATCATTGGACGGAAATCTTGACCGTTCCTTGTCGTAGGATCAAGGTATGCACAAACATTGTGTTTGTCTCCGAATGTTAAGTTCGCCATTTCTACAATTAGAAATAAAAACAATTAGAAACAAAATTAATCAAAAATTAAAAAATTAAAAAAAAATTTCTAAGTAGACCAGCGAACCTATCTTCTTAGACGAACCTAATGCTAGGCAAAACTAATTCAGACGAACCTGTTAATCAGACAAACCTTTTGAACGAACCTTTGATGAACGAACCTTATCATGAACGAACCTTCTGATGAACGAACCTTCTGATGAACGAACCTCAGAATGAACGAACCTCAGAATGAACGAACCTTCAAATGAACGAACCTATTTGGTCAAACGAACCTTGACCAAAAGGTTCGATCCTTTTGAAATACATAGGTTCGCCACAAACCTATCAAATTCAAACGAACCATCAAGGTTCGGCGAACCTTAGTTCATTCAACGAACCTGTTCATCAGCGTACCTTTTCCAATATTCAAATCAGATTTTATAAAACTTTGAATTTGATGATAAAAATCATATACCCAGGTTCAAAAAATGCCGATGAACAACATTAATAAAAGCAGTTTGTCCAAAACTTAAAATCTAATCAGTTTTAAGTCCAATTACAGATTCGATCTAAAACTCCTAAAAACAATCAGATCTCTCAAATTAGCCGGTCAAATTAAGTAATTTCTACCTAGAAATGATCACAAGATGATTCTAAATCTAAATTTATCAAGGAAAAGTTCTGGGATGATCTTAATCGAAAAGCGAAAAATCTGGTCTTGCGGGTTCGTGAAAAATGAAATCAGATGAGAGTGACGAACCCTTCTGACGAACCCTGTATATATATGTCACGAACCTTTTTCAGATGAGCCTTTCACGAACCTTTGCTGCGAACCTTTTGCAACGAACCAATCAAACGAACCATTTCACCGAACCATTTCAGACGAATCTAGTAAGCGAACCTAGTCAGCGAACCTAGCTAACGAACCTAGCTAGCGAACCTAACCAGCGAACCTTACCCAACGAACCTTTACCAGCGAACCTTCTCAAACATCAGACGAACCTTTTGAAAAATTTTGAATTTTTCTTTAAATTTCAAAACAAATTCATGTTTAATTATGCCAAAGTCAAACAAATAATCAAAAATTATTGATTTAACATCAGATGAAAATAAAATCTTTTTGTAAACTTTCAAATATCTTTTTGTAATTTTTCAAATTTTAGAACAATTAAACTACAAATTTAACAAATCTAACTATAAAAATCAAATCTTTTTGTTTGAGAAAGATCCAGACATGAGATCATATTATTTTATACTTTTCAACACATCTGTTTGTATTAATTACAAGATTTAAATGCAAATCACAAGAACAAGATGATTGTTAGTATACTTATCCTTTTAAGTTTAATTACTTAGTCAAAAAATCAGTTTAAACAAGATTATGAAAACACTTTATAATAATCCATTTACTTGAACACATCCCCGATTTGTGAATAACTAATCAAACATAAATGTTCTTAAACTTATAATTTCAATTTTAACTAATTTGATCATGCAAAAATAAAGCAGAATTTCTTTTTGAAAATAACAAAACAGAAAACAATTTGAAATTGTTCAAAATCTTGGAATCAAGGTTGATACTTACGTATGCTCAAATGATCCAGAAAATGAACTAAACAATAATTTAAGATTAAGCTTTTAACAATCAGTTCGATATTTTCATATACGCAGTGATTGTCCAAATCTTAACCAGAACTAAGAAAACAAATTTGAATCGTTTAAAGCTATAACAATCAGGTCGATACGTAAGTATACGCAAAGAGTGTTCCAGCTTTAAACTAAAATAAAAGAAAAAACAAAATCAGAATTTCTTTTAAAATTAAACACATGATCAAACTAGTACTTTGACTTTTTGTTCAAGACCATTTTGTCAGAAAAATTTCCACTCTTTCATGACAAAACTAAGTACTGTATTCTAAGCATCTGTTTCTTATAAAGTATAATCAAAACTTTGTTTAAACTTATCTTAACTAAGTTATAAACCTACTAACACATCATTCTTAGTACTTATAATTACTTTTATATTTTTAATAACACATACAGATATGTTTCCAAATACAAATAATGTGCTATCATTTCTCATTAGGTCGAATCAATTTCTCAGATTTTTAATTTTTTCATGTTTTTGTATTTTTCAAAATTTTCTCCGAACACAAATTTGGTAGGATTCTAGGATATACAATTTTGTAATTCATAGCTTTAGAGGGAGTTTATTCAAATCATTGAAAAATTCATAAAAATTTTCTTCTATTTTCTTTTAGACTATCCGATGTGACTTACTAATTCTTTGTAAATACTATAATTGATTTACTATTAATAAGTGACAAAGAGAAATTGGAATTGTGATGAGGCATCTAGTATGATTACATGTGAAGCAAAAGATTTATTTTTGATTATGTATCAACTGATGCAGGTGATAAGGGTGATGAAGATCTGTGTGTTGAAGATGTCACTGCAGTCCTCAGCAGATGAATCTTGACAAAGAAAGACATAAGATGGAGAGAGAGAGAGAGAGAATGAGATTAAGATTGAAAGAGTGAAGTGGAAACAAAGAGACTGATGAATTCTATACAACAACATTTGATACAACAGCTATAATTGAGGGGGAGTATGTTGATAGCAAGGTTGTAAGAGAGTATGTTGATGTATATTTGTTCCCCGATGCACATAAAGTTTAAGCATATACAACAGCAAGGTTCAAGGGGGAGTATGTTAGTGCATTTTCTGTGTGAAAGCTCAATTTACTGTGTGAACCTCGCTTGTTGTATATAGTCTGTTGTATATGATTAGAAGATCAAGAGACAAAAGGTTCGGCTAGGTTTGGCTGAGGTTTGGCGAACCTAAGTTCATGTTATTATATAGGTTCGTCCAGCAAACCTATTAAGTAGTCTGGCGAACCTTGTATGGTGAACCTAATGGTTCATAGGTTCGACTATGGAGGTTCATGAGAGGTTCGATGCTTACATGTTCTAAGGTTCGGCTGGCACAAGGTCACGACCTTATCAAGGTTCGTGTAATATGGAGGTTCGTGTAGTGTAAAAGTGGCCGAACCTTTGCATTTGGAAACATATATATAGAGAAAAGGTGGTGGACTTGAAGACTAGAGCTCACAATTCACACACACAAAGTCAAATTCTCTCTCAACCTCAAGATCAAGATCCTCTTCATCTTTGTTTCTTTTGATCGTTCAAGTGTTGTATTTTCACGTTTATTGTTTGTAAACACTTGGATATCAATGAAGAATTCAGATTAATGATCTATTACATTGTCATTGTTGATTCAAATCTAGTTGTAAACGGTTTCCGCACGTTTATGATCGAATCGTAGAATTTCGTGATCGATTCACCAAATCTACAGTGATACCACTGTTGGTTTGGTGAAAACCGATCAGGATCGAATACAAAGTCCTACTAACTATCAACTACGTGCAGAATCCATAGTTAATATGTAGAATATCAAAGAACACAAGCAATTCTATAATCAACTCTTGTATTATCAACAAATGATTACAAGAAATCACTCAGAAACAAAGTTCTCACACAGAGAAAATCTCAGAAGTTCTGTCCAAAAGTTCTAAAAGTTCTACTGAAAAACAGACAAACATTCTATTTATACAAAACAGACCAGCGAACCTATTTCTGGTAGCCGAACCTTAGGTTTGCCAGCCGAACCCTTAGGTTAGTTAGACGAACCTATGTTATCCTACCAAAAGGTTCGCCGAACCTTCTCAAGGTTATAGGTTCGCCGAACCTATCAAAACAATAGGTTCGCCAACCTGCCAAGGTTCGTGGACCAAACAAACCTATAGCAAACCTTTAGCCGAACCTTCTCTAAAACTCAAAATAAATACAACTTTTGAATAGCAAACAATTACAAATATGTACTAACAGGGTATTATGTCCCCCCTGTGACGATTTTAGTATGATGCCTAGTCCTGTTCCTCTCACATTCGAAGATCCATCTGTGAACAAAGTCCATTCACTAGTATCTTCGTCCAAAAGCTTGATTTCTAAATCTACTTCCGATTGTAGATCATTACTAAAATTAGCCACAAAGTCTGCCAATGCTTGTGATAGCTCAGGTTTTCTCAACGCGGATTTAATAGGATAATTTGTCTTAATGTGTATTCTATGTGTCTCAAAGTAATGCCTAAGTTTTGTTGAGGCCATGATTAAAGCTAAAATTAGCTTTTCAAGGTGAGAATATTTGGTCTCAGCATCTACTAGGCTCTTACTTACATAGTACACGAGATGTTGTGATCCCTAATGATCCTTAACGAACACATCACTTACAGTAGTTCGAGATACTGCTAAGTACAATGATAGTGGTTCACCATCGTCTGGTCTCATGAGCAATGGCGGCGAGGATAAGTATTCTTTCTGTTCCTGAAGCGCCTTCTCATGCTCTTCATCCCACTGGAACTTCTTATTCTTTTTAAGGATATCGTAGAATCCTTTAAATTTTTCAAAAGACCTTGAGATGAACCTGTTGAGTGCAACTATCCTTCCTGTCAATCTCTGCACTTATTTTATGTTCTTTGGGGATTTGAGGTTTAAGATAGCTTGAATTTGTTCTGGGTTGTCCTCTATTCCTCTTTTCATGCGAATGTGGAAACTCTTGACTTCAGGAAAGAAATCAGTTTCCCTTCAATATCCTCGGGGATGTCAGTTCCTATAAGGACTTTAATCTCAGGATCATCGGGGTTTAGGAGTACTTCCTTTACTTCTTTCTCCCTATATTCCTGAGTATCCCTAAGGTCGCACTTTGATTGCTATGGTGATGAAGGCCTGGTTGTTGCCTTCATCAAAGACGAATAGCATTCCTTTGCTTCTTGTTGATCACTGTTGATCTTCACTACTCCCCATGGTGTTGGCAGCTTGACGCACTGATGATAGGTCGAGGGGACATCTTTCATATCATGTATCAAAGGTCTACCTAATATAATATTATAACAAGATAGGGAATCTATAATACAAAAACGTTGCATAGGGTTTACCCCCTCGATGTATACCGGTAGTTAGATTTCTCCAACAGTGGCTTTAGCTTCACCATTGAATTCAACCAAGATAAGAGATTTGGTAGTTATCTCTAATTCAGGGATATTCATCCTTTTGAGTGTTTCCAATTGGATGATGTTCACTGAGCTTCCTCCATCTATAAGTATCCTGGGACATAGTGGTTAGCAACACATAATGTAATGACTAACCCATCATGATGAGGATCCAGGATATTCTCGCGGTCTTGTTCTTAAAAGGATACCACTATCTCAGTGGTAAGTGTTGATGTCTTTGTGGATCTCTCTCCATTCTCCATCTTGGCTTCTTTAGCATGTCTCCTAGCTGCAGAATAAGAGGTACCACATATGTCAGAACCACCGGAGATAAAATTTATTACCTTTGCATCCTTTGGTGGAGATGCATCTCTTTTTGGGAATCCGTTGGGATTCTGTCTCCTTTCTTTCTTCTTTCCCAACAGTTCCTTGAGATGGCCTTCGCTTAGTAGATAGCTTATTTCCTTCCTTAGTGCAATGCAGTCATCCGTTATATGGCCATTTCAGGGTTGCCCCTGTCCATGTTGAACCAAATCCCTTGCATAAGCATGCTTCCTTTAAATGTGGGGGTATAGGGTTAGTCTCCATCCTTTCCCTATATTGTGCCACATGTTCTTCAGGATCCGTGGTTCCATCATACAACTTCATGGTTGGAGTTTGGAATCTATTTGGGATCTCAGCATCACATATTGGTGGAGCAAATCTAGAGATATTGTGGGTAGTCACAGGAACTTCAGGAATAGGCTTTACCACTCCTGGAACACTTGAGATCATATCCCTGAGTTTTTGTATCTCCTTAGCCACTTGGGGTGTTAGCCCTGATTCCTGCATAGAACCAAAGTTAGTAGTATCAATGGGAGAATAATTGAATGTAGTACTAGTGACGGGAGTTAGACAAGAAGTTCCCGGGATATTGGTATTATCTCGAGATATCCTTAACCGGGAAGTGGTCATCCTTGTTGATGGAACACTTTCGGCTACAAATGTGGTCTTTTTCCCGGAATTATCGGACTTCTTGGAGAAAACAGGAATATGCGAGGACACATTAGTAGTAGTAGTAGTAGTAGAAACAATAGGTAATGAAGAAGTTGATCTCGATTGTGAAGCCATTTTTCACTGTATTTCTTTAGAAAACCACCTTTAAATAGGGTTTTTGCTATAAAAAACACAAGTTTGCCCCACAGTGGACGTCAAATTGTTTCGGTCAAAAATTAACAAGTATAATTTTTAGCAAAACCGAATTAGTTAAGTGGGATTTTGTGTTTTACAATCAAGAAAACAGTTTATAAGTAAATTGCTATGAAATTATCCCTAAGGATCCCTAGGGATATTGAAAATACGAAATGAAATGAAAAGCTCAACACACGAGATTTATACAAGGATATTAAAATATTCAATAATAATACTAATAACAATAACAATAACAATAACAATAACAATAACAATAGTAATTATTTTCCATGAATTATTTTTAAATACTTAGCTTGATAGAATGATTTGAATGTTAAAATACAATATGTATAATTATAAAAAAAATCCAAGTGTAATTCTTATTTTTTTTATAGACAATTTTTTTATTAAAAAGTATTTTAACATTTTATATATTAAACCCGTGTAACACACGTGATTTAACCTAGTAATAAATATAAGAAGGATATGAGAATAAGGATTGGGATGAAAGAGTAAAAACGATTTATTTTAAGCTTTTTATCTTATAAATTGAATATTGTAATATAAATATGAGATGAGTCGTGAACGCTCTTATGCTCAGTTCCTTAGTTTATTAAAGGAGAGAACAGAAAGGGAAAAAAAAACAAGAAATGAGAGGAAAGGAAAGAAAAACTAAGTAATTTTGCCTAGTTTTCCTTCCACTTCCATTCATTTCTCTCCTTAAATGAAACTCAGAAACACAACATGTGTTATTTTCCTTTCTTTTCACTCGTTAAATGAAACTCATGAACACAAAATATTTCTCCTTCCTTCCATTTCGTTTCTCTCCTCTCCTCAAATGAACTCGGGAACAGAGCGTTAGTACCAAGAACCCCCAAAAAAACACACAAACCAAAACAGACACACAGAGAAAACCCACCCAAGGGAAAATGCACAAGCACAATTTACTGGTCATCTGCTATAAAAATCAACACAACACAGCCACTTAAATGCAATGTTTTTATGTGTTTTATTAATTGCACGAGTAATAATATGATCACACCCTATCAGTTTCTCTATTATTGTACTATACCAGCCCACATGTGGCATTGGTTCAAAACTTACATCAAAAGAACATCCATGTGGTGCACATCAAAAATGAAACAAAATCTCATGAGCATAATTTAATCAACATTGAAGGTAAAATGTATATATACTTTCCTTTTTGCGTATCATTTCACCTTAAAGGTTAGGCTTTATCCTTGAAGAGTCACCAACAGCGTTCTCCATTCGCGTATACCACTCACCAATTCTGGTGTGCTCAACCATATCTTTGCCTGACCTCAGATAACGGATAGGTCTCAATACTCCAAACACAGCAAGGTCAGCCAGATTAGGTTTGGACCCACCTGATACAGTTGTAACAAATACACAAAAAAAATACAGTAAGAATTTTTTTAACTAGCATAGTGGCATCCAGTTTGATATCTAATTAATCCATTAATCTTTGGAACTTAGTGATTGCTTTTTCTGTTACTTGTAGAAATTAAATCTGGAGTTTATTGCTTTCATATAGCTGAATGAAAATGTTCAACAAACATAACCGTTCGGCATTGAGTTCATTTACGTTCGTTTGTTTCATAATTAAGGAGCATGAACAATAAATTTTGTTCGTTTAGTTAAAGGAACAAATATCACTTTCACTCATTTGAGTTCGTGGACACTCAGTAATGTGTTCGTTTGTAGTTGTTTGTTTATGTCTATCTACCAAACGTGTGATATATTTTTAAACTTTTATTGTTTAGTTTATTACCTTCACATATAAACAGAAACATAGCCATCTGAACTTGTATCTTGTTATATAAACTGAGTCTTTGAGACATTACTTTAGAATAATTATGATTGTAATCATTATTGTTAATTAGTGATTGTTTTGGAATTTTCATGTTTATGATTTTGACATCAAGTGTTTTTACATTATAGTTTTTTTAAGGTGATTATGTCTAATTTTAGAATTAAGAATGCTGATTTTCATTTCTTAAATTATATATGTTCGTTTGCATTCATGAATCATTTGTAAACAAGTTCGATTCTATAATTAACAAACAAGAACTTTCTTTCGTTCAATGTTCGTGAACCGTTTGTGAACAAGCTCAATACGAAATGAACGGACATGAACAAGGGCTCGTTTGTGTTCGTTCACATCCCTATCTATAAGGCAACTCCTCAATAAACTTACACATGTACGTGCACACACACACACACGTCTATGTTAAAAGGTAAAAATCAACTAAAACCTCTAGGGTCCGTTTGGTATGATGTAAAAGAATAGATAAAAAAATGGAACGAATGAGGGAATGAACTAGGCAACGAAAATAAATAGATGATTTCCATTTCATTGTCATGTTTAGTTATCATATTGTAATATAATGAATCATTCCCATATTGTAATATAAGGAATGGGTTGGGGAATTCAATTTATTAGGAATGGGTCACATTTCGGATTGTGGGTCAGGTCATGGATAGGGTCATAGTTCGAGTCACGAGTCACGTTGTGGGTCTAGTCATGGTTCGGCAGTTTGCAACAGTGGGTCATAGGTCTAGTCATGGGTTGGGGCATGAGTCAAGTCATTCCATTCGTTGAAAGAATGAACAAGAAAACACCCTTCCCCCAATGAATGAATATCATTAAAAGAAACATTCCTTATGAAATAATATATTTCATTCCTATCATCCTATGTGATCATCAAACATTTTTTTTTTCATTTCAACATAATAACTCATATCATTCACCCTTTATTCACTCATACCAAGCACTATCTTAATAAACACAAACCAAAGAAGATGAAAAAATCGCCAAGAAACTGACCTAAAAACTCCCTGCCATCAAGTGCATCAACCCAGGTTTCAACAGCTTCATACAAGGATGTCCTTTCATCAGTGATATTATATTTTTTCTTCAGTTTCTTAGACACAAAATACATAGCGGCAGCCCCCGCGTATTTTACTGTATATTTTTCAGTAAAGCTGAAATTACCTGAATTTCAAGAGGGAAACATAAAGTTTAGGAATGCTCTAGATTCTTCATAAATATTAAAGAAAATATATAAACAAACATTCCAGTAAAGTTTTAATATATGTATACAAAAGTAACTTCAATAGACCAAGTTTGTGGCTTACCGTTGCTAGTGATATATTCAAAAGATTCCAGAGCCTCAGAGGTGTTTCGGTATATATTTGGTGATAAAACATGAACCAAATGATCATCAACCCACCTACATTGCACTAGTCTTCATTAGCACCATTATAACCAATTAAATGGCCGAAAAAAAAGAAAAAAAGAGTGAGAATCCAGAAGCAAGAACATCCTGATAAGGATATGTTGTCTCCCCCTTAGGGTTGTTCACAAGTTGAACCGAACCGAACCGAACAAGGATCTACTAGTGCTCGACTTGTTTTCAAACTAAGTGGCTTGGCTTGGTTCCAGATTTACAAAACCAAGCCAAATGTTGTGCTCGTGCTTTACAATCCAAGCAACTCAGCTCCGTTTCAAAATAAAGTTTCATACAAATTCAAAACATCTATACCTATCTTAGACTCAATAATTAAAAAAAACCCAATAAGTTATGTGAGATGGTATCCGAATCAAAAAGGAAATTAGAACAACACACAATTGGAAATCGATCCTTTGATTTCTTTTATTATCTCTGCTTGTTAAACAAATACAGAGGAACAACTATTTATAGCTGATTATTACAACATAACAGAAAACTAACTTTCTATAACCGACTAACAACTATTTCAATTACAAGATTAGACCAACATTTCACCCCCCCTAAGCTTGTAATCTCCTTCATACCAAGCTTATCCTTCATCTCTTCAAACTTTAATCTAGGAAGGGCTTTAGTCAAGACATCAGCTTTCTGTTCTTCACTGCTCACAAACTCTATTCTGATCTGCTCCTTTTCAACATTCTCTCGAATAAAGTGATACCTTGTATCAATTTGCTTGCTACGACCATGAAAAACTGGGTTTTTAATAAGTGCAATGGCAGACTTATTATCTACCTTAATCTCCACTTGCTGCTCTCTACTTCCTGTGATCTCTGCCAACAACCCTCTCAGCCAAAGGGCCTGGCATGCAGCTGTTGATGCAGCCATAAACTCGGCCTCACAGGAAGATAATGCCACTGTAGCCTGCTTCTGAGAATTCCAAGTGACTGGCCTGTTTCCATAAAAGAACACCATTCCAGTAGTACTCCTACCATCATCCCTATCGGTAGAGTAACTACTGTCACTGAACCCATGTAACTCAGCATCACCTTTTCTTTGATAAACCAACCCCAACTGAGTTGTTCCCTTTACATATCTCAGAATCTGCTTCAATGCTTGAACATGGACCACTTTAGGAGCATGCATATATCTACTAACATACCCAACAGAATAACTCATATCTGGCCTAGTGTGGGTTAGATATCTCAAACAACCTACCCATTTTCTGAATTGGGTAGCATCAGCATCTCCTACTTCATCATGTTTTGACAACCTCAGCCCTGGCTCCATTGGGATTTTAGTTGAGTTACACTCCTTTAAACCTGCTCCTTCCAGAATCTTTTGTGCATAACTGGTCTGCTGCAACTAGATTCCTTCTTGGTTATGTGTAACTTGTATTCCCAAGTAATAAGACAGCAACCCCTGGTCTACCATCTCAAATCTTTCTTCCATTTTCCTCTTCATCTCCTTGATTTTTTCAGAACTCTCTCCTGTTATCAGCAAATCATCAACATAAACACCTATGATTAAGATCTCCTCGACACCTTTTCTATACACTGCAGGTTCATACTTGCACTTTTGAAGCCCAACTCCTTCAAAACACCATCCAACTTCAGATTCCAAGCCCTGGGAGCTTGTTTAAGCCCATATAAGGCCTTTGACAGCTTGTAAACTTTCTGTTCAGCCCCTTTCTTGATGAATCCTTCGGGTTGAGACACATATACCACCTCCTTTAAATCACCATGCAAAAATGCTGATTTGACATCCATGTGATGAACCCACCAGCCTTTCTGAGCAGCCACAGCTAGTATCAATCTCATTGTTTCAATCCTAGCCACCGGAGCAAATACCTCCTCAAAATCCACCCCATACTGTTGTACATATCCTTTGGCAACTAGGCGAGCTTTGTACTTTGTGACAGCTCCTGTGGCATCTCTTTTGACTTTAAATACCCACTTCAAACCAATTGGTACAGTACCTGCTGGCTAATCAGTGAGTTCCCAAGTCTTGTTCTTCTCAATTGACTTGATTTCAGCAGCCATGGCCTCTTCCCATTCCATTATTCCTTGTGCTTCCTTGTAACTAGCTGGTTCTCCTTCTAGTAACAAGAAGTGAGAATCTTGTGTCTTCTCATAAATTTCTTCCAGATTCTTTGAACCTCGTAGAGGTGTGTGATCATACCTCTCATTAGGAGCCTTTGTAGGATCATAAAATCCATCTACATCCGTGGGCAGCCGGCTCAACATTGGACCTCTTCCTTTCATTGTTGACTCTGGGCTACTCCAGATGGATTCCTCCACACCTTCTTCATCATTCTCTCCTCCCACATTGACAAATCTGACTTTCAGGGCCTCCCAAATCTGTTTGGCCGTTTGACACTGTGCGACTTGTAACACCAGCTCCTCCGGTATCGCCTGATACAACAATGCGACAACCATGTCATTCTTCTTTGCATCCACCGCCATGCCGATTCCAGGTTCGAGCGCTTCGAGAATTCCGTGGACTTTGAACACCTCCTTCAATCTGATAGCCCAAATGTTGTAGTTGTTGACATTCAACATCGGACATTGTAAAGAGGTTGTGCCGCTTTCCTTTGCAATGACAATCTCGCCTGAATTTGGTTCGTCTCTCATATCTCGTCCTTTTCGTCTTCGGTGGTACTTCAATGGCGATTCTTGATCCAGCCCTTCGGATTAGTTGATCGAATGATGGCTTCCTGCTCGAACCTCTACCGCGATCTTGATCTGTCGCCCATTTCACACCCCAATCGAAGAATCTGAGCACCGCAACTCTGATACCACTTGTGAGATGGTATCCGAATCAAAAAGGAAATTAGAACACACAATTGGAAATGGATCTATATATAGTATTTATAGCGATGAAGATCAACCCATAACAAAAATAACATATACATACATGAACACAGAAGAAAGTTGTAAACATGATTGGAATCATAAAAGAGGAAATAATTACATAAAATGCTTTAATTGTGGATATTATCCTAGTATAGAAAAAAGATCACAATGTAATATATGTTTTAAAGAAATATGCTATCTATGCATAAAAGAATTATATAATATAGAAAATAATAAAGAAATAGAAACAAAAGAAAAGAAAAGTAATAAAAATGAGAAATTGGAAAAAATAGAGTTAATAACAGAATTGCAAAAATTAAAATTACAAAGAATAGAAGAAAAATTAAATAATATGGAAATAAGATCACAAGCATTAGAAAATAAAATAAATAATATAGAAGATATAATTTTTAAGAAAAAAGAAATAGAAATAAATCAAATGTCCACAGAAAGTGAAAAAACATATATACAAACACAAGGATCAATTAACATGATAAATATACAATGCCGACTATGGTTAGATACAAATAAATTTTTAGATTTAACTGCACTAATAGATACCGGTGCAACAAAGAGTTTAATATCATATAGTCTAGCACCAATACAATATCATAAACAATTATCATATAAACTAGTAACAAGAACAGCCGAAGACAGATTAATAAATATAACACACTATTTAGAACCTGTAGGAATACAGTTCTTAGATTTTTCAGGAAATTATAGTATAAAATATGACATACCACAGATAAATATAAATCCACAGCACATAAAATCTCAAGATTTCGTAATAGGATTAAATTTTATTCTAGGATTAAATGGATCAATAACAATAACAAAAAATTTTATAACATTGAGTAAACATATATATAGCTTTCCAACTTCAAGATATACAAAAACTTCTACATTTGCTGAAAAAAGAGGGGAAAAACGGAATTTAGAATTTTTAAAAATAAATCAAAGAAAAGAATTATTACAAAATGAAACAATAAAATTGTTAACAGATTTTTGAACAATGATTTAGAAAAAGGAAAAGATATAACCAGAAGTATAAATCATCCGAAAATATTACATTTAGAAAAAATAGGATTAATAGTAGAAGATATTAGAAACTCAAAAGTAACATATGTATGTAAATTTAAAATAAAAAACCCAGATATAACAATTAGAACAGCAAATATAGAATACAGTCCCATAGATAAGGAGGAATTTAAAAAACAAATACCAGAAATGATAGAACAAGGATTATTTAGAAAATCCGAAAGTCCTCATAGATTAGCAGCATTTATAGTAAGAAATCATGGGGAAATAAAAAGAGGAAAAGCTAGAATAGTATATAATTACAAAAGATTAAATGATAATACAGAAGATGATGGATATAATATACCAGACAAAGATAACTTAATACAGCTGATACAAAAGAAAAAGATTTTTTCAAAATTCGATCTAAAATCAGGATATAATCAATTAAAATTAGAAGAAGATTTTAAAAAATGGACAGCATTTACATGTTCAGAAGGACAATTTGAATGGAATGTTCTTAGTTTTGGTTTAAAGAATGCTCCTTCAATATTCCAAAGATTTATGGATAACATATTTTTAAGATATGATTTTTGTTTAGTATATATTGATGATATTTTAGTTGCAAGCGAAACAGTACAGGAACATGAAAAACATCTGCAACAGGTATTTGAAGAAATAAAAACACACGGTATAGTTATATCAAAAAGAAAAATGGAGCTATTTAGAAAAAAGATTTTTTTTTTAGGGTTAGAAATTGGAAATGGAAAAATAGAATTACAATCACATATTTCTACAAAAATTTTACAATTTCCAGAAAAATTTGAAAATCTAAAACAAATACAGGCTTTTCTAGGATTAGTAAATTATGCTAGAAAATTTATTCCAAATTTATCAAAATTAGTAGGACCATTATATAGTAAAACTACAAAGAATGGCCAAAGATTTTTCAATAAAGAAGATTAAAATAATAGAACAAATTAAAAAGAAGATAAGAGAAATTAAACCCTTAGAATTACCATTAGTAACAGATTACATAATAATAGAAACAGATGGATGTAAAGAAGGGTGGGGAGCAGTATTGCTCAGTAAACCTAATAAATACAGTTCAAAATCAGAAGAAAAAATATGTGCTTACTCTAGTGGAAATTTTAAATCAAAAAATAACTGGACAAGCATAGATTTTGAAATACAAGCTTTAATAAATTCTTTAGAAAAATTTAAAATATTTTTACAAAAAGAATTTACAGTTAGAACATATTGTGAAGCGGTAGTAAAATTTATAAAAAACGATCAAAGTAAAAAGGTAAATAGAACTCGATGGGTAAATTTACAAAATATAATACAAGGACAAAGATATACAATAAATTTTGAACATATAAAAGGAAAGAATAATGGGATGGCAGATATGTTATATAGAAATATAAACAAACTTTTTTGTGTAGATGGATCGCAAGCCTAAAGGCAAGGGTAAACTTATACAGGCTAACAGAAGTGCATCTCCAATGGAGATATCTTCCGATGAGGAACAAAAACAGTTTATACACAGTCATAGAAGGTTACCAGTTTCTATAATTGGACCAATTATACAGCCAAAGTTTGCAAAATTCCCTGGACAAGGGTCAAGCTCACAATTTACACAGAATGCTACACAAAAGGCTAGCATATTTCCAACAGTTATACAGAATTCTACTATAACATTCGGAAATTATGTTTTACATAAATGTGAAGAACAGCATAAAAAATTATGTCCAATGGAAAATATAAAGCTTACAGAAAAACAACAGTGTTTGTTAGACAACTTATGGCATATACAGACATTTACACAAGCCGCTAAGTTCAAAATACAAATTTTGAATGCTCTTAGTGTCTACTTTTCGGAGCAAACATTAGTAAATCCCGAGAAAATACACAAACCTAAATACACACATTATTTAGGTTAACCGAACCGGTACCGGTTAGAAACCGGTTTTTAAACCAATTATTGCAATCGGTTATAGGTTATTCAAAAAACCGGCGGTTTGGGACCGGTTTGAGGTTTCAAGAGACCAAACCGGTTAATAACCGGTTAATAACCGGTTAATAACCGGTTAACCGGTCCAACTCACTAAAAAATCGGTTATTTATAGGTTAACCGGTTTGGTTAACCGGTTTCGGTTATTATACGGTTTCAGTTTTTGAGCTTGAAAAACTGGTTATTAACCGAACCGGTTATTGGAAAAAACCGGTTTCTAGCCTTTGACCGGTTAACCGGTTCGGTTATTCCAAAACCGGTTTTCGACCGGTTAACCGGTTTGTGCACCTCTAGATCTAGCAGTAAATGTTGATATTGATTTCGGAAATCTTCCATGGGTGAATGAATTGTTTAATGAACCCATTAATGAACAAGAATTCTTAGAATTCTTCAAAAAACATCAACAGACTCCTAAATTACCGGCAAGTTTTAGATGGCAAAACTATGCTTTACTAGGAGAAGGACACTATATACAGATTTATGCACATGAAAACAGGAAGATGCTTCTACCATTCGCATCAGAAGGTGAAGAATTAGAATTAGAACATATTATCAATAAAGAAGACGATAAGAGCCCAGAATCACCACACTCTGGGGACAGCATTAGCATTCCAGAAACTCACAGAGATTTCTAGAAGAAGTCGTCATGAATGACGCTTACACAGATACAGACAAAAGAAGACAGCAAGCATCAACAGATAGACGGACAGAATCTTTTTACTTTTGCTTTTACTTTTTGGAAATAATTTTGTGTACTTTATAATCTTAGTCGTTCTTTTCGTAGATTTAATCCAGAGCGTTAATTGTAAATGATTAGTTAGCTTTTGTATGCCTATTTAAAGCACTCTGATTTTCATTTGTAAACACCCCGAAATTTCAATAGAAAATATTTGAAATCTTCAATCTATATGGCACACTAAACCATAACCTTCCGTCTTCCAGTAAACCTTCCAAAAATATCTTCCCTATTATCCGAGCTTCATATTATATCTTGATATATATACAAAAAAAAAAAAAAAAAAAAAAAAAGAGTTTCTGCTGCAAATACTCTATCAAGAAATTCTTCTCTTCACTCTCAACACTTCAAGTAAGTTTTATTTATTTAACCTTTATGTTTATTATGCTTAAATGCTATATATATATATATATATATATATAAATAAGGGGATGTTCAAATGAGAACTATTGCAACTTAAGAACTAAAGGAACCATTTCTAGCCACAAGTTTAAAGGGTATAATAGTAACTTCCCCTACTTTTAAGGAATTTTACTTTTATACATCTAAAAACATGTGGTTCAAAATTAGTTCCTTTATATTTAATGATTCTTAATGGAATAAGTCCCTATATATATACAGGGATTGTATCCGATGAAAACCTGATCTTATAGAGAAACCCTTAAACTCTATGTCAGCCATTGATTTGAAATATTGGAAATAAATATGTGGTCTACATTAACCCACATTAAAATGATTTGTTTATTCAAAACTCAATTTTTTATTCAAGTTTAACTTGAACTACATATTTATTTTCAAGATTCCAATCAATGGCTCACATAAGGGTTTTCTCTCTAAGATCGGGTTTTCACAGAATACAAACCCTCTCTCTATATATATATATATATATATATATATATATATATATATATATATATACACTAGCCTAAAACCCCGTGTATTACACGGGTTGAATAATAAAAAATATAATTTATTAACATTAAATAATAATAAATATTTAAAAATTATAAAATTATATTTAGGATAAATTATAATTGAATCATTCTTATTGTTTATTAAATTTCAATATATTAGTACACTACGTTAAACCCCGTGTGTTACACGTGTTAAATAAATAAATTTTAAAATTATTTATTTAAAATAGCTTATAACATATTTCTAAAGATGTTTTATAAAAAATTAAAAATACGAATTATAATGTAATCATATAATTTAACAAATTAAATTAAATTAGTATTATTTAGGAGAAAAAAGCAATATAAATCAAAATCTAATAAAAAGATGTTTATAAGTAATTAATAAGAGAGAGAGGCGGGAAACCAAATTTTAGATAGCCTAAAAAACTGACACGTGGCATATAAAACCTTTATTTATTATATAGTATAGATATATATATATATATATATATATATATATATATATATATAGGGGATGGTTCCATTGTTAACCCTCCCTTATAGCGTTAACCCGTTAACCTTGGCAAAAAATGCCCGAATCTTTGAAATATTTTTTTCATGGCCTTTAATATACATAAATAGGGGGGTTTCTTTTTTGTGTTTTTGTTAATTCATCACCGTTTAGAATTTAAATCAAGTGTAAGGAAGTGTAAGTTTGTGTTACACTGCTTACATCAGATAGTGTAACTCAAACTTACAATTGTTTTTAAATTCTAAACGGTGATGAATTAGCAAAAACACAAAAAAAAAAAAAAAAAAAAAAAAAAAAAAAAACCCTATTTATGTATAATAAAGGCCATGAAAAAAAAATTCAAAGATTCGGGCATTTTTTGCCAAGGTTAACGGGTTAACGCTATAAGGGAGGGTTAACATTTGATCCTCTCCCTATATATATATATATATATATATATATATATATATATATATATATATTTATTTATAAACTAAGTTATACTTAAACGAACCAAAATGAGCAAGCCAAACAAGCAACTATCCGAGCGAACAACGAGTTAGCTTACGTTGGTTCGTGCTCGACTCGTTTACAACTGAGCGAAACTCAATTCAGCTTTTTCTGAGCGATTTTCGAGCAACGAGCTTTTCGCCCAGCCCTATACCCAATTATCTTTGCATGTTGTGGGTTGGGAATGGGTGTTTGTTGAGGATGTGATTGTGAATATTAAGTAACCAGATATCAGATGATCAACTACAATAAAACGTGCTATAGACTTTGAATGTGCTTCTGGTCTTTGATGTTGTAATGATAAAATAATTAGATGTTTAAAGGGTTCAAAAAAGTGCATGCTCCTAAGAGAAGAATAGATAAAATGATTACAAATGACATTTCTGGATAAAAAGTAGACTGGGTCAAATACTTAAAAAGTAGACTGGGTCAAATAATTAGAAAGGTTATACAACTACCACACCAAGAAGTGTAAAGCCTGTCTATACCATTTTTACTTCCAGATATGATAATTATAAAACTAGTCAAATACTTAAATAGCTTAAAACAAGGGTAAGAAAATGTTATTTTACACTTGAAATACATTTTGTTGCCACTGGTATAAAACTGACTATCTAACCTGAATAATTAGAAGCAAAATCAGCTTATCCAACTATTAAAAAAAGGCAATCTAACCTGAATAAGTAGAAGCAAAATCATCTTATCCAACAATTAAAATCTCATATATGCAACTTCAACCAATAAGCAGGTTCCAATAAGCAAATCCAGAGTTCTTAACACCCCAATCATGCATACACTTTACATAACTAAATGAACCTTTTTCTATAAATTATAAGCCAACTCAGCTAGTCATAACTAAAATACTAGGGTCACATCACATGATCTTCGTATAGCACTATAGCACAAACAAGCCCTATCTAATTACGAACTTGCATTTAGGATATGCCTTCTATAGCATTGAACATTTGATTATTTTCTCAAAATTCTACAAGGTAGACATGCATCATTACTTAATATGTACCATTGTACCATAAGAAATAGAACATGAATAAGAAACATACCGACGCCACTTCTTTTCTTCATCATCATCATCCAGTGAATTTGATTTAATGGGACGAAGCTTGCTTCTCAGCTGATCAATAATAGCTGCAAAAAACATAATTTTATAATTGTGTCACCTTTGATTCAAGCTTATATACTGAACTTAAAGAAAGAAAAAAGAACCATAAGTCAGTTCTGATTATTGATTAACTTCAAGAAAACCTGATGAATCTTGCAGCTGTTCACCATCTACCATTAGTATAGGCACCTTCTTGTAATCAGACCATTTGATCTCCTTCTTACTAAGTGGATTTACCTCCACAACTTTGTATGGCACATCATAGTAATCCAAAAATGCTGAAAAACAACAAAAAACAGAAGTATCATATACCCATTTTCCTTGATTCTACATACCCTGCTCCCCTCACAAAGCATACCTAAAACAAACCTGTCCTTTGTTATCGTGAATCTTAAAACAAAAACAAACACAAAGATTTACTATATGGTTCTTAAATTGCAGAAAGTAGGAGTGAGATATATGAACCACGTATAATCATTCTTAGAATTCTCATACCCTAGTCCCTATTTTCACACTGTCAGAAAATAATCCATCTTTCATCTCACATGACATTCTGCTTGATATATGCGAGCGTCAATGTTATGCTTGTATTTGAAGAATCTTAAATGCATGATGATTGTAAGTAATTCTTTCCAAATGATAGATTCCGGAAGTGTACTTTATGGCTTCAAGAAACAGTACTAGCATGGAATATGGTCTACTGACTTATGATTTGTGGTCAGAGACATGGTAAATGGTAACATAATTCTAAGCTCAGGAGGGATTACTCATTTAGTCACAACTATAAACAATTAGCCAAATTGTGATCACTTTATCATCATTCAGTTTTTAATAATTTATTTTCAGGCACCTATATTCAATGTTTTCAAAAACCTACTATCAAGGGTTTTTTTGTTAGGGTATCACACACACACACACACAACAATTGCAATAGACAAGAAATTAAGAACACAATGATTTAATGGGGTTCGGTCGGTTGTCAGTGTGACCTACGTCCACAGCTACAACTAGGGTATATTTTATTAAGGTGCTCAAGAAATTACAAGTACAATGATAATTATTAATAATACTAAAATTAGGGTAAACAACTTAATAAACAAGAAAACATAATTATGGAAACCATTCCATAGCCAAAACCGAGTAGAGGCTAGGGTCGGCTCCTATCCAAAGGCTACTATTCCATAGCCAAAACCGAGTAGAGGCTAGGGCCGGCCCCTATCCAAAGGCCTCCATATTCGACGGTGTTAGGATTTCTAATTACAAGTTTACATCTGGTTATTTATTATTTTGTTTTGATATGGAATAACAATAAGGGCTTTTGGGTTTTGATGGTGTATAGCTAATCTAAATTGCTTAAATAGCAGTTTGAAATAAGAGGACAAACAAACGAAAGTCTCACTAATCAGTAGGGTCTAAGGAGGGTTGGACGAAGACAAACCTTACCATCCTAATTGAATAGAGAGGCTGCTTTTGTAGAGGACCCAGCTCTGTCACACACACACACATTATTTATTTATTTTTATTTAATTTATTATTATTATTATTATTATTTATTTTTATATTTTATTTTATTCAATAAACACACACACACACACATATATAGGGTTCCAATGAAAACCTTCATTTTAGAGAAAATTTAACAAACTAATCACAATTATTATCAATCAGTTTCATTTTTTGTTTTACATTTTGTTTTATTATAAGGCTAGATTTATTAACAAAAAGAAAAAAAATAAAAAAATAAATACAACTCATGTTATTACATATATGCAACTCATTGATTACATATATGTAACTTGTACACTACATATATGAGTTACATATACGTAACTTTATAGGTTACGTATACGTAACTTTATAGGTTACGTATACGTAACTTCGTGATACATCTTTGCAGCCATCTAATAATTGATGGATAAAAAGTGATCTTTTCTCTCCGTACAAAACTCCCGTTAAAAGTAAAAGTAAAAAAGCAAACGCCGGGCAACGGTAATAAAATCACAGCCTCCGTCGGCCTACGCCTACCTCCGCCATCCCCGCACCACCACCACCCGCCGGCCATCGACCACCGCCCAAATGAACCTTCCCTTCTCAACCGCGAAATCGGTAAGATCTTCTCCTCCCCTTTGTCTATTTCTCTTCTGCTCTCTCTCCTCTATCCCTATCTCTAGCTCTCTCCCTCGTCTCTCTCTCTTCATCGCACCTCCCGCCACCAGCCCCTTGCCACAGCGTATCCCCACTATTCGACCAACTACCCACCTCTAGCCTTACCCACGTCTCGTCGGCCGGCTGGGAAACAGTAACCGAACCCAACCCTACCAATATTCTCATAAACCATTGTTCATCACCCGTGGAACCCAGCAACCCTAATCCAGCTGGTCGCATACCGAAACCCCACCACAACCCAAAACTCAAACCCAAACCCAAACCGACGTCATCATTTCAGCACTCGAAAACAGCCCCATCATCAACCACGCTGCCAAAGGTACCATCACTGCCAACCATTCCATCGTGTTTTTGGTGTTTTTACTGAGTGCAGGATAAACGGAAAGACAGACGTGGACAGAGTTAAGGAAAACAACTAGAAAATACCGAACAACAGGATTGGGGACAGCTCGCGGTGAGATTGTTCTATTCTCGTATATTCTTGTATTTAGTTTGAGTGCCATATTGTTGAGCGTTACAACTGATCGATTATTGCGTGACGTTTTATGTTGTTGTGCTTAGTATATGTTTAATATATAGGGATTGCATTTCACTGTGCTAGTTGTCGGATCTAGTACCTTGGCTTACTTGTGCTAGATTTAGGGTAATTGTAATTGGGATTGTTGGGGATTTTGGGGTACTTGTATGTGTTTTGGACTCTAGATTGCTGGATCGTGTGTTTTATGCTATCCTTGTTTGTTATTGGTCTTTGTGGAGTATCGTATCTTTGACTGGTCAGTATATACGGGAGAGCATAGTATGATGCATTGAGATTGTGTCCAGGGAGGAGAGGTGCGGGTAGGGGGGAAAGGGGACGGGGCAGATTTTGCGCATTGGCACACTTACGGGACGGCTTTTGGAGCTGGTGGATGTACTTAGAAGACGCAAAGTCAAAGTAGCATGCTTGCAGGAAACAAGGTGGAAGGGAACCAAAGGAGCAGAGTATAATGGATACAAGCTGTGGCACTCAGGATCCAACGGGGTAAAGAATGGAGTGGGATTCTTAGTTAGCAGAGAGCTTCAAGACTAGGTGGTGGAAGTAAGAAGGTACAATGACAGGATCATGATCCTAAGGATGATAATAGGGGAGGAAGCGATCGCAATTGTCAGTGCCTATGCACCATATGTGAGGTTGGGAGAGAACGAAAGGAGAGAGTTTTGGGATTGCATGGATGAAGCCATGAGACATATCCCAAGAGATGAGAGAGTTTGTATTGGAGGAGACTGCAATGGCCACATTGGAAAGGAGGAAGATGGATTCCCAATGACACACGGGAGTTTCGGTTTTGGCTCACGAAACGAGAGTGGAGTAAAACTTCTAGAGTTTGCCGTGGCTCATGACCTCGGCATCATAAACTCCTTCTTTAAGAAGAGGGATTCACATCTCATCACGTTCAGCAGTGGAGGACGAGACACTCAGATTGACTATCTCCTGATGCGAAGAGCCGATCGTGGGAGGTGGTGGGACTGCAAGGTATTCCCGGGAGAAACAGTAGTGTCGCAACATAAACTTCTGGTAACGGACATCGTTATGAGAAAGAGGCTGGTGGATGGGAAAAAGGAAAAACCTAAGATTAGGTGGGGCGGCCTGAAGGGAGATAAGATAGCGTTGTTTAGAAACAAGGTTCTTGAAGGGAGACATACTAGTATGTGCGAAGATGCAAATCGATTGTGGAATGAAATGGCCGACAATGTGACAAGAGTAGCAAAGGAGACACTTGGGATGACAAACGGTAACATAGGCGGGCTAAGGGATTCATGGTGGTGGAACGACGAGGTGCAAAACAAGGTTAGAGCGAAGCAAGAGAGTTTCAGAGACTTTGTCACATGCAAGGAAAGCGAAGCGAGGGCACAGCTGAAGACGAGGTACAAAGAAGCGAAGAGAGACGCAAAGAAGACAGTCTCAGAAGCTAAAAACAAGGTGTACACAGAAATGTATAAACGACTCGAAACTAAGGAAGGTGAGCATCACATGTTCAAGATTGCCAAGGCTAGGGAGCGGAAGAGGCAAGATCTGGGAGTAATGAGATTCATAAAGGGAGAGGATGGACGTGTCCTAATAAAAGAGAATGAAATCAAAGAGCGATGGCAGACATACTTTCACGACCTCTTCAACAACAGCAACTATCATGAAGAAGATGGTGGGAACACCACAAGCACAGGCACAGGAACACCTCAGAACAACTACTATTTCAGACGCATCACCAAAGAAGAGGTCCATAGAGCCCTCACGAAGATGGGGAGGTGGAAAGCGGTGGGACCGGACGATATTCCTATTGAAGCATGGAAATGTTTAGAAGATGAAGGAGTGGAGTGGTTGACAATGTTGTTCAACACTATACTCAAAACCGGTAAGATGCCAGACCAGTGGAGAAGTAGTGTCTTAATCCCCATATACAAGAATAAGGGGGACGCTCAATGTTGCGGAAATTATAGGGGGATTAAGTTATTGAGCCATACTATGAAACTCTGGGAAAAAATGATAGAGACACGATTGTGAAGAGAAACCCAAGTGAAGGTAAATCAATTTGGATTAATGCCAGGGAGATCGACAACAAAGGCAATACACATCACGAGGAAACTAATGGAGAAATACAGGGAGAAGAAAAGAGATCTGATATGGTATTAATCGACCTTGAGAAGGCATACGACAGCGTACCAAGACAAGTGATTTGGGATAGCTTGGAAAGCAGAGGTATCACTTGAAGGTATATAGAGATAATAAGAGATACGTATGCAGGGGCCAAAACGAGCGTGAGAGCACCGGTGGGAGATACAGATTTTTTCCCAGTGGAGGTGGGACTACACCAAGGATTGGCACTGAGCCCGTTCCTTTTTGCGGTTATTTTGGATGAGTTGTCGAGGTCTATTCAACAACATATCCCATGGTGTATGCTTTTTGCGAACGATATTGTGTTAGTGGCAGAAAAGGAGTTAAATGAGCGATTAGAAGAATGGCGAGCCGCTCTAGAACAGAAAGGCCTAGGCATTAGCAGGACAAAAACGGAGTATCTATATTGCGATTTTAGCGGGACGAACGACGAGAACGAAGACGATGTATTGACGATTGGAGGACAGGAGGTGCCACAAACGACAAAGTTCAAATACCTAGGATCAATTCTACAAGGCGATGGAGACATTGACAGTGACGTAGCACACAGGATACAAGCGGGCTGGAAAAAATGGAGAGCAACCACGAGCATCATATGTGACAAGCGGTTCCCATAGAAACTCAAAGGCAAATTTTAAAGAGTGGCGATTGGGCCGGCCATGATGTACGGAACTGAGTATTGACCGATTAAAAAGAACCAATCTAGAAAGCTAGAGACGGCGGAGATGAGGATACTGAGATGGATGTGGGGGCACACAAGGCTTGATCGGATAAGGAATGAAATCTTCAGGGAAAGATTAGGGGTGGCGAACATCTCGGACAAGGTGAGGGAAGGAAGATTGAGATGGTTCGGTCATGTGAGAAGAAGAAACCAGTCGGCACCGGTACGAAGGGTAGAGCTTCTCACGGTAGAGGGGAAAAGGGGAAGGGGTCGACCGAGGTTGACATGGGATGAGCAGATTCGCCAGGATTTGACAAGGCTACACCTCTCTGAGGACATGATCTATGATTGGAGCTCCAAGAGACGTAGAATAAAGGTGCGGGATCGATAGACCCCCTCCTGACGATTTAGGTCTATAGGCCACATTTATTACGTGGGGTCTTAGTTGTAGGGCCGTACAACCCCTTTTTGCTTATAGTTGGTGTGCTTGTGGTCGCTTTGTGTTGGTCGGGGATATATGTTTGAGGATTATATCTGTCTATGTTTCGTTGCGGGATGGGGGGATTGTAGTCCTACATGAAAACTATTGCTTTGATTGATCATTATAATGTCATAAATGGTTATAGTTATGTGCTTAGATGTCCATATGGCTTGCTTATTTTGTTTGAGGATTATATCTTTCTATGTTTCGTTGTGGGATGGGGGGATTGTAGTCCTACATGAAAACTATTGCTTTGATTGATCATTATAATGTCATAAATGGTTATGGTTATGTGCTTAGATGTCCATATGGCTTGCTTATTTGATATAACGCTTCTAATGACTTGGTTTTCATTTGATTCATGTTGGCTTGAGTGCTTTAAAAAAAAAAATTGGAACTTTGAGCCGGGGGACTCCAACGAAACAGCCTCTCTATTCTATTCTGTAGATAGGGGTAAGGTGTGTCTTTATCTTTCCCTCCCCAGACCCCACTCGAAGTGGGATTTTAACAGCGTATGGTTGTTGTTGTATACGTAACTTCGTGATCTGCATATTTGTATTAAAAATAATTTTTTGTTTATAACATTTGTAAGTTAATAATAAAAAATTATGAAATTGGTTAGTAGGAGTTTCTTAGTTTTCTCCAAAGTGAGGAGTTATTTTTTGAACCCTCCACTATATATATGTACATCTAAGCACAATTACAAATACACGCTTACACATAAACATACAAACGAATAATTAACACACTAGAAACACGTAATTGAAATAAGAGGCAGATAAACATGTTTAGAAAGCAATCCCAATTCCCAAACACCACTTACACTTGTTTCTTCAGAAGGAGATCATAACCATACGAAAACATACAAACCAAAACTAACTATTGCCAATTCAATCTCATATCCAAAACTATGCAAACAATCACAAACAACACTGCTCTTTATTATTCATTTCAGAATCAACCATCCCAAACAATGATCTTAAGATAAATTACAACATTCTCAGCTAAGGTACTTCTAACATCTTCCCTAATTCATTTAAAACAGAAAAATTGGAGATCAAGAAAACTTATAGAATGAAACTATTCAGTGGTACCTTTAACCTTGTTACAGAAAGGGCAAGATTCATACTGATAGAGCACAACCTCCTTCGGAATCAGATCTAAGTTAACCGGTTCTTTGGCATACGCCTCTTTTTCCGCCAATAGCGATGCGCCTGTAGCGATGGATGCGGCCAGACTGCCCATCGACAGAAGAACCTTAGTGGAAGATCCACCGGAGGATATAGATCGCATAGATGTGGAAAACCACCGGCGAGAAGATCCGGCATTGGTGGCGTAAGCGGAAGCTGTCTGAAAGAGGGTGTTGCATGGGTGGTGGTGTTCGGAGGTTGTAAGGAGGGCTCGTGACAGACAGGTGGAAGCGCCGGCGAGAGTAGAAGGTCTTCTCATGGTGACCGGCGGTTAACGAAGGTGACCGGCGGTGGTGATAAAGAAATATTTGCTTGGGGTTTAGGTAGTGGTGGAAACGTTGTGGTGTGATTATGCGTTACCTGGTAGACTCGCGACCGTGTGTATAATTTCATTAAATAGACCCGCTATTTTAGCATGTTTTGCGTTTCTAGCTGAAATTTAATCTTTATACTTCACTAATTTTTGTGTCTCTTTTTTCTTAAACAAAAAAAATTACTAGTGCGTTGTGACAAAACAGTATGACTATAATGGATCGGTTATAGAGATTGAAATGTCAAATGATGAATTATTATACCACATATGTTGAGGTATACTAAATTTTAAAAGGTGATTTAATACAAAAAATATAAGAAAGACAAAAAAACCATCATGCGAGACGACATATTATATATATATATATATATATATTAAAAAACCATTGGCTAATGAACAGTTGATTGTTTGATTTGTGCCTTTTGACCACCGTATGATTTCTATTTCAATTGATAGCCGCCACCCACAACTCACCACCGGCTACTACCCAAGATCGTCACTCTCACTTGAAAGCGCCTCCTCCGATTAGGGTTTCTCACCGGTTGCTACCCCTCTTGTAGCACCCCTGCGTCTCCTCCGATTAGGGTTTCTGGTGCGCTTAACGGTGCTACCCCTCTTCTACGCACCGTTGTGTCTCCTCCGATTAGGGTTTCTGAGCGGTTGATACCCCTCTTGTACGCACCCCTGCGTCTTCTCCGATTAGGGTTTCTGGAGCGGTTATAACCTCTCTCAAGCGATATATATTTGAGGCTATGATGATTGAATGTTGTCTGAGTCTAAATCGGGAAAAGATCTGAGCCTTGAGTGGCTCAACTGTGGGATGGCAAGTGCTCACTTGCAACCCAGTTGCCGCCATGGTGCTCTATTCCGTTTGTTGAGTCGATTAGTTGGTTCTGAGCCTCTATTGGTTTACATTTGCTACCCTGTTGTACGCACTGCGGCTTCTCCTCTGATTATGGTTTCTGGAGCGGTTGCTACCCCTCTTGTACGCACCGATGCGTCTCCTCCGAATAGGCATAAAACTTGGTTTGGTTCTCAAACTCCATAGCAGTGTTTCATTTTCATTCTTCATTTTAAGGTAATATAATGTTGTTTAGGGTTTCCTTTTTGTTCGATGTTTTATAATTTCAAGAATATTTGTTTTTTTTAATCAGATGTCGTGATAAATTGAAATTTCGGGGATTGTTAAATTTTTTTGTTTCTTCATGAACTGATCTTATTTTGCTGCTAAAATGAGTTTGATTTGATAATATTGTGGATGATAGGTGATGAAGCATATTTGTTTTTAGCATGAGGCATTTGTGTTGTTTAGCTTGAATCATGATTCTAACTTCATCATCAACTACTTTTGTCAAGATCACCCAAGCTAAGTGTTTGGATTTGTGTTTAGAAACGGGTTATATGTTATTGTATTAAGTATTATAAATTATGAATTTGAATGATTTCAAACTAATGTGTGATTTCCAAAAACCAAAATTTTGTCTGATTTTCTTTTTTTGTGAGAAATTCATATGAGGTTCGTGATGGGTGTGATTTGGTTGCTTCTGGTGCACCTCCAGTTGCCTACGGAACATCTCATGTGGTTTTGGTTCATGGAGAAACATGTGAAAGCTACTTCAATTTTCATCTATGTTCTTCATATAGGGATAAATATGTATTTTTTTTTATTTTTTGTTCAAAGATCGGATTACATTTCTTATGTATTTTGATTATTGTGAGCCTCAAAGAAGATTGTTGTAAGACGAAGAAGTGTCGTTAGAAATGCAAGAAAAGCTGCCAGATGCTTTGGTTTTTGAGAGTAAAAACCATTAAACAAACTTTATCCCGTAGTTAATGTTTGTCTTTTTTTAATTATGTTTCCGACTTTTGCAAAAGGCAGAGTGAAAAAGACAAAAAGAAGAGATTCGAAAAGAAAAAGAAGCAATAAAAGTCAAAGCTGCTATTGAGAAAGCAGCAGCAAGAAAAATTGCTAAAGAATCTATGGAATTAATTGAGGATGAACGTCAATAGAAACTGGAATTAGCTGCTTCTTATAAAGGGTTGAGTTCAATAGTTTCACTTGATTATGAAACTTTGCAAAATCTTGATTCGTTTCAAGGTAAATGCCACTTTTTTCTTTATAAATTGTTATAATTTATTGTTAGCATTTATTTTGTAACAAGATTTATCAATTTTGTTTACAAGATTTGTCGATTGATTTTGTCATTATTGGCTAATAATGATAATGTTTTGTGTAAACAACTTATAGGGGTGTGCATGGGTCGGTTTTTGGCTCAATCCTAACCCAAAACTGAAATTTCATTTTTGTGTTTCTAAAACCCATTAAGGTTCAGTTTTGGTTTTTTAGGTTTTTTACTTAGGCCTTAAATTTTTGGGCCTACAAATAAATAAACAAAAATATTGTGTTATGGCAGGTTACTTATTGAATTTTGTTGAATATCTTAAACAGAGCGTGTTGCAGTTCGAGCCTTAATGACTTTTAGGTATCATGTTAGATACTTTCCAGCTTCTGCAAACTAAGGTGGTAAGTTTGAAACTGGTGGGCCGAGATTGTTCGCCTAACCAACTCTTTTTATCTCCTCTTTGCAAATAAAAGTGGTGCATAATTGAATTTTTGGTTCTCAAACCTATTTTGTTTAACTGAAGTGGTATTCTTAAGGTTTGAAGGAAATCTACTGCATCTTATAATTATACTTTGATTAGCAGATGGTTTTTTAGCTTTGGTTTTGTTGTTAAGAGTTGAACTAAACATTGTGTGTTGTTTCAATAGTCATGTATGTGAAATATCTTAACAAAAAATGTCTTTAAGTTTAATCCGTAGCACCAAAACTGTTTTATACACAAACATTATGTTTTACAACTTGCAAATTACACGTTCTTTGTTTGCAGAATATCAGGTTGCAAGTTGGATGAAATACTGCATGTTTTTTGTAACCAGGTATCTGAGATCATTTTAACACAAAATGTTATTAGGTTTAAACTCAAGCACCTAAGAATGTTCGGTTTTTGTCAGCTTATTTGCCTATGGTTCATCATGACAGCTATGAGAGCAGAGGAATTAACTCAAACTCATGTTCTATCCACCCATTTGATGCTGCTATGGACATTAACAAGTAAGATAGGTTTTAATTTTGCAACTTTTTTACACATTTACAATGGTCTCTCACCATTTACACATAAAGGTTTCACCCTCTACTCCTCTAGCTAAATTAGGTTTATCTAAGATGTTTGCTTTCATTTTGCAACTTTTTGAAGATTTTAATTTTGTTTTCCGTGGTTTAATGCGCCGCATCGCGTGCAGGGTTAAACCTAGTTATAACTTAATTACACACGTCGTATAAGTATTTAAAAGAAACATATGAAGTTACAACAACTCAAAGACCCGAAATATAGACAAAAAAAATTTATGTTGGCGCCAATGTTCTCTAAGTCAGTCTCAATCTTATTAGTTACGCTGACAATATGTTATCACACGATACAAACAACAATTACTATTTAAAAAATTAATGGATAAAAAAAGGTATTTAGGAAAAATCAAATTATATATATTTTACAAAGTTGAGAGGTGACCGGTGAGTTATAACTCAGATGTATTAATCAATTATTTTAATATTTGTAACGATACTTATGCAAAAGCATATGTGAGTTAAGTTAAATTGGAGTTGAGTAGAGGTGACAATTTTTATCCAAATCAAATGAAATAGGTTGGTTTGGGCAAATAATTGTCGTATAATAGGTTCAAATGGGTAACATCATAAGAACATGGAATGAGTTGATATATGTAACACTTTAATATAATACGGGTCAAGATGGGTAACCTAAAAACTATGAATAAAATTATAACTCATATTATTTGTAACAACTAATAACCAATTTCAACTAATAATAATTTGTCACTTCGACATCCTTTTAGAAAATTTAAAATTGTATTTTGGTTATTTAACTTAATGCAAAAAATCATGTTTAATAACAATGTGGCAAGTCTCATGCTCTTAAAATTCCCATCATTTTTCAATTTTATAATATTAATACATATCATTATATTGGTCTAATCACAGTTTGTTACGTAATAAGAGTTTACCATCTTATTTTTCAAATCTTCATAAATTTTATATAAATTCTTTTTTTTTCTAACAACTGCATTGTTAAACTTATCGCATATTTATATTTAATTCAAGCATAGTTTTATCAAAAAAATTCAAAGTATTCATAGTTACACTAATGTAAAAAAATTTAACATTAATATTTTAAATTTTCATTATTTTTCAAATCGGTTTCCCTTCCATTTTTAAAAACTCTCAAATCTAAAATGGTATTTTTAGATAAAAAATGGTATTTTTCTATAAAAAATGCACCATTAAATACAAATCGTTACATTGGTTTAATTATAGTTCGTTACGTAATTTATAGTTGTGTTACAATTTGTTACATTGGTTTAATTTATATTGGTGTTACAACTTGTTACATGGATCGCACATCTAACTTGTATTGATGTAAATTTATTTAATGGTTGAATTTTTGTAAGCAAATATTGTAATTTATATTTAAGATGATAGGAAAGTTTTTTCAAAGATGGTTAATTTTTTAAAAATGCATTTACATATTTCTCCTTTCAAATATCATTTATTACATATATACCCAAGTAAAAAGTCAATTACATAATTCCCATTTTTAAAAGATTTTTCCCCTTCCAAATAAACTAGTTAATTAAATATCTCCTTCCCAAGGGGAATATGTAATTGTTTTTATGGGTTGGGTAAATATGTAATAAAGGTTCTCACTAGAGGATATATGTAAATAATCCTTTTGAAAATGGGTAAAATTAGTTTATATTATTGCTCTTTACATTGGTGTAATTACGAACTTTTAGAAAAAAAATGCCATGACTATAATCAGATTAAAAAGAAAATTACGACAAATTTAATGAAATTTTACATAAAAAATTACATAGTATAAAAATGTTATAAGTGCATAAAAATGAAGGAGGAATCTTTGATTTTAAAATAAGAAAATAGAGGAAATTTAAAGAGTGTGGTTAAATACCCTTTTGAATTTTATAAAAGGATGTCTAGGTTGCAAATTCTTATTAGTTCACATAAGTTATTAAGTTGTTCCAAACAATATGAGTTATATTTTATTTCCATATGTGTGCATGTGTGTGTGTGTGTATATATAATATTGAGATCAAACTCACTCTTTGTTGCAAAAATAAGGAATGATGAGCCATAACCATAGCCCCCAGCCTTGACCGTTGAACCCTTTTTTGTCCTAACCACTGAACACCCTTACCACTAAATAACTACTGAACACCCTTACCACTGAACCACCAACCAATGAACCCATTACCATGGAAGATACTCCCTAAACCTTTAACCACTACACACCCCAACCACGGAACCCTTTTGAAGAATAACCGTGGACCAAGCACTGAAGATATGATGTGTCGGTTTATATATATAAAAATAATGCTTCAACACAACCGAGTAATAAAAACAGAATAACCTAAACCGAACTACACAATACAGGCAAGTGTACCTGGTATATGCAGTATAGAATGACACCGAGTATCAAATCATAGGGACATAGAATCTAAAAATTAACCTAAATAAAGAGAAAGCTAAGACTAAAGAAGGAAATTACTAAATAAGGAAGTTGGTGTTTTTAGAAAAGTGTTTTATAACGAAGAACTAAAGAAATAAAATAACCTCGAAAACTGAAACGAATTAAGAAACTAAGAAATCAGATAAGGAAAGGTACTACCTAGACTTAGAATCATAACGACAACTTTAACAGTTTCGGAGTTGAGATACGGGATATAACCGGTCAATAAAGATATGACAACTCAGGAAACACTAAGAACCATTAGATCACAAGGTCAGTCTCACTAATACTAAAGAATGTTCCAAAGATTCATGTGAAAGCTCACCGGGATGTGTAACGGATTACCTAGTCAGTCTCTCCAAACACAGATCGTTTAAAGGTTCAGAAGATCATATCGCGTGGTCGATATCAACAATCTCAATACATCAAAAGTTTAAGGATGTATAGGAATCAATCAAAATATATAAGTTAATACCTTGAATCGCAAGGAATCCTAAGGAATAAACAAGAAAACCCGATGGTCACGTAATTCGCCCAAAAAAAAAACCCTAAAAACCTTAAAAATCCAAATTCCCTCACTTTATAGTCTTAGAAATGATAATCCTACTGTTTATAATCCAATTCCAGATAATATCTATTTTTTTTTTAAGATTAAAGGGAGTGCCCTCAGAGAGGGTGTTATGTTTTTTTTTTTAAAACGATCAATATGGATCCAATTACAATAGAAAGGCAGGTAAGCGAGCAACAAGCTGCGCCGCCACCCCCTTTTGAATGGCAAATCCGATCCTACTGAAAACAAAGTTAGCGTTCTTCGGTGTCGATGAATTACTGTGCACGACCTGCTGAACTCTTTTCAGAAATGTATTAATGTTCAATTGGCCAAAGCAAATCATAATAGAACTAGATACGAAATCTAACCCTAAAATTGATAAAACCGGTCAAAACACGTAGCAAATAACCAGGACTCATCAATTGGACATCATCATGCATTTATAGATCATCATAACAGCAACAAATAACCAATAGTAATTATATATAATCTGATCCTAATCATAAACAATCCAAATCCCATAAGTCAAGATGGTCAGAGAACATGATTGTTGCGTTGGAAGGTACGTCACCGTATCTTCCGTTCGTCGGAGGTGTTTGTAACAGCAAGTACCAGATCGTCCGGCAAGTCCGTACGGTATGTGTACTTTCACCTTATTCTATGTGTACATACGTAAGCTTAAACAATACTTGTATTAACAGAATCCTAAATACAAGAAAACGTTGTACGTATTTTCGTATAAACTTAAATACATTAAGTACAACGTACATTTGAAACAATAGTTGTGTTTATTAAGTGAAAACTTAATTACAGTTAACACAACAAATCATGAGAAACAACGGTATTCAAACAATATTCGGAAACATATCGGTTGCGATCTGATGTCCATAGATGACAGGAATCAGATGGCCGAAAAGTCAGTACAAAAACAATGTGAAATCATGATGTTTAGTTGAGTCCGACAGTGAGGAAACACAATTTAAACCCAAATACAGTGTTATTTCAGAATAACGAACTGACAGTGTGTTTGCGTGGGTGACGATTCACACAAACATATCTGTGAGTTTAGAGTTCTGAAATAATGACTGAAAAGTAGAAAACAAAAGTCAGAAAGCAAAACTATCGTCGTAATTGTTCGGGTGACGATTCGAAAGAATTACGCGCGAAGGTTACGCGATCTGACGAAACGAAATCGAAAACACGTCACAAACGAAAATAATTTAATAAAATCAAATAAATAACATTTTTACAATTTTGAAACTCATCAAATTAATTAAATTAATAACTTTATCTAATTATTTTTGATTTCGCGTAATTTTCCGGTTACGCGACGAAATTGCGAACCGAGCAACCAAAACGAACCCGGATACTACCCGAGGAATAAAAACCCTAGAATGAGGGTTTTCTTTCATTTTTCTCTTCCCCATTCTCTCTCTAGCTCAAAATTCTGGCCACCACTATTCATCACCATCTTCAACCTTCAAAACCCCATAACTTCTTCATTTCTCAACCAATTTCAGTGATTCTTTCGCCCACGCGTAGCCCTCGACGTCCTCTACACAAAAGTACAACAGATCGGAGCTCAAACTTCCTGAAATCGAGGTAAAACGAGTTGCAAGATCTGGAAAATTAGGGTTTTCACCCTTTTTGTTCTAACTTTTAATCTAGCCGGCCTAAGGCCTTTTCTTGTAACCCACGACCACAAGGACTCTCTATAGCATACCCTATCTTCGAAATTACCTATGGGCTAGGCTGATATAACCAGGTTCGAACCCCCAGACCCCCGAATGTCTTCATGGTCGAATGGCCAAGGATAGGCCGAACGAACCGGCCCTTCGCCGGTGCAAAGGCTCATTCGCCCATCCCCCTTTCGACACTCATTCGCTTGGATGCATGCCTGCCATTCGCCAATTCATCATTCGACTATAACCACCGAATGACTCCCTTCATTCGCCAAATACCATTCGACCACCACCACCATTCGGCAGGTTTTCAGTCTCCACATGTCTCATTCGAACTACCCTTCATTCGCCACCTTTTTACGGTTCAATCTTGCCTCATTCGGCCATGGCAGTCGACCAAGTTCTGGATCTCAGAATCCTTCAATTGTGAGAGAACCAACCAACAACACAAAAAGGGCCACCGGTTTTCTTAGGTCCAACTAGTTGTTGATGGCCCAATAGCCTTTTACTCAGGCCCAGTCGTTATTGAGAAGCCCAACAGTGACCTACATCCTTCTACAACCCACCTTGCTTCAGGCCCAGTAGGGTAATGATCCAGGCCCAATAAGGAAGGAACAGGCCCAGTCAGTTTCTTTGTGGCCCAACTCCTTTTCTTAGGCCCAATTTGATCTAGTGTGGGTCCACTTGATTATTTTGGGCCATTGTTACTACCTTGACCCAAGTCCAGTTACACATTTGGCCCATACACTTGGCATATGCATTACACAATTGGCTCACACCTAGAATGGATTAGGCCACTGGTAGGCCCACATCACCTCTCCAGGCCCAACACCTCTAAAATTGGCCCATCAACTTTTGGAAGGCCCAACAGAAAGTGAATGGCTCAAGGCCCACAGTTTATGGCTCAAGGCCCACTGTTTTTGGCCCAAGGCCACGATTTTTGGCCAACAGCCCAAATTTTAGGCCCGCAATTGTTTCAGCCCATGTAAACGAGGCCCAGCTTGGCCCATTAACTTTATTGGTGAAGGCCTGAGACAAAACTCATTGGGCCCAGCAAAATCAGCCCGAGGCCCACAGAAAATGATCCAAGGCCTACCTTTGAGGCCCTTGTCCTCATTTTTGGAGCCACTTTGCTATTGACTTGGCCAACAACCTACTTCTGGCCCACTTTTGATTCCTACAGCCTATTTTGACTTTAGGCCTAACAAATATTGCCTAGGCCCATCTCGGGCCCAACGAATTCCTTAGAGGCCCAATAAAGGCCCACAAAGCCACTTAAATTCTAGCTCTTGTAACCTTTGGCAAGGCCTTTGTGATTCAACACCACATATCATTGGCCCAACTTAATTTGTTGGCCCACATGACTAAAGAACTATTATAACTCTTTAATTCAACACTAATATGTGGTAATATTCATGATAACCAAGGGATTACTACCAAAACGGCAACTTTTGTAACAAAGTTTTGTAACATTTACAACATGACTTCATGAAACTACAATTGGGCTTTAATATAAACTAGATGAATCAAGAAAAAATCAAAGAAAGTCTATGGATTACAAGGACCAATAACAAATAAAGATGGGCCAGACAAAGACCGAAGACTTTGAGTGTTGGCCAAAGCATATGGCTAACACATACATACACCCATAATCCCTATAATTCATACTAATAAGTTATAAACATCGTGAAATCAATACAGGATCGTGAAAATACACTCAAGTACAATCAAGAGCGCGTACATTCTTGTTTAAGCTAAGTCAAACCCAATTACTACAAGGTGAGTTCATATGCCCCTTTTACTTTAAATCGTTACTGATTTTAACTCTCGGGCTGAGAAACATGTTTACTTTTATTTATTTAAAAGTTTTACTTAACATGTTAGTTATACTCTGATTAAATGATATTAAATTGCTTATTATCATATATCATTGTATGCATGCTTGTATGATTATGAGATAACAGGGAAACTCATATGATTATGATAAGATAATTTCTTAATTATCAATACATTATAATAACTTAGTTATAAGATTGTAACTTATAACACTTAGTTATTTCCACATGATCAAATACTTAAACAATTTACACTTAATTGTATAACGAGAACATTCCCACACGGATACTTTGGGAACACATGGATTCAGTAAATGATGATCATGATAACGTAACTTCATGGGATTCTTATCATTTACAGTAAATGATGATCATGATAACGTAACTTCATGGGATTCTTGTCATTTACACATAATTAACATAATGTAATAAGACAAGTTCTTATTCGACTTTGTTAAACACACGAGAACATTCCCACACGGATACTTTGGGAATACATGGGTTCAGTAAATGATGATCATGATAACGTAACTTCATGGGATTCTTGTCATTTACACCCGATTATCATAATGTAATAAGACAAGTTCTTATTCGACTTTGTTAATCACATGATACAATCCCACACGGAAACTTTGGGATCACACGGCGGGATAGGAGAGAATGGAATGCATTTTACTCTGATTACGTGAGGATTAAAATGGATTCCATTCGGATTCTATACGCTACATTTGGAGACATATGATGAACAGTTAACTAATACTTTTAATTAAATTAAAAGTGTATCATAAAAGTTAACCTCACAAGTAATAGAATAATACAAGGATCAGATTTAAATAATCTAAATTCCTTAATTCAACGAGGGTTTATCAATACTTCGGTTTGATGGCTAAACCCCTCTTACTATATTATTATTCTACATATGATTATACAGCGGACAATTCGGATAGTTGGGAAATGGATATCTTTAGTTGTATCGCAAGTGGTGTGGAACTTGGTTGAGTATGTGGTGGGATAGCGTCTGAGCTTGACCCTTTCGTGATTCCCTATATATAAGCATACTTAGTTAGGTGATATACTACTTGTATATATAACTAAGGAGAAGCCATTGGGTGGAATAGGTGAAACAAGTATACAAGCAACAAATATAACATTGTGAATGTGTGCATGATCAGTTCAATGGTTTTCAATTTACTTACTTATGAACTCACCAACCTAGTGTTGACTTTGTTTAAATACATGTTTTCTCAGGTGACGAACAGGTGTAGATACTTATATGCAAGTGATAAGCTAGTGGACTCATAGAAGACCTAGCTTACTTTTGATTGCATACTTTTGATATGACAAAACAGTGAATCACTTTTGTATATCTTGTACAGTTCAAGATATAAACTCATTGATTCTTTTGATTAGATTTACTTAGTTAAATTATGATGTACAATGTAATTTAACTTTGTAATTCTATTTCATGTCATGATTAACATTTCTCATTTATATCTCATGTGCTATGTAAACAATCTGATCATTTGATTATCAACCCAATGATATCGCGCCCCGGGAACCTTCCGCCCGACGGGAAAACACGATCCGTTCCCGCCGGCCCGGGGTGTGACAGTGTTCTACATCTGTGTCTCCCCATCTGTCCTCATTACCTGATGGTGGCTAAATTTTTCAACCCACCTTCTCCTCAGGTCCTAACGTAACTCCAATATTCGATTCATTTTCGCAACCCCCTGCAATTGGTTTTTATTGTTAAATTGGGAAGAGAGAGGCACTTTTGTATTGCATACAATAGACTACATACATTTCACTTATCGAGGGTTTAAAGGGAACATACTTGTGCCATTGTTCCGATCTTAACAAGCAGTGTATGTCGACGAGGTAAGAGCTCCACTAGATGACATTAGGTCAGCTGATCACACTCTCTTGGGCAATTCTTAGCTATATGGAAAGGTTCACCACACGTGTAGCAGCGCCTATCATTGCTTGGCGGAAGCTGTGCTATGACAACATCAGTCTGGCTCTGAGCCAATGGATTTCTTCAATCCCGCGCTCCCATGATGTGACATCCCGTAAATTCCAGGTCAGCAATCTCTTTAAATTAATAATATTTTATATTATTAGTTCATACTTGGCACTATAATTGGTTTAATTTAGTGTGACACGTGGCACGATAGTGCAAACACAAACAATCGCACTGTAATTCGAGGAATTACCGAAAACGCACACACGTGTCTAAAGCTCACGAACGTTGACGAACAATCAAACAATTAGTATTACAGGATACATGAACATAGGACAAATAAACTCAAAAACAAGCCCGAACATGTCTCAAATCGATAAATGAAGCATGAACGTCGAACCGAAACGCAGAATTGATCGGAATAAAAAAATTCAACTGGGCATTCAGGGCGGGGCGCTTGAAGTGATATGTTTGCACCAGGCGGTGCGACCCAGACCATCAGATCACAAAAATCTTAGAAAATCCACCCCCAACTCATTTTGTACACTTTTACACACATATCTCTCGAAACTCAAACACAAATCTTCGTCTAAATCATTACCAGAGCCTAATCTAACCTCTAGAAGCCATAATCATAACTTATGGAGCTACTTTTTGAAGAAACAAGGCTTGGAACCAAAGGAGATCACATTTTGAGGATCATCCATCATCCTTTGCAACTTGGAGCTGCTGAGAGACCATTCCTAGAAGGATTTGGAGCAGCCAAGACCCTATTCCAGCTGCATCTTGGTGTTGAAGGACCTTGTCAGGTAGTTTTATGGGTTATTTTGCACATCTAACACTTAATATCACACATGCAAAGCTTAAAACCCACATGAAAACACTCAAGCTACACATGCACGAAATTTTGATAATATAAATCTGTGATTTGTGATTTCAATGACTGATTTGGTAGTATTGGAACGATCTTTAATGACCTTGTGGAGTTTTGATAGTCATTTGTCAATATTGGGGATAATAGTGACATGTAAACAACATGCATGCTTGATATATGGTATTTTATATGGATTTTGATTATGCATGAGTGATTATTTGAGTTATTCATATGATCATAATGGGTTTGGTAGTGATTTGTTGGTCATTTGGGTTGATTTAATCATAGTTACTAAATATAGTAACTTTTTTTGTGCAAATAATGCTAGACAATGTTTTTAGTGCATTCAACATGATAAAATGATGACTTATGTTTGATGTTAAAGATATTTGCATAAAATAATTGTTAGATTTGTTGAAATGGGTGATTTGACTATAGGTTTCTAAAAATAGAAACTTTAGTAACAAGATCCATACATGCATGTTGATATTAATGTTGATTAAGTGTTATGGAGGATAATGATGGTCAAACAATCAAGTTGTGTAGTTATTGTGAGTTAAACTGAGGTTATATGCAAACTTTCTATTTATAGAAACTTTAATCGGGGTTTTCATGAAATAGGAACATAGGTCCCGATTGGTAGATGCTAAATGACTTAAAATGTTATAATATGATGTTATATGAAGTATTGTATGACTTTCTATGTTAAACATGACGAGTATAGAAACTTTCTATTCTTAGTAACTTTAATTACTAAAAATGGACTTAAGTGCTACTTGATCGTATGTAACAACGTTCTAAGTGTTAACATGCTCACTTAGGATTAACAAGCATGCTAGAACTATTAAAATATGTTATATTGCAAACTTGCTAAAAATGGAAACTTACTATAAATAGTAAGTTGACCATTTAACGTGACTTACGTGTTTTCATGCAATATGTGAATAATTACTATCATTTAACGAACTATAACAAACACACGATTCACCAACGGGTCGTTGAATTCACACGGTCAAACCTGGTATAACACGGTTAAACCTGGTCAAACACGGTTAAACTAAGTCAAATGCGGACAAACATGATCGAACTTGGACAAACATAACAACCTTGAGTTGTTGAGCATGAACACGAACACGCACACAAACTCATAAGTCCTATGTGATATATGTAACCCGTAACCGATTTGTCGGAAGATTTAGGAGCTTACACATATATACTCAAGTGAGTTTACGACCCCTATTTCAAACTCTTTTACAAGCTTTCAAACTAGGGGGAGAATACATGTTGTTGAGTCAATATTTTATACTTGTACGAACATATTGTGTATGCTGGTTTATTAGACAAATATTAAGGTTGTCTCGTAACAAAGACCTCGCACAGTCTTACTGTTAATGTATTCACAACAAGGTGAGTTTAGATAGTACTGTTGGGCGTGATGAGCCCCACGCGGCACCAACTCTAACTGGATGTCAGGACCAGTGTAATCTCAACCCATCGTCCATGTCCTTACGATAGGCATGGCGGAGGCTAGAGCAAACAAGTCTAGTTCGATTGAGACGCAATTGACACTTGGAGCCGGGGGCTCGGAACAAACATTAATAAACAACAGATCATACGAAAAACTGGTTTTCTTTACTTTACTTTTGATATAAACCTGTGAACTCAACAACTTTATGTTAACACACTTTAGCATGTATTTCTCAGGTACTCAGCACGCATAAGAGCATATGAGTGCACTTAAGGAACCTCAGAAAGAGTCAAGCATGCATTCACAAACATTTTGAGATGTCATTATTGTGACATTTTATTTTAATAAATAATGTAGTGTAACATCAGTGCCGGAAACGTAACCAGAACAGTGATCTACACAGTAACATGAACAGTAATTCAGGTACGAACTATGTGTGTTACATAAATACTATTATCATTTGATGTTTGACACAAACAATTTCACATTCATTTCATAAATATGATTCAAATCCACTGTTTAACAGTCAGAAACATATCTGACAACACAGAACTGTCACATGAATGCTTGTTAGGATTTTATTATGTATAAACGTATGTGAGGATTTACAGAAAAAAACAACAACGGATGCCGTTACGTGAATGCTAAATGGACGGTTTATTCGTATAGGTAACGATATGTACGAATATATCTGAAAGTTTAATGTTCTGAATGATGTCCAATAATTAGAAAATCATATCGAAAAGTGTAGTCATCGTCGTATTCGTACGGGTGACGATTCGAACGAATACGCGCGACAACTATACGATTCGATTTAAATAAGTAAATTTAAGATTTTCAGAAATTTAAAATAAACGGAAGATATTTAGTTAATTTACTAGGAATTACCACCTAACTTAATTTAATGAGTTCTACTTTTAAAACCGAGATGTTTCGTTACGAAAACGAAAGGAAACCGACATTTCTACGCGAAACCAAACGAGATCGAACATACCCGGATAACCAAAAGCCATTAATATGGCATTTAATGCCATTTCCTCCTCCCACCTACCAGCTCACCATCCCTAATCTCGTTTCTCTCTCTCTACTTTCTCTCTCTAGATTTCGAAACCCTAAATCCTTCATTTCACCACCAAATCGAGCCATCTTAGTGTCAAAACGACCACCACAACTTGTAGGTCACGAAAGTACAATGATTTAGATCCCAAGATCATCTGATTTGAGATAAAAATGAGTTCAAAGTCCGATTTTCAGGGTTTTCAAACCCTCTTGTTCGAATCCCTTTTGAAACCGGCCTTATGCCATGTAAACCATAGCGAAACAACACAAAACCACTTAGGGATGATGTAGGAACATGTGATATTTCTTAGGTTAGTCATTGGTTCGAAAATAAGAGGCTGCACCCAGCTGGTTCGAGGGACCGAATGGAGCCACCCACAGGCCGGTCGAATGGCCAAGGCCGAAGGGACTCCACCGAGTGAGCCACATGCGGTCGAAGGAGCCATACGCCCTGCCTCTAGTCTGTCCAAGCCTCATTCATCCATCCTTCATTCAGCCATGTTTTTTTCATTCGCATGCCTCCCTTTATTCTGCCAGGAACCCATTCGGGGGAACCACTACATTCGGCCAAGCTCATCTCTTTCGCATGACTGCCCTTCGGCCGAACCACCATCATGCATGGACACCCACTTTCGGTTGGCTAGTACATTCGCATGGTTACCATATTCGGACCACATGACCTAGTCTTATGACAACCTTGGGTTGTTTTTGAATTGGGCTCATATGGTTTGCCATGCATGAGGGTGGGATGAGATTGCATGCATGAGATTCTATTAGGGTTGTAGGTTATAAATGGGTTTTGTGTATCACTTATGTCATGGAATTCAACACCAATTTCTCTAAAACTAATATAAGGTACAAATATGGATGGTAACTATCAAATGGGTTTAGATCACTTGGATTTTTATTAAGAGAAACTATAAATGAGAGTGCTGGAAATAAATATTAACTAAGGGTGACTAGTAAAGAGTCAACCCAAACCCTAATAATTCTATGTTTTAGACTTGGATTTCTAAACAATAAAAAGGGGTTCTCATGTTAATCAAGTACCAAAGTTTCAACATCAAAGTTCTCTAATTACATTAACATCAATCATGGGTGACAAGAATCAAGAACTCAATCTAAGTACCTATGTGTTAATCACATGGTTAACACTCAATACTTAGAAATTCTATACAAACGTACAACTAAGTTAGATAGTTCAAATTGGACTTTCTAAGCTAAGTTGTACACAAGGGATGATCAAAAGATTTCGAGAAAGAAAGATCTAATAATGGACTTAGAGTTAATCGAAGGAGATTAATCTAAGTCTAACATGTTTAATTATATTTTCTTAAAATAATTTATAAGATTCTTATTTAAAATATTTTTGAAATAAATGAAATGATTTCTAATTTAAGAATTTAAATTAAAATGAGTTTAATTAAGATGTTTTACTTAAAGACTTTGATTGTAATTAACATAAACCTTACATAACTAAAGTTAATAATGATTATTCATAGAATAAGGGTTTATAAATGGGTAATACATTTAGAATAGCTAGAGGGACATGGAAACACACAAGTAACATAGGACACATAGTTGCACACCGAGACCAAAACCCTAGATACGTCTATTATAAATACTTATAGTATTCGAAACCTCTTAAAACAACTCAGGCACGGAAGATACTTAAACTACAAATAACGAGCGTGCATTATCTGTTGTGATTCAATTCTTAGCAACACAGGTGAGTTCATTGCCCCTTTTCTAAACAGTGTTGTTTTATAAACGCGGGACTGAGAAGCATGCGTAAATTATTTTCCTAGGATTATATTTACTTAAATGTTTTTAATTAATATATGTTTTATATGTATAATAGTTATCCTAGATTCTGTCTAGGTAAACTATACTCAGGATTTCAAAATAAGTTATATATTCATTATGAGTAGATAACTATCTCAAACCAACGAACTATTTTCAAAGATCTACTTTCAAAGAACTAAATATCTAAAACAAAGAACTATTTTCAAAGGTTGTTTCAAAGAACTAAAGATCTATTTTCAAGGAACTAATGGTCCACTCAAAGAACTATTTTTGGTGATGTGTTGTCAAAGAACTAACGATCTATTTCAAAGAATTGTGTACAAAGAACTATTTTCAAGGGTTTATCTGGGAAATATCAAAGATAGCATGTGCTAATCTCAGGTTTGAAAGATGTCCTAGCTAGACTGATCGAATATGAGACGCATGTTTGATGATATTTACAGTATTCCCTAACCAGTTTTGAGGAACATCTGGGAAATACTCAAAGATAACATGTGCCAAAGAACTAAAGAACTATACGAGCCACGGACGATCTAAAGAACTATAAAAACCTATATGTCAAAAGATGTCCTAGCTAGACTGATTGATTATAGATCGCATGTTTGATGAGGTTTACAGATCTCCTTTACTACTAAGAACCTTGATTGCTAAGACTAGTCTACTCGAGTTGACCAAGGCCCAATCGTTAGGTCTTAAAATTTTATTAAATGTTTGCTTATTTATTTAACTAAGCATTTAAATGCAATGTTTCTACAAATACTATGGTTGATCATGATTGTGTGATGAACTTAAGGAATCAATAGAAATTCTATTTTGTGGAACTACAAGAACTAAGAATTGAAGAACTAATGAGTCAATGGTGTGAAATGAAACACTTAATTATCATTATCAACAGTATACTATGTGGTTCGGTATGTGGTGGGATGTCGGCTGGGGCTTGTTCCCCTACGTATGCCCTATATATAAGCATATTTGACCGGATAATATAGGTGGTTGTTAGTGAGGTTAAGGTTGTCATTTCGGGTAATCAAAGGTATGGGGTGAAACTCTTAGTTATCATTAACAACAATGTACTATGTGGTTCGGTATGTGGTGGGATGTCGGCTGGGGCTTGTTCCCCTACGTATGCCCTATATATAAGCATATTTGACTGGATAGTATAGGTGGTTGTTAATGAGGTTAAGGTTGTCATTCGGACAGGTTTATTCAAATTCATTCTCAAATAAAACTGTATGAACTCACTAACCATGTGTTGACTTGATCTTTTGCATGACTTCTTAGGTGATGAACATGTCTGAGTAAGAAGTTATTGCTTTTGGGACTAGGATGCCAGATAGAGGACCTAGTATTTTGGATTTGCATATTTTTGGAACATTATGATACAGATTATTTTTTATATCTTGTGCAGATACAAGATAGAAGAATTACGATGTTGATAGTAGATTTACATTGTTAAATTATGAACAAAACTGATGTAATTTAACTTTGTAATTCTATTCTATTTAGCATTTTCTCATTATATATCATGTGCATGTAAACAATTTGATCATCACGATTATCATTCCTGATATTGCGCCCTGGGACCTTTCCGCCCAACGGGACACACGATCCGGCCCGTCGGCTCGGGGTGTGACATGTAGTGTCATAACGACTTGTTTCCACTGCATAACTTTTACATTCCGTTGTTAAGCAACTTATGATTTCCGCTGCTTTAATTTAAACAACTTGATTATTGATATTGGAATTGTGTATTTTTCAAACTCATATAGAGTCGCCCTATATGACTAAGAGCTGTGATTATGGCCACGTCACACCCAGCGGTCTGACACCGCACGTGGGAATTTGGTGTTGTGAAAGACTGGTATCAGAGCCTTGTTTATACAGAACTAGGTTTGCATGTTGTAAACTTAGACTATAGCCATAGCTCTACACTTAGGCTCGACACTAGATTCACATAACACATTTTGTGCATAGTTTAGCAATATGCTTTGTGACTTAATCTAACACTTACGAACATGCCTCTTGCACGCTTAGTGGGCGTTCACACTCAACTACACTTCCGATTGTGCAATGGGATTAGCAAAAAGACGATTACAAGACTCAAGGAAACTCTTCAATTTTCTGAAGAAGACTTTCCTAGCACAATCTAACACAAATGGAATGCTTTTCCCAAACTTTTCCTCGAGTGTAAACCCGGCCACATGATGTATGTTGTGGACTAGAACCTTAGTATCGACACTCCAGAAGGAAACTTCGAACCCTTCAGTGTTTAGTAGCTTGAGACTGAAGGAACTAGAATGACTGTGTAAGATAAATTGACGATTATGGTGGCCAACGTAATTGTGAATTTATAGGTGCATACGAAATCTAGTGTGACAACCAGTACTAGATCGTCCGGCAAGTCTGTACGGTATGTGTACTTTCACTATTTACTATGTGTAAATACAATGTGTAAACAGTTGTGTGACAACAGGACTAGAAAACAAATAACAGTTGTAGGTGTTTAAGTGAAAACTTAAATACAGTAAATACAACAACTCATGAGAAACAACAGTGTGAAAGCAAATGACAAAAATATATCGGTTGCGATCTGATATCCACAAATAACAGGAATCAGATGGCCGACAATTCAGTGAGAAAACAATGTGAATTCAATGATAACAATGTGAAAACAAACAAGTTTAGTTGAGTCCGTCAGTGAGGAAATGCAATTCAAATAACAATTCAGTTTCATTTACGAATAATGAACTGACAGTGTGTTTGCGTGGGTGACGATTCACACAAACATATATGTGAGTTTAACGTTCTGAATGATAACTGGAAAGTAGAAAAAAATCATCTAGTGAAACCCTCGTCGTGTTTGTTCGGGTGACGATTCGAACGAATACGCGTGATGGCGGAACGATTTGACGAAACGAAACGACAAAACGATCTAATAATAACATAATACAAGATTTAAAAAGATTTACTAGGAATAACCACTTTCAAAATTTAAAAATGAAACTCATTTTATTTAGCTCGTAAAATACGCGATTTCGTTCCGGAAACGTAATGAAAACAAGAACCGAGCAACCGAAACGAACCCGAACACACGCGGGGTATAAAAACCCATTTTCAAGCATTTATTCCTCATAAATTCAATCACCTACACCCTTCTCTCTCTAAAATTCGGATTCTCTCTCTCTCTCTCTCTAAGATTTCTACACAAAATCAACTAGATCTTCTTCATCTCTTGACCAAATCTTGCAAATAATCTATCAAATCGAAGCTCTCAACACCCTCTATACGAAAGTACATCAGATCGGAAGAGAAAACAACAAAAAACGAGGTAACAAGGGCTGCAAGTTTGCGAAAATTAGGGTTTTCTACAACCTTAGTGTATATGGAGTGTTAACCGGTGATAACTCAACAAAACTCTTAGGGAAATCACTTAAACGGGCTATGAGCATGAGGGAATGCCTTGAATGAGTGGCTAGTGTGAGAAGAACACCATGGGAAGGCTCGGTTACAGCTGGGCCTAATGAGGGATGGCCGAAAGAGAATAGAGCTGAAGGAGGATTCAGTTTAGCCGAATGACTGCAGGCCGAAGGCTCTTGGCCAAGTGACTCTATTCGTCTGAGCAAACTGGCCGAATGTAATCCTTTCTGTCGAAGCTCATTCGGGCCTCATCCCCATTCGTCCGATCCATATTCATTCGCATGCTCCCTTTTCATTCGGCCAATACTACCCCTTTCGCATGATATGTTATTAGGCCCCCTCCTTTCGCATGTAGTTCTATTCGGCCACTATCATTAGCATGTCGTGGTCATGTGGTTCTCATGTCATTAGCACCATAAGACTTAATTCACCAAACTTGTAAAACACATTTTGAAATAACACCTTTGGATATCATGCATGAGATTTACTACAAAGGTGGTGAAGGCTTTGTTAAACATCCACCTAACACCTAAAATATTTTCTTACAAAGTGTTAATTGTTTAACATCAAAGAGATGAGTTATGATAACAACACCCTCAATAACAAACTATGATTTTGACATGAACTATATTAGGGTTTTCAAACTTGGATTCAAGGGTGATAAAGACTATTGAAATCAAACCTATAAACAAAAGAATAACATGATATGCTAAGCTTAATCTAATTGGTTAAGTGTTGGCATGTCCCATCACAAGCGAATTAAGATCTAGTGATAACAAGGGATTTCAAGTGTTAGTCAACTTTAGGACTAACACAAACATACACACATGCCTATAACTTATACTTTTAAGTTACAAACAAATGAATACAATACATGATCGTGAAGACAACCTCAAGAACAACAGTGAGCGCGTTCATTTTCTATTATTACTTAGTCAACCATTTCAACATCCATGTGAGTTCATACGCCCCTTTTATAATCTTAGTGATTTTAAATTTGCGGGGCTAAGAAAAATGCTAATCCTTTTTATTATTTAAAAGCTTTAGTACAACATTTCAATTATACTATGATTTAGATAATATTATTTTAATTATATTATCACTTATCATTGTATGTATGCTTGTGTGATTATAACATAATTGAGATATCTAGGATGAATAATGATAACATAGTTTCATGATTACATCAACACAATAGAATAATACAAGTTGTAAGATTATATCTTATAACACTTTATTATTCTTACAAGAATGAACAATGAGATAACCAGGAGATAACACTTTGGCAATGATATGAATTAACAAGAATGATATAATGAAAACATAATTTCATGATATCATTCACCACCTGAGTTAACTAAGTGTAGTAAGACTAGTTCTTACAACACTATGGTTACAACTTGGTGAAGACTATGGGATAACATGAGACAAATACAAGGGATAACAAGAATGATAATCATGATTACTTAATTTCATGATAATAATATCATTCACACATTTACTAACATCGTGTAGTAAGACAAGTTCTTATAACACTTAGTTAAAGACTATGAGAACACATAACACTGAGAACATACAACATTGAGATGATGACTATGGGTGAACATAACAAGAATTGATTACTATTAAACTGTTTGTATTATATCACAACACTCATGTGTTCATGAGTTCAAGTACAATTGTAAGTCCCTACTAGAGAATCGTTTACCGGTTAATTTAGTGCGACTAAACCGATGATAACGTAGTGGTACCATAGTTTGACAAACCGCCGGCGAGTGAGGTCGGTACGTTGATCGTAACGTAGTGGTACCAATTGCTTTGAATTACTAAACTTATGAACTCACCAACCTAGTGTTGACTTTGTTTAAATGCATGTTTTCTCTGGTGACGAACACGTTTAGTCACCCAGCATTCAGGACTTAAGCTAGTGGACTTTTAGAAGACCTAGCTTCATTTTGTGATGTGCATATTTTGAATGACAAAACTATGAATCATCTTTTGTAAATCTTGTGCAGATACAAGATAGAAACTCAATGATTCTTTTGGGTAGAATTACTTAGTTAAATTATGAACATAACAATGTAATTTAACTTTGTAATTCTGTATCAATGTCATGTTAGCATTTCTTATTTATATATCATGTGCTATGTAAACAATCTGATCCTTTTGATTATCACACGATATCGCGCCCTTAGAACCTTCCGCCCGACGGGAAAGTCGATCCAGCCCGCCGGCTCGGGGTGTGACAGATTGGTATCAGAACCATGGTTATAGAGAAATATAGGTCATATTACTTAAACGGTTTGGCCTAGAGTATAACCTAGGGACCCTCATGTAGAGAACATTAGACATAAGATTCTATGTGCATGTGTCTTCTGCATTTGATCACTGCACTAACCGATCTTCTTTCGGTTTTGATCAGAATGCCGCCAAGAAGACAGCCTCCTTTGCAACCACCACCAAATTCACCACCTCATTCCTCAACACCATCACCACCCACATCTCCTCCTCCACCTCCACCTCCTCCTCCTTCGCATACTCCACCTCATCAACCACCACCCAACCATGAGTTGGATCCTGCTACGATGGCACTGGCCACTCTGCTGACCAGTCAACTGAGGGAAGTAATTCCCGACATGATGAATCGGATCAACTCTAACAACGGCAATAGTAACAGCAACCTAACTGGTGAAGGCAGTGGAAACACCAGGAATCAATAGGACTACTCCTACAAGAATTTTGTAGGATGCAAGCCACCTACTTCCAGTGGCAGTGAGGGTGTTGTCGGCTTGATCCAATGGATCAAGAAGAAGGAAACAACCCTCGATATCAATGGCTTTCCTGATCAGCATAAAGTGAGGTATGCTGCTGGCTCGTTCAACAAACGAGCATTGACTTGGTGGAACGCTCAAGTACAAACCAGGGGAAGAGATGAGGCATTGTCTATGCCGTGGGAAGAATTCAAGACCTTGCTGAGGGCTGAGTTTTGTCCAAGGAACGAGCTGAAGAAGGTTGAGACTGAACTACTCAACCATGTCATGATTGGTGTTGGGCATCTGGCCTACACCACTAGATTTCATGAGTTAGCAACATTGGCACCCAATATAGTGCCAACACTGGATAAAAGGATCGAGCGGTATGTCAGTGGACTGCCGGCTACTATCCAAGGGCATGTGATTGCTGCCCACCCAACTACCTTGGAGATGGCTGTCACTCTGTCATCAACATTGACAAATGTAATGGTTGCCTCCGGGGCACTGAAGAAAGAAACTGAAGCAGTAAAGGCTGGAAGCTTCAGAAAGCCGGATAAACGCTCGAAAAAGAAGCAGAAAGTGGTCAAGAATTATGCTGCGACCGCTCAAACACCACAGGTCACACAACCACCACCATTACAGATCAAGCGGCCTTACACTGGTACAACACCATTGTGCAACAGCTTCCAGTATCATCATCAACCAACTTCCCAGTGCAGACAGTGCAACAACTGTGGAAAGCTTGGTCATTGGGCCACTCAATACAGGAGCACGAGGGCTCCGAACAGGAACAACAATGCAGCGGTTATAGCTGCTGCTACTGACAACATGTCTTGCTACACTTGTGGCGAACCTGGACACTTCTCTCGGGATTGTCACAAGAGAATTTAACCAATGGCTCAAGTAGCTAGAGGGCGAGCCATTCAGATTGGAGCTACTGCTGCTCGACAGGACCCTAATGTGGTCATGTGTACATTTCTCTTATCTGACTTTTATGCATCTATATTATTTGACACTGGTGCGGATCAGAGTTTTATCTCATCCGACTTTGCATGCCAACTTAATCATGTCGAGGAATCTTTGGACTCCCCTTATATCATTGAGATAGCAAATGGCAAACAGGTAACAGTTAACACAATACTCAGGAATCGCCCACTAACACTTGGTGATCATACATTTTCCATCGATTTGATACCGATGGAATTGGGCAGTTTCGATATCATCGTCGGAATGGATTGGTTATCTCTTAACAGAGTTGAATTCGTTTGTTCTGAAAAGCTATTACGCATTCCAGTGGAGGACAATCAGGTGTTGGAAATTCATGGAGATCAAGCAAATCGCAGTGTCAAATTAATATCTTGCATGAAGGCACTCAAGTGTCTAAGAAAACAGTGTATCACATTTCTAGCTCACGTTGTGGAGAAGGACAAGAAAGCAATCAAGATTCAAGATGTACCGATTGTGAAAGACTTTGCGGACGTGTTTCCGGATGACTTATCGGGATTGCCACCGGAACGATCTGTGCAATTCCGAATCGACTTAATTCCGGGAGCGGTTCCTGTGGCTAAGTCTCCTTATAGACTTGCACCATCAGAAATGCAGGAACTGTCCAGTCAACTACAAGAACTACCAGACAAGGGATTCATTCGACCGAGTTTCTCACCATGGGGCATGGGGAGCTCCGGTACTGTTTTTCAAGAAAAAGGATGGATCCTTCAGAATGTGTATCGATTACAGAGAGCTTAACAAACTCACCATCAAGAATCGGTACCCATTACCGAGTATTGATGACTTGTTTGATCGATTACAAGGAGCTCAGTATTTCTCGAAGATAGACCTGCGTTGAGGTTATCACCAGCTCCGGATTCAAGAGGAAGACATACCCAAGACGGCATTTCGTACCCGATACGGTCACTACGAATTCATGGTGATGCCATTCGGATTGACGAACGCACAAGTAGTGTTCATGGATCTAATGAACCGGGTGTGCAAACCGTATCTAGATCAGTTTGTTATTGTCTTTATTGATGATATATTGATCTATTCAAGAAGCGAGAAGGAACATGAACAACATCTCAGGACAATCTTGGAACTCCTGAAGAACGAACAACTTTATGCCAAATTCTCTAAGTGTGAATTTTGGCTAAGAGAAGTTCAGTTTTTGGGTCACGTGATTAACAGTAATGGTATTCATGTGGATCCTGCCAAGATTGAAGCAATCGAGAATTGGGATGTGCCCACAACACCGACAGAGATCAGATCATTTCTGGGATTGGCGGGTTATTATAGGAGATTCATTTCGAATTTCTCTAAGATAGCCTTGCAACTCACAAAACTGACAAAAAAGAGTGAACCATTCGTGTGGACACAGAAACAGGAAGAGGCGTTCCAAACACTGAAACAAAGATTGTGCAATGCTCCAATCTTGACACTCCCAGAGGGCAACGATGACTTTGTGGTTTATTGTGATGCTTCCCATCAAGGACTTGGTTGTGTTTTAATGCAACGAGACAAAGTCATTGCCTACGCTTCACGAAAGCTGAAGATACATGAGAAGAACTACACAACGCATGACTTGGAATTGGGAGCTGTTGTCTTTGCTTTAAAGATTTGGAGACATTACCTGTACGGTACAAAATGCACAATTTTCACAGATCACAAGAGCTTACAACATATATTTGATCAGAAGAAGCTTAACATGAGACAGAGATGTTGGGTTGAGCTGCTGAACGATTACGATTGTGTGATCAAATACCATCCTGGTAAAGCTAATGTTGTTGCAGACGCTTTGAGCCGGAAGGAAAGAGTCAAACCCTTGCGCGTTAGAGTAGTGTGAATGACTGTGCAAACAAGTCTGAGAGATCAAATTCTATAAGCACAACAAGAAGTAGTGGCAAGAAACAACTTGAGAAATGAGCTCGACTGTGGAGTCGAGAAACATTTTGAGACAAAACAAGATGGAGTTATCTACTTTCAAGATCGTGTATGGATCCCGGCCGTAGATGAGCTTCGGAAACTTATCCTTGACGAGGCACACAAAACACGTAATTCCGTTCATCCAGGTGCTGATAAGATGTATCAAGATCTTAGGTCATTTTATTGGTGGCCAGGTATGAAGAAGGATGCGGCTACTTATGTTGGTAAGTGCCTAACATGTGCTAAGGTCAAAGCTGAACACCAGAAACCGTCTGGTTTGCTGGAACAATCAGAGATACCAAAATGGAAGTGGGAACAAATTGCTATGGATTTTATAACCAAGCTACCCCGTACTTCCAGCGGACATGATTCTATATGGGTCATCATTGATCGATTGACCAAGTCCGCACACTTCTTACCGATCAGAGAAAACTACAAGATGGAAAAGTTAGCAAGACTTTATGTCAATGAAATAGTAGTACAGCATGGTGTGCCATTATCTATTATTTCAGACCGGGACAGTCTATTTACATCGCGGTTCGGGCAATCACTACAACAATCCTTGGGGACAAGTGTCAACTTGAGCACCGCTTACTATCCACAAACGGACGGTCAAAGCGAGCAAACAATTCAAACCCTGGAGGATATGTTGAGGACATGCATCCTAGACTTCGGTGGAAGTTGGGACAAACATCTACCACTCATCGAATTCTCCTACAACAATAGCTACCACAGCAGTATCGGATGTTCTCCGTTCGAAGCATTATATGGTAGAAAATGTTGGTCTCCGATTTGTTGGACCGAAGTGGGAGATAACAGAATCAATGGGCCTGAACTTATTCAGGAGACTACTGATAAGATAGCCCAGATTCAACAGAGACTACAAGCAACACGTAGCCGCCAAAAGAGTTACGCAGACAAACGGCGAAAGCCTTTGGAATTCCAAGTGGGTGACCGAGTCATGTTGAAAGTGTCCCCGTGGAAAGGCGTGGTTCATTTTGGGGCTAAGGGCAAGTTAGCACCAAGGTACGTCGGGCCATTCGAGATAACTCAACGGATTGGTCCTGTGGCATACAGACTCAGACTTCCTGATGAACTCAGCGGCATACACGATGTATTTCATGTATCAAATCTTAAGAGATGTCCCGCTGATGAATCGTTAGTCATACCTCTAGAAGGAATACAAGTGGATGAACAACTACATTTCATTGAAGAACCTTTAGAGATTATGGATCGTGAAGTCAAGAGACTGAAACGAAGCCGTATTCCTATCGTGAAGGTTCGTTGAAACACCAAGCGCGGACCAGAGTTTACCTGGGAGCGTGAGGATCACATGAAGACAAAGTATCCTCATCTGTTTGAAGAAGTAGTGCCCGACAATGATACTTAAATTTCCAGACGAAATTCCTTTAACAAGGGGACACTGTGACAACCAGTACCTGATCGTCCGGCAAGTCCGTACGGTATGTGTACTTTCACTATTTACTATGTGTAAATACAATGTGTAAACAGTTGTGTGACAACAGGACTAGAAAACAAATAACAGTTGTAGATGTTTAAGTGAAAACTTAAATATAGTAAATACAACAACTCATGAGAAACAACAGTGTGAAAGCAAATGACAAAAACATATCGGTTGCGATCTGATATCCACAAATAACAGGAATCAGATGGCCGACAATTCAGTGAGAAACAATGTCAATTCAATGATAACAATGTGAAAACAGACAAGTTTAGTTGAGTACGTCAGTGAGGAAATGCAATTCAAATAACAATTCAGTTTCATTTACGAATAATGAACTGACAGTGTGTTTGCATGGGTGACGATTCACACAAACATATCTGTAAGTTTAACGTTCTGAATGATAACTGGAAAGTAGAAAAAAATCATCTAGTGAAACCCTCGTCGTGTTTGTTCGGGTGACGATTCGAACGAATACGCGTGATGGCGGAACGATTTGACGAAACGAAACGACAAAACGATCTAATAATAACATAATACAAGATTTAAAAATATTTACTAGGAATAACCACTTTCAAAATGTAAAAATGAAACTCATTTTATTTAGCTCGTAAAATACGCGATTTCGTTCCGGAAACGTAATGAAAACAAGAACCGAGCAACCGAAACGAACCCGAACACACGCGGGGTATAAAAACCCATTTTCAAGCATTTATTCCTCATAAATTCCATCACCTAGACCCTTCTCTCTCTAAAATTCGGATTCTCTCTCTCTCTCTCTCTCTCTAAGATTTCTACACAAAATCAACTAGATCTTCTTCATCTCTTGACCAAATCTTGCAAATAACCTGTCAAATCGAAGCTCTCAACACCCTCTATACGAAAGTACAGTAGATCGGAAGAGAAAACAACCAAAAACTAGGTAATAAGGGCTGGAAGTTTGCGAAAATTAGGGTTTTCTACAACCTTAGCGTATATGGAGTGTTAACCAGTGATAACTCAACAAAAATCTTAGGGAAATCACTTAAACGGGCTATGAGCATGAGGGAATGCCTTGAATGAGTGGCTAGTGTGAGAAGAACACCATGGGAAGGCTCGGTTACAGCTGGGCCGAATGAGGGTCGGCCGAAAGAGAATAGAGCCGAAGGAGGATTCAGTTTGGCCGAATGACTGCAGGCCGAAGGGCTCTTGGCCGAGTGACTCTATTCGTCTGAGCCAACTGGCCGAATGTAATCCTTTCTGTTCAAAGCTCCTTCGAGCCTCATCCCAATTCGGCCGATCCGTATTCATTCGCATGCTCCCTTTTCATTCGGCCAATACTACCCCTTTCGCATGATATGTTATTCGGCCCCCTCCTTTCGCATGTAGTTCTATTCGGCCACTATCATTCGCATGTCGTGGTCATGTGGTTCTCATGTCATAAGCACCATAAGACTTAATTCACCAAACTTGTAAAACATATTTTGAAATAACACCTTTTGAAATAACACCTTTGGATATCATGCATGAGATTTACTACAAAGGTGGTGAAGGCTTTGTTAAACATCTACCTAACACCTAAAATCTTTTCTTACAAAGTGTTAAGTGTTTAACATCAAAGAGATGAGTTATGATAACAACACCCTCAATAACAAACTATGATTTTGACATGAACTATATTAGGGTTTTCAAACTTGAATTCAAGGGTGATAAAGACTATTGAAATCAAACCTATAAACAAAAGAATAACATGATATGCTAAGCTTAATCTAATTGGTTAAGTGTTGGCATGTCCCATCACAAGCGAATTAAGATCTAGTAATAAAAGGGATTTCAAGTGTTAGTCAACTTTAGGACTAACACACACATACACACATGCCTATAATTTATACTTATAAGTTACAAACAACATGAATACAATACAGGATCGTGAAAACAACCTCAAGAACAACAGTGAGCACGTTCATTTTCTATTATTATTTAGTCAACCATTTCAACATCCATGTGAGTTCATACGTCCCTTTTCTAATCTTAGTGATTTTAAATTTGCGGGACCGAGAAAAATGCTAATCCTTTTAATTATTTAAAAGCTTTTGTACAACATTTCAATTATACTATGATTTAGATAATATTGTTTTATTTATATTATCACTTATCATTGTATGTATGCTTGTGTGATTATAACATAATTGAGATATCTAGGATGAATAATGATAACATAGTTTCATGATTACATCAACACAATAGAATAATACAAGTTGTAAGATTATATCTTATAACTCTTTATTATTTTTACAGGAATAAACAATGAGATAACCAGGAGATAACACTTTGGCAATGATATGAATTAACAAGAATGATATAATGAAAACATAATTTCATGATATCATTCACCACCTGATTTAACTAAGTGTAGTAAGACTAGTTCTTACAACACTATGGTTACAACTTGGTGAAGACTATGGGATAACATGAGACAAATACAAGGGATAACAAGAATGATAATCATGATTACTTAATTTCATGATAATAATATCATTCACACATTTACTAACATCGTGTAGTAAGACAAGTTCTTATAACACTTAGTTAAAGACTATGAGAACACATAACACTGAGAACATACAACATTGAGATGATGACTATGGGTGAACATAACAAGAATTGATTACTATTAAACTGTTTGTATTATATCACAACACTCATGTGTTCATGAGTTCAAGTACAATTGTAAGTCCCTACTAGAGAATCGTTTACCGGTTAATTTAGTGCGACTAAACCGATGATAACGTAGTGGTACCATAGTTTGACAAACCGCCGGCGAGTGAGGTCGGTACGTTGATATAATGTAAACCGAACAAACTTCACGAATTCAAGTGTGGAGCGCACACTAATATTCAAACAATAGGAGATGTGTTCTGGTTACACACAATCGTATACGTCAAAGAAAACTCTTGCCTTATGCAATATGAGGAAGTATATCAAAATGATTAACCATTACCAGCCTACCAGCCACGCAAGACCTACAGTGACGAACCTATATTCCTGATGATCAAACACAACCCAGTAAGTGCAATTCCACCTTGCGTGTTCTGTTGATAGACCCTCTGATGCCTTCCATCTCAAAGACACGTCCACATTACTCTTAATAGAACCTAATGGATAAAACATCTCACAAGACTTTGATCCAATATCTAGGTGTCTGAATCCAAGCATACTAATGGGCAACACTCAAGTCGATCCATCAACAAGACTCGCACATCTCCGGGACGAGTCAACACACTTAAACCCACGAGGTATGGAACCCTCTAACAAAGATACGTCTCCTGCTGGACTCCGTTGGTCCTTCATGATGACAAACTGTTCTCCAAATCTTTGTACTCTGAATTGACTTCCATAGATCATGCAAGAGCGGTCAAGCAATTCGTTTTGGAACTGACTGATGGCACTCTCATCTTTTCCGCATAGTGTCGTAACTTATACCACTCCGAACTCTTCGACAAATGGAGGAAGATATCACACAATGTGAGAACTCGACTATTAAACCAAGGATTTATATGAAGATTCATGGAGAATCTTCACGACTGAAGGAACTTACCAATGAATTGGTACAACACTAGAAACCACTTACTCTAGTACGTTCGAACGATATGAGGAAAAGTAAAGGAATACGTACTATACAATCGTAACTCGAACCATTTCACGAATCCTTGGATCCAACTTAACAAAAGTGGTGTTAAGGAAATTCATTCCTAGCAGTACCATTGGTACCTCTCTTTCATCTGCATGTTTCGAACCTACATTAAGTTAGAATGAGAAACGTGTACATTCAAAGTCGAAACTAGAGATACCTTGCGAACTATGAGTTTCAGTCATAAACACAAAACACTAGGAACTTCCTAAACCAACAACTACTGAGAACAGATGACTGATAGACCCCAACATGATCGGAGTATGGCAAGTTAGCCATGATGCGACACATTTACAAACACAAGCATCGCATTGAGAATGTGAGTAGTAGAAACCGAAACATAAAACTAAACACCGAAAACAATCGTCAAACCAATCGACAATCCATTTTGGGGGATTGCACTTCCTGCCAAGATTGCACATCTCCTTGTCTCGATATCCTCGGTTGCTACGGATTCTTCACGAGAGGTTTGAGGAACCTCTCTTGATTAGAGAAACACAAGGAAATTATGATCAACACCAATGTAACAGCTAGATACCCACCTCAAAAACAAACCGTGTGACCAAGAAGGATACACATACGGTTATCCTACTTAGACCACTAGACAACCACCCGCTTTGCAAACTCTTAGCTGAAAGTCGCCACGAATAATTGTGTCATTTCACGACAACGGCGACAAGCGTAAGAACTCTACACAAAAACCTTAAACACGATGACATTATACGTGGTCACAACTGACATTCCCTCACATTTCAATACAAACATTGTTGAGAAAACAATTGTTCGTGAAACCACATAGGGTCACGCGATGGATTCGTGACATATCATCCTCAAACTCTAACTCGATCTTGCGAGGCAATCTTGAGTAAATTCTATCACACCGCGACCGATGGCGGAATACGTCGGGGCGCGAGCTTGACTGTTCATTAGCTCATGGTGCTATTAATAAGTTAGAATATTTAAGGCATTCATTATTAATCATTAAACAAACATTCATTGAATACAAGGCATCATTACATACATTTAAAGAAATACAATGAAATACATTACAACTGAAAATCTAACATTATTTAAATCAACTAAGTCCACTATGCTTATCCTATATCTTTGCCATAGTCTTCATATTAACCTGTTACATATGTAAAATAAATTTGGGTCAACTATATGAATAGTTGGTGAGTTACCCATATAGTTTAATATATACATAAGAATATGATTAAAAGTTTAAATGCAAACAAAGTCTAAATTAATAAGACCTAAAGCAAGTATACTACAAGTTTAACATGATTATGTGGCTCTTTCACCTTTACTTACTTAATGACACAAGTCATTAAATAAAGGTTACTAGTTACAACAATCGAATTTAGGCGCTTTCACCTTTGCATTTTCAATAACCAAAGTTATTGTGCAAATACAACTAGTCACTTAGATTTTAGGCTCTCTCACCTTCGCAATATATGATATCCTAAGTTATATTGCAAGGGCTACTAGTAACATAGACTACACATAGAATAGCATGATAATACCTTGAATATAAACAAGTAGGCATACTAAGCACATAAGTCAAACAACTTAGACTAATAGTTTGCATCTAATTGATTTTGACTCTAGAACAAAGTTTGATTTGAATAATGACATATGTAACATCCCAAAAGTACAAAATGTAAAAGAGGGAGTATGAGTGAAACTCATATGTTATCTTAGCTAATCCAACAATGCTTGATAGAGAATTGAAGTGAAAGATGAGGCTTCACCCTACAGTTCAAAAGCATAATAGTTCTTAGTGTTTCACATAGAGTTCTAGTCTTGATGGTTTAGAATCTATGGCATACCTAATGGAAGTCCTAATATGATGTGTCTAAGTTTGAATGGATGTTGGTGCATATTTTGGGTGTCCGCTGCTTTTCGAATAGATTAGATTTGTATTTGCTTATTTGTAATCACTTGTATGTGTTTGTATGTTGTTAATCTGGAAACTGAGTCGTTCGCAGGAGCATCTGCGAGTGGATATTATGTAAAGGGACCCATTCGGCGAATGAAGGGCCGAATGGCTTCATTCGGCCGAATGGGCTACAGGCCCTATAAATACCAGTTTTCCAGATTTAGGGTTTAAGGTTTTTTTGGTGTTCTTGGGTTTGAGCACGAGAGGGGGAGAGATCATGCTCGATCTCTCCCCGGCAACACTATGTTCTTTTATGATGTGAATACAATCATGTAATCATTCGATTCTATCAATATATCATTTGATTTTGTTCATCATCTTCATGTTCGTCGTGTGTCAAAACCCTAACCTTCCGTCCAAAGTGAAATCGCCGGTCCTATCACGTTTTTACAATGGACCATTTGAATATTTATTTATTCATTTAAATAAATATTCTGGTTTGAATTTGAATAACACTTAAATATGTTATTTCCATCCATTTTTGTTTATCAATTGTTAGAGTTTTAATTTATGAATTTTCCTTTTAAGAATTTTGTTTAAACAAGTTCATTTTCAAATGAATTATAAATTTTGCTTCATTTAAACACTCATAAAAAATGAACATTTGTTTTAGAATAATTCCTTACAATTATTCTATAATTGTTTTAAAATAAATAAATTTTTGAAACAATATTTAAATGATTATGTATTTTGTTTATAAAAATTTTGTTTTAGAATACATATTTATGATTTATGAACAATCATATAAAATTGGCAATAGTTAATTGTAAAAATATGATAAAAATGTTTAATTAAGAATTATAAACATTAAATAAAAATATGATAAAAGTCTTTGAATACGATTTCTCAATACTCAAAATTTAAATAAAAATATAAGAAAAATATTTAAATATTTAAATAAGTATATGCTTATAAGATTTAGAATATTTAAAAATTTATTAAGTAACACAATACTTATGGGCTGTTGGTTATTTGCATAGAAAGTTTCGCCTAGAGCTAATGAGGGTTATGGTTATTCTAATTTGTGTTTTATGCTTGAATGTTATCGATTTTGGATAACACGTTCAAGGACGTAATTATGGTTGTGATTGTGAGTTAAAAACGAGTTAATATTCTTGATTTTGGTTTGAAAACAGTTCATACGCGCAAATGAGGAAAAAAGAAAAGAACTGGAGATGGGCAATATTGGTCCCTCCATTCTTTCTATGAATGACAGTTTTCTAAACTGTTATATTTAGCCCCTCTAGTTTATTTATTTTGTTGATAATATATATATATATATATATAATTAGTTTCTAAGATTATTATTGTTATTATTATTTTGCATAAATTTATGAAGTTTCTTTAATAATAAGAACTTTATTGTAAATTACATTAACTTATTACAAGCTGATTTCTTCATAATAATATCTATTATTAACTTTAATTAAATTAGTTTACTAATTAATATTAATATTCATTTTTTTGAATTACATATATATATTTATATATTCTTTGTGTATATACGTTTATGTGTTTTTATAATACGTATTTGTTTATACAATTATCAAATGAGATCTTATGAATTTTATTTAATTACAATTGTATAATGTTAAAATTTGAATTCGAAACCGAAAAACCATAAGGGTTACAAATTCTGACACATCATTGTGTACCCATGCTCGTGTCACAAGATATTCTTCGTGAGAACATGACAGCCAGACTCCTCACGGACTAACAAACTTTTTGGAAATCACAGCACACAATATGATTCATATTCCCCTCTAGTGATTGAAACCATTGCTCGGCACTCAAACTATGAAACTTGTGTACTGATTTACCAAGTTGCTTATCGATGATCATATTCAATGAACTCTCCATCTCCGCGCCTAGGGAGACACAGCAGGGACCCTCTAAGGAAGAGATCATCCAAAGGTTGAACATAAGTACCGAAATTCGCACATTTCCCTCTATTTAACGGACAAACAAGAAGGATGGATTAACCTAAATCCATCTAAAGGGAATGGTCACTCGGCACGTAGTGCAAACTTCAATAGTTCCCGGCTATGAATTACGATACGCTTTTGGATGTTCTCTCATAAAGCATTGACAATAAGACCAGGTATGAACACTGCGTATCACCCTTATACTAACAAAGATAGGCAAAAACTTAGTACAAACAATAAGACACATGCCGAGGGCATGTGCAAACGACTTCAAAACAATATGGAGCCTCATCGCTCAACTGGTGAGATTTCCTACAACAACAGTTATCATCTGAGGATGAAATCTTCACCATTTGAAGCACGAGATAGACGCAATTGCTGTCAACCCATTTACTGGACAGATGCGGGCGAAAGCCAACTCAACAATTACAACCACATACACGCAACAATGGGAAGATCATGCACACGCGAAGATCGCATGACGGTAGCACATGTCTGACAAAAGAACTACACCAGCAAGGGACGCAAGCCCTAGTATCTCCAATAGGAGACACATATCTTCTCAAAGTCTTACCTTGGAGAGGTAGGACGTAATTTAAGAAACAGGAAATGTTAAACTCACGATGTGATAAAACCTTAGGATCAAACAACTAATCGGGGCAATGGCCTACGAACTGTACTTACCGAACGAACTTATCTGTATACCAAATGTATCACATGTTCAAGCCCAGAGTAGTGGTTAATAGATGAGACACTTGTAACATCTCTAGAAACGATTCGAACTTACAAACACATATAAGCTTTCAAAGGAACGGTCAACGTATTAGACCACGAAAATAAAAAGTCTCAAACATAGTCACGACTCCATTGGGAAAACTAGAGACGACTCGGACACTAGAATGTATTCCATAGGGAGAACTGAATTTGGGACGAAATTCTTTTTAACAAGGGGATGATGTGACACCCCGTAAATTCCAGGTCAGCAATCTCTTTAAATTAATAATATTTTATATTATTAGTTTATACGTGGCACTAGAATTGGTTTAATTAAGTGTGACACGTGGCACGATAGTGCAAACACAAACAATCGCATTGTAATTCGAGGAATTACCGAAAACGCAAACACGTATCTAAAGCTCTCGAACGTTGGCGAACAATCGAACAATTGAAATAATCGAACAATATTACAGGATATGTGAACATAGGACAAATAAACTAAAAAACAAGCCCGAACAAGTCTCGAATCGATAAACGAAGCATGAACGTCGAACCGGAATGCAAAAACGATCGGAATAAAAAAAATTCAACTGGGCATTCCGGGCTGGGCGCCTGCGGCGAGACGTCGGCACCAGGCGGTGTACCCCAACATTTCGGGCGCGGCGCCTGAGACCAGACATCGACACCAGGCGGTTCGCCCCAGACCATCAGATCGCAAAAATCTTAGAAAATCCACCCCAACTCATTTTAGCCTAATCTAACCTTTGGAACCCATAATCATCACTTGTGGAGCTACTCTTTGACGAAACAAGGCTTTTAACCAAAGAGATCACATTTGGAGGATCACCCTGTCATACCCCAACCAACGGCGGAATACGTTGGGGCGCGAGTTAGATTGTTCATCACTCATGGTGTTATGCTATGAGTTTCAATAATTAAGCAACTGTTTTAAAGAATTCAATAAAATAAAACATAAAAGCATTCAACCAAAACAATCATTGATTACATAGTTCAAAACCAAAATACATCAATATAAATAGTCTAACATTGTTTTAAACTTTAGATCTAGGTCTACTAACATAAACCTATCGTATGTCTTCATTGAAGCATCCACCTAACATGTTACATATGTAAAATAAATATTTTTGTCAACTATTTGCATAGTTGGTGAGTAACCCATGCAATTTATATAGTATACGTAAGAAAACTGATGCAATTCAATTAGACTACAAAGTTTAAACTCTGGCATGCATATCCTACTAGTTTGCAATTAAGTTTTTAGAATATCTCGTGTCCAAACTCGTATCAATACTTAGCTAAAAAGCTTAGCATATCTACAAGTCTGCAATAGTTTATATCATCTCCAAACTCGTTCCAATACAAAGCACGAAGCCAAGTATTTTCACAAGTCTGCCCATAGTTGTACTTTTCGCCCTTTTAACACATTTGACATAAGTCAAAGCGAAGATGGTATCTAACACACCTTAGGCTACTCGGTATCGAATAGCATAGAATAACATAGTATCAGACAGAATTACAAAGCAAGTAGTATCACATAGCAAAGAATCAAACCAAAATAGACTAAAGGCATTGCATCTATAGAATATGAATTTAAAATAACTTGGATTTTGAGTACTGGCATATGTAACATCCCGAAAGTACAAAATGTAAAAGAGGGAGTATAATATTACTCACTTGTTTATAACAACTTATCCTGATTGTTCTTGATTGAAATTATGAGTTAGAGGATCAACCGTCAACCTAGGGTTTATAAAAATAACTTAGTGACTCTAATATTCCTCAAGTTTAAGTTGTGTATCCTACGACTATTGTATTCTATAGAATTCATAAGACTAACTCGTTTAGAATTCGAGGGAATTATTGTATTTTGCTTGAATGATAATCTAAAAAAAATATTTATTTACTATTTTAAATAAATATTTCTAAATAATAATGATAGACTATTAATGTAACGAATACATTCTAAATTAAATTATTTTAGAAGGTATTATATATATTGTTTTTAGAAATTAGCATTAATAAAAATTTTATTTGATTTCGTTTGCAAAATTAATAATAATATTTTATTTTATTAAATTCTAAATAAGATATGCAAATAAATATTTCGAAAACTTGATTTAAAAGTAATCTGATTAATCAAATTTTGTAGGTTTTTATTTAAGTGCATTTTTTTTTCTGTTTATAATAAAATTCAGAATATATATAATTTTTTTTTCTTTCTGAATTTACACTATGCATTTAGGTTTTTAGGAATATTTTTAAAGTAGTTAAATAACAATTTAACAAGATTTGAAAATAGTATTTATTAAAAAACATATATTTCAGAAAATACCAATGTTTTTTATAAAATATGTGCTTATTTTATTTCCAGAATTTTATACAAAACAATTTCTGAAATTTTTATAGATTTTCGAATATATTCTTTTAAATAATAATTTTTATAGTTTAGATAACATTTTCTTATGAATTTAGTTAAATAAAAAATTTTCTAGAATATCACAAAGTTAAAATTAAAGTTTTATGATTCATTAAAAAATTTGTTATGAACTTTAATCTAATTGTGAAAAAAAACTGCGTAGCCGGATTTAAACCCCTTATCACGCTCGCCCATATCCAATCCATCTGGACATTCTAATTAAAAAAAAAAATAACGCTAGAAACGCTAATTTAACACCTTCTTTCGTATTTCTCCTAAATTCTTTATGAACCCTAGATTAATTCTGATCAGATAAGAGAGATTTGTTGACAGTAAATCATAATGATCAATGGGCTTTTGCTCTATGATCAAAAACGAGTCTAATGAATATATTTATTACCTGTAAAGAAGTTGATTCGATCGATTTTGTACCCAGGATTGGTCTCGGCTCTTTTTTTTTGTTCAGGTTCAATGATTCCACGAATTCTACCAACTCTGATGGGGATTCTGATTCTATTCGATCTAGAGTGAGTTCGCCATACTATCTGTGACTTTAATTTGATTGCCATTGTTGTTGTCGTTGTTAATGGCTTTCTTTTCGAAATAACAATTTCGGTTTATGGTAAACACGTTTATAGCTAGGTTTTATTCATTGAAATTGATTTCGTATTTTGAGTCGTGATTGATATATAAACGCGTATCAGATCCTAATTTGAATTTTGCATTCGTGAAATTGATTTTGTTTTTTGGCATGAAACCCGAGAGAATTGGGTTTGATCGTGATTCTCCAAGCTTCCAAAATTGGGTTATTTGTTATGCATATTTTCCGTTTTTCTTTTCTTTTTTTTTATTAAGTTTACTATTTTGTGTAAAAACTTTTTAGAAAAATTTATATCTTATTATTAAGAAACTATAAGTTAATAATTTTATAAACTTATAAACTAATAATTCTCTAACAAAACCCTACTTATTTATTATTATTATTATTATTTTAATAAAATTTAATTTACATCAACTTTTATTAAAATTTTGAACAAGTGTTTATTTGAATTTACCTATGAATATTCATGTAAAGTCTTATTAGTAGGGGTGTAAAATATCCGAAACTCGAAAAAATTCGAAATCCGAATCGTATCCGAAACCCGAAAAAACCTAATCCGAAATCTATTTCGGGTTGTTCGGGTCGGATAATATGTTTTTAGATTCGGGTCGGGTCGGGTTTCGGATATGTAAAAACTAGTTTTTTCGGGTCGGATATCCGAATAACTCGAATAAAACAGGTTTGTTCGGGTTATTCGGATGTAAGAATTCGGGTTTTTTGGGTCGGATAATATATTTTGAGATTCGGGTCGGGTCGGGTTTCGGATAGGCAACAAAAAAATTTCAAATCCGAATAACCCGATTCGAAAAACTCGAATAACTCGTTATCCGACCCGATGAACACCCCTACTTATTAGCACGTTTATCCTAATTAAGATTAACTTAACTTAATCCAACCTAATTTAGTCCAAATTTGCAAGGTATAATTTTATTTTAAAACATAAAATCAAACTAAAGAATTCCACAGCTTTCAAATTTACTGAAAAAAAATTGGAACGCTTTTAGGTAAACTTATTATAAAAACCTTAAGGATTACACATCCATCATCCCTTGTAACTTGGAGCTGCTAAGAGACCATTACCATAAGGATTTGGAGCTGCCAAGACCCTGTTCTAGCTGCATCTTGGTGTTGAAGGACCTTGTGAGGTAGTTTTATGGGTTATTTTGCACATCTAACAGTTAATATCACACATGCAAAGCTTAAAACCCACATGCAAACACTCAAGCTACACATGCACGAAATTTTGATGATATAAATATGTGATTTGTGATTTCAATGACTGATTTGGTAGTATTGGAACGATCTATAATGATCTTGTGGAGTTTTGATAGTCATTTGTCAATATTGGGGATAATAGTGACATGTAAACAACATGCATGCATGATCTATGGTATTTTATATGGATTTTGATTATGCATGAGTGATTAGATTATGCATGAGTGATTATTTGAGTTATTGATATGATCATAATGGGTTTGGTAGTGATTTGTTGGTCATTTGGGTTGATTTAATCATAGTTACTAAATATAGTAACTTTTGTTGTGCAAATAATGCTAGACAATGTTTTTAGTGCATTCAACATGTTAAAATGATGACTTATGTAACATCAGTGCTCGAACAGTAGTTCGGAACAGTGTAAGGTACAGTAGACTTTTGTACGAAACTCTGTGTAATGCTTATTCTATGCAATTAATGCTAAATGCTTATGAAATGTTTCAAAAACACGATGTAAACTATGATCCAACAGTCATATTTTGTCTGGCAACATAAATTATGCTATGTATGTTAGTTTAGGATTTATTATGTGTAAACGTATGCGAGAACGACTAAAACAAAATCATAATAGACGTTGTTAAGTAAGCATTAAACTTAAGGATTATTCGTGTGAATGACGATTTGCACGAGTATATCTGCGGGTTTAACGTTTTGAATGATGTCTAATAACTAGAAAATCAAATCGGAAAGTACAGTTGTCGCCTTGTTCGCACGGGTGACGATCTGAACAAATACGTGCGAAAACCATACAATTCGATTAAACAGTTAAATTAAACATTTTTGAAATGTTAAAAATAAATAAAAAAGATATTTAGTTAATTTATTAGGAACTTCCACCTAAAATAATTTAGAAATCCTTATCTTAAAAGATCGTAATGTTTCGTTGCGAGAAAACCGAAACTGACGCGTTCGCGCGAAACCGAGCGAAACCGAATGAACCTGGACACACTTGAATGTTTAAAAATAATAAAATGGCAATTAATGCCATTGAATGCACACAACAACCCACACTCTCTCACATTTCCGGCCATTTCTCTCTCTTCAACTTTCTCTCACTAAAACACCCATATTTCACTCAAATGTGCACCAAATTGGGCAAATTTGCTGTCAAAACGACCGTGGGAGCGTCTAGAATTGAGTGAAAAATCACTGATTTTCGGTAACTTATACTATTCATCATCTCTCTCGAACGACCTGGACTTTTCAGCTCGTTTCCGACCCTCACACTCTTAGGAATTTCACGAAATCAACATAGGAAGCTAAGACCAATAAAGGCTGATGCTCACAAAACTCTCCTCTTGACTAAGTCTTGGAACTCTCTATAGCCTAACAGCCTTCGGAAGGAAGGATTTAACCTTCGGAAGAAGCATTACTTCCGAAGGATAACTCACTCCTACCAAAGGCTATACAAAACAGTAAAGCTTCCGATGACCTCCTCAGTCAGAGCCAACACTTAAAGCTTCAAAGACCAAAGCTTCCAAAGACAAAGCTTCTGATCAAGAGCTCAATAGCTTCCGAATACAAGGACTTCTGAAGACTTGGTGCTGACAAAGATTCTATACACTTGTAGAAATAAACAGAGCTGTTTTCTCTCATGAAGAATAATAAAGAAGATATTTTTGTGAAAGTCAGTAGCAAAGAAGATTTGTCAGAACCACAGAAGATAACAAGATATAAATGCCTTTTGTAGTGTAGGCATTTATTGTAAAAGTCAAAGGTGTCTTTTGTATTAATTTTAATTAATATGGCTTGGCCTGTCAAGTCCATAACAGATACTAGTTTTAGCATTAGTTTGTTTCTAGTATTTTGTCCAGCCTTGTATCCCTACGAGGATACAGATGTAGGTCTTAGTATAAATACGTTCACTTGTTAGTTAGAAAAACACGAGTGTGTGATTGAGCTAAGTGTTGTAAAACTTAACAGTTGAATGCAATATACTTTGACCTTGAATTTATAACTGATTTCTGTATTGTGTTTCAATCTGTTTTACAAACCAAGTTGATAGAATTTCCGCAACTATCAACTGTGTTGAAGATAACTTATGATAGTGTTGTGTAAGCTACATAACCCGATCCAACAAGTGGTATCAGAGCCTTGGCTCTCTAACTTAAGCAACTAACCATTCTTAAGTTACCAGTTGTTTATCCTATACAACTCTTTGTTTTTCAAGCAACCTCTAGACAAAATGTCAACTGTCAGTAAGCAAGACACTGAGAATGGTACTCTCAACAAACCTCCCATGTTCACTCCAGATGATTATGATACATGGAAAGTTAGGATGGAGGGTTTCATCAGGATCGAGGACTTCAAACTTTGGAAGTCAGTTCTTGAGGGACCATTCATCCCAACCATTGCTGCTGCAGGTACTGGTGGTGCACTCGTGCCAAAAGACCCATCTTTATACTCAGATGAGGATTACAAGAAGATGGAGGTGGATTCTAAGGCACTATGGCTGATCCAGATGGCGATCCCAAACTCTATCATACACACATTCAAGAAATGCAAGTCTGCAAAGGAGCTGTGGAACTCTTTGTAGCAAATGTATGAGGGGTCAGAAGATGTCAAGGAGAACAAGAAGGACATGCTAAAGCAAAAGTTTGAGAACTTTAGCCAAAAGAACAACGAGAAGATGGCTTCTCAGTATTTGAGGTATGTCCAATTAGTTGATGAGTTGGTTACTGCAGGAGTGAAGATGGAAAACCAAGATGTTATAAGAAAGTTTCTTAGATCACTTCCACAAGCATGGAACATCTACTCTGTTGCTATTCGTAGAACAGAGAATCTGAGAACTTTGAAGCTTGGAGAGTTATTTGATATACTTAGTGCATACCAAATGGAAATTGATGCCTAAGAACCTAGACCTACCTCTGTACCCTCAGGTTCAGCTGCCTTGTATGCACCCATCCATAATTCTCCATTCCAAAATTATCAGCACATCTATCACTCAAACTCCACACCTATCATCACATTTCCAGAAACACCAACCCCATCGACTTTCCATTCAAACCCATTCTCAAGCTCTACCCCACTGATCACCTCAAGCCAGGGAGCTTTTATGGCTGAAGAAACCAATTATTTTCATCTATGCCAGGAGGATTTAGATGGAATCCCTGCTGATGATCTTGAAGAGATGGACATCAACTACCAGATGGCCATGATTTCCTACAGAGCTAAGAAGTTCTATCAGAGAACTAGTAGACAGTTCAGGAATCATAATATGAAAACAGGGTTTGGTCTAGACAAGTCTAAACTCAAATGCTTTAATTGTCAACAGCTGGGGCACTTTGCAAGAGAGTGTAAATCCCCAAGTTCTCAGCCATCAACTTCTGGCCAACCAAACCACAAAGCTCCAAGCTCCTCCAACAGTTCAAATGTTGCAGAACATCACGACTTTTCAGGCTGGAGCTTTCAAGCTGAGGATGCATCTACATCAAACAATGCCCTGATGGCCAATGACTCAACTCTACATTCAAGGTAACATAATGTGTACTCCTGAGTGTTTAGAAAAATTAAATGCTTATAAACGGTTTGATGCTAAAGTTTGTAATGAGCTCGAGTCACTACAAGTTGTTAAGGAAAATTTCTTTAAATCTGAAAGAAATTATAAGGAAAAGATTGAAGAACTGGAAAAGACCATTTCAAATTTAAAACATGAAGAAACTAATAAGCAGTGTCAAATAAACAATCTTTTGGAAAGGTTAACAATTGCCAAAACAGAACTTGTATTGGCTGAGTCATATAGAGACAAATTTTTGAGTCAAGGTGAAAAATATGAGAAACTTTTTAAAATGAGTGATACATATGAGCTGGTAAAGAAAAGAGGTGCTGGGTTGGGATATAATAAAATGGAACCTCCATCTGCCTATACTCCAATGGTGGAGATTCGATGTAAACCAGAAATTAATTTTGTGTATGATAAAGTGTTGGACATACACAAGGTTGCTCAAAATGATGACTTCTCTGATCTAAGCCCTACTTTCTCAACATGTTCATCTGAGGATGATACTCCCACTGTTTTGGAAAAAGAAAAACCTGCTTTGAAAATTAAGAAAAGAAATAAGAAAAACAAGAAAACTTCACCAATTTATGTCAAAGCTGAATATATACAAATGGGGAGTACTTCTTCAAATGAATATGTTACTTGTCCTTCTGACAAGTCATATAGGGCTAGACCAGAAAATATAAATGCAAGTACCTCTAAAGCTCAGAAGAATCATCCAAACAAAAGTCCTACTGGTACCCCCAAGTCAGAACAATCTGGTTCTGTGAAGAATGGTTCAGCTTTCCTCAAACGAAAGAAGCTTCAAAAATCTGTCAATGTTCAAACTGTGTGTCTGATATGTGGTGATCAAAGTCATTTTGCTACCGACTGTTTCTATAATCCAAGAAGCAGAATACATTCAAGACCAAAAGGAAGAGGAAGTCAAAAGGGAAGATGGAACAAATCATCTGTTTCCTCGGAAGAACAATCTGCTTCCGAAAGAAACAAGTCAGTCAAGCAACAAAAGAAGTCGTCGGAAGCAAGTGCTTCTGACAGATGGAAAAGAAAAGGCAGAAATTCTTCCGAAGCAAAGAAAGCATCGGAAGCACATGTCAAGATTGCTTCCGACAAACACCAGAAATCTCATCACTTCGGAATAAGAAGAACATCAGAAGATAAGCCCTACTTGAAGGCAAAAACCAAACCATCGGAAGAAAAGGTAAAAGTTGCTTCCGATGGTTGCCAGAAGAAGCAAGTTCTTCCGACCACTCCAAAAGTCAAGAAAATCTGGAAGAAGAAGGAAACATCTGAACCACCAGTTCAACCACCTGTCCCACCAACAGCAAGCTCATCATCTGTTCCATCAAAGATGATGTCAAAGAAAATTACTTATAATGATGCAAATGGAAAACCCAAGACCACATGGGTTGGGTTCCCATCAGGAACTAACTCACTTCTGGTCATGTGCAGGGACATCAAGAATCAAAAAGCAACTTGTGGATTGTTGACAGTTGCTGTTCCAGGCACATGGCAGGCAACAAGACCCACCTACACAAAAATGAACCATTCTTTGGAGGGTCTGTTGCATTTGGAAGTGATCCAGTGGGAGGATATATCACAGGTAGGGGCACAATCACAAATGGCAAGGTAAGCTTTGAGAATGTGCATTTTGTAAAAGAATTGAACTATAATTTGCTGAGTGTATCACAGGTGTGTGACCAAAAGCATCACATGTTGTTTACTGAGCATGAATGTATTGTCCTGAAACCAGGGTTTGTTGTTCCAAATGACCAAATTCTACTCAGAGCTCCCAGAAGAAACAACATGTATATGATGGACATGAGCACAGCTACACCACTCAGCAATATAAACTGATTTGTCTCAAAAGCTTCACATGATGAATCATCTCTTTGGCATAGGAGACTTTGTCATGTAAACCTGAAAAATATGAATAAACTTGTCAAAAACAACTTAGTTACTAGTTTACCAACAAAAGAATTTATCTGTGTTGATAAATGTGTTGCCTGCCTAATGAGGAAGCAACACAAATCATCTCATCATGCCAAAGAGATAAATTCTATAACAACAATCCTGCATCTGCTACACATGGACTTGTTTGGCCCTACAAGTGTGAAAAGTCTAGGTAGGAAGTCATATTGCTTGGTGGTCACAGATTATTTCTCTAGGTATACCTGGGTATTCTTCTTGAGTACCAAGGATGAAACTGCTGAGATTTTGAAATCATTCATTCTCAAGGTTGAGAATGAAAGTGACCATCATGTAAAAATCATAAGGTTTGATCAAGGAACAGAATTCAAAAACCATACTTTAAACTCATTTTGTGAATCTAAGGGTATTAGAAGACAATTCAGTGCTCCTAGGACTCCACAACAAAATGGTGTTGCTGAGAGAAGGAATAGGACACTAATTGAGGCTGCTAGGACCATGTTATCTGATGCCAAACTTCCAATAACTTTTTGGGCAGAAGCAGTCAACACTGCCTGTTATGTTCAAAATAGAGTATTGGTAGTTAAATCACATGGTATGACTCCTTATGAAATTTGGCATAAGTGAAAACCATTTATTGGGTTTCTCAAACCATTTGGATGTCAATGCACCATCTTGAATACCAAAGATCATCTAGCCAAGTTTGCTAAGAAATCAGCAGAGGGCTACTTTGTTGGGTACTCTTCACATGCTAAGGCATATAAAGTATACATCAAAGATTCCAGGATTGTTGAAGAGTCTGCAAATGTTCAGTTTAATGAACATACTATCAATAAACCTGGAATAGGCCCTGATTGGTTGTTTGATCTTGATAAATTTACATCTTCATTTAATCTTTTGAAAGAGTATGTTCCAGAACCACAGAAAACTACCTTGGACTCCTCCCAGCGTGCAAGAGAAGAAGATTTTCGTGTTGAACTGCCAATAGCTTCAATATAAACCTAGGCAGAATCCACTTCAACACACCAAGCGGTCTCACAATCAGAGACTACCAACACCTCTCGGGCTGTTCCTTTAAGTGACTCTACTTCTGTTCCACTGAGTCAAGAAGAAGTTGGGAGCCCTTCAGTTGAAGCAAACAATCTGGAAACTCCTCCTCCCAGAGAAAATCAACCCACAACAGTCCAACTTCAGAGACCTCAAGATGTACCAGAAATCCAGCTTGAGGTTGTACTTCCAAACCTTGAACCAAGCAACTTGGATTTGAATTCCTAGCTGGATGTGATCCCAAGAACTCGCATTCATAACACGCATCCAGTTGAGAATATCATTGGCAATGTTGAGGAAGGAATAAGAACAAGAAGCTCCTTGCATGAAGCAAACATCTGTTTGTTTTCCTGCTTTCTATCCCAAATAGAACCAAAGAAAGTTGCTGAAGCATTGAAAGAAAGCAGTTGGGTAGAAGCCATGCAGAAAGAACTCCTTCAATTTGAAAGGCAAGGAGTTTGGAAGGTTTGCCCTTTACCTAAGGGTAAGTATGCAATTGGAACAAAGTGGGTTTTCAGAAATAAGAAGGATTCCAAAGGTGTTGTCATCAAGAACAAGGCAAGGTTAGTTGTACAAGGGTACACCTAGGAGGAAGGCATTGACTACGATGAAGTTTTTGCTCCAGTTGCAAGGATTGAGGCAATAAGAATATTTCTAGCCTTTGCAGCTGCTAAGAACTTCAAGGTTTTTCAAATGGATGTCAAAAGTGTCTTTCTTTATGGAAAGATTGATAAGGAAGTATACGTTTGTCAACCACCTGGATTTGAGGATCCAAAGTTTCCTGATCATGTCTATAAACTTGATAAAGCTCTATATATTGGGCTGCATCAGGCTCCCAGAAAATGTTATGAAACTTTATCCTCTTTCCTGTTGACCAACAACTTCAAGAGAGGGACAATTGACAAGACTCTTTTCTTCAAGAAGTCCAATCAACATATTATGCTTGTTCAAAATTAATGTTGATGATATTGTTTTTGGTTCTACCAATGAATCTCTCTGAAAGGATTTTGAATCACTAATGAAGTCCAAATTTGAAATGAACTCAATGGGAGAACTCACTTTCTTTCTTGGACTACAAGTGAAACAAACTCCTACATGGATTTTCCTTAATCAATCAAAGTATGTCATGGATATTCTTGAAAGATTCAACTTCACCGATTGCAAAGCTTTGGATACTCCACTGTCTAAAACAACATCCTTAGGCCCTGACCTTGAGGGGGAGGATGTTGATCAACACCAATACAGAGCAATGATAGGCTCTTTGATGTATCTCATAGCAAGCAGGCCTGACATCATGTTTGCGACGTGTTTGTGTGCAAGATTTCAGGCCAATCCCAAGAGTTCACACATGTTTTCTGTGAAAAGAATCTTCAGATACCTTAAAGGAGCACCAAGTCTAGGATTATGGTATCCTAGAAATGCAGATTTTCAGTTCATGGCCTACACTGACAGTGATTATGGAGGTTGTAACATTAGCAAGAAATCCACATTAGGAGGATGTCAATTTCTTGGGTCTAGAATAGTATCATGGCAATGCAAGAAGCAATCCTGTGTTTCTACCTCTACTGTAGAAGCTGAATACATGGCTGCTTCTAGCTGCTGTGCATAAGTCATCTGGATTCAGAATCAAATGAAAGACTATGGAGTAGAGATGTTCAACACTCCTATACAAATTGACAACTCAAGTGCAATCTCCATCACCAACAATCCTATCAAACATTCCAAGACCAAGCATATTGACATCATATATCACTTCATCAGAGATTTTGCAAAAAAGAAGTTAATTCATCTAGTCAAGGTAGATACAGAACAAAATCTGGCTGATCTCTTCACCAAGACTTTTGATGAAGGAAGATTCAGGTACTTAATAACAGCCACTGGTATGATTAATTTTGAATAAATGAATTAATAACAAGGAGTGAACAATCCTTCGAAAGATAAACTTAAATTATCTTCTTATGAGTGATTACTCTTCAGAAGATGATTTAAGTCTTCGGAAGTATTCTTTACTCCTTGTATCAGAAACAACCACACTTCAGAAGACACTCTCTTCTGAAGTATTTCTCTTCCGATAAATTGGCTCTGCCTTCGAAAGTTCAATCTTCTGCTAATACTCATCAGAAGAAGATGCCTTCCGAATCACACTTCAATCTGATGAACTCTTCTGAATCTTTAGAAGCAGGTGCTTCCGATGTTATATTTAACACTCTTTAAAATATGCATCGGAAGTGTCTGTCTTTCGAAGAACATCTTCTGGTCTCATGAACTCCTTTCGATAGTAACATCTTCGGAAGCACCTTGCCCCTTCGGAAACTTGTGAATATTCCAATACCCCACAGCTCTATCGGAAGACCTTTTTCTGACACTCCGGATCTCAAAAATTTAATGTGTCTCCATATTAAATGCTGACATCCGAAGGTATAAAAGCTCTCCCGCTCATTCGTTTTCTCTCACAGTTTCCTCTTTCAAATTAACTTCCTCGTTCTCTCTAAAATTAACCCTAAATCCTCTCCAATCGTCATGGAATCCTTTGGTTTTCGACCTGCTTACAACTTGGCTGTGGAACTCTTAGCCGACAATGACACTGACTTCGCTCTGATCATCTCCTTTCTCACAAGGAGCAGGTACAATTTCGCTTTCACCGTCAAACCTGTGGTGTATGAGTCTCATCACCAACATTTTTGGAATTCTTTTTCTATTGCTTCATCTTCCAATGGTAGAACTCTTGTAGCTACCACTGATGCTCATCCCATCTCCATTTCTGTGGAGACCATCTGTCGGCATCTTCATCTCAATGATGCCGGGGGAAGGGTCTCATTCACAAGAGATGAGGTAGCATCGATCTTCAGGTCATTGGGGTACGAAGGTCCTCTTCCTTCAACAACCTATTTGAAGGGAAGAGTGTCCTATAATTATAAGTACCTCATACATGTCTTTCTTCACTGTTTATCTAATAAAACAGGTGGTTGGGATCAAGTCCCCAATGATTTAGCTTCGGCTATTCATGGCTTGATTTCCAACCAACTGTTTAACTTTTCTGCTTTTATTTTCAATAACTTGGCTGGCAATCTTTCGTCGCCAAAGAAGTTCTGTATGTTTCCCAGGTTTTTGCAGCACATTTTCTACAGTGAGTTGGGCTTCTCCCTTTCACTGACTGGGAACATATATAACATCCCCTTTGTTAATGCCAAGGTTTTTGTGCAAGTGAAGAAGAAGAGTGTTCAGTTCTCCGAGACACCCACTCCTCTTCTTCCTTCTATGGAGCTCTCTGCTCCTGAAGGTGACAACACTGTAGAACCAACAGTTGCTGATCCCACACCTTCCCCTTCTGTTCCTCACCCAATCAAAATCTCCTACAAACGCAGGCAAACCCCTAAGGAACTCTCTATAGCTGTTCAGGCCCCTTCTACTGAACCCGTCAAGAAAAAGGTGAAAAGAACTGGCAGGGGCCCAGTTCCACCTAAGGTGAAAACCACACATGCTATTTCACCATCAGTTCTTCCTCTGGAACCAGTGGCAGCCCCCATCCAGCCTGAAAACCCTCAGTGTATGTTCCCATACATACCTGAGAATATCCAAAGGGATACCCCAATCATTGAGTCTGCTTCTGATGAAGCAACTCCCTTAGTTCAGGGACTGTCTCCCAGGTCCCCAGGAGAATATCACCCATCAATGCCACCCACCCATACTTCTACCCATGCTCAGGAACCCTCTGCATTTGCTCTGGATGATCCACTCTCACCCACTACCCAAACCTTATTGAGAGTGGTGACACAGTTACAAGCAAGGTTCCCTGACCCAGAGCCTACCATCACAGAGGTTGACCTTAGGAGTGTGGACAAGGTCAATACAGAGGAGGCTGCCACTACTGTTGAACCTTCTCATGTTCTTCAGGACAGTGGTATAGGAAATAGAACCTCCCCTGTGGCAACCCACATTGTTGATGACTTCTTTGAGGTCATCTTCAATGAGGGAAATCTAGGATGCCAAAAAACCACATCTGGTGGTGGAGGTGCAGGAGCTAGGCTCAGGACTCCATCACCCCGTGATTCCACTCAGGTGCATGAGGGTACCAAAATTCAGAAATTGACGGCCACCCTTTCCACCCTACAAGCTAGGGTAGCTCAACTGGAAATTGAAGTTGCTACCATAAGGCTGGAGGTTCAAACCAAAGATGCTACCATCTTTGACCTCCAGTGCCGTCCCCCAATCATATGTGCACCATTTCATCCCGATGCTACTAAGGTGACCTTTCTCTCCTCTGATGCTACCAAAAAGGGGTAGAAGCGACAACTTATAGGGTCAGGATCTTCAGCAGCAGGAGAGGAGGAAGCTGCTCAAGAACCCACTCCATTCATAGTCGCTTTGGACAGTGAATGGAATGAGTTCTTGGGTACTTACTTTCACTACTCAAGTTCTTCCTCCTCCTCCTCTTCCGAAGGTACAAGGGCTGCCATAGAGATAGAGCAAGAGCTCACATCCAACATCTCTATGGAGCCCAGGTCCCCTGTTGGGATCCAACAGTCCCCTTCTGGGACTAAGTCTCCTTCTGAGACTACAGCCAAGGTTGCCATGAAGGAACCCATTCAAGCAACCACATCCATCCCCATGGAACCTGTGTCCCCTCTTGGGACAATGGCTGGTGAAGACCTCTCCTCACATCCTGAGTTCTCTGTGGACTCTACTAAGTAATCTCCTAAGTTGGTTGGTCAACCCGAGGAGGTAGTGAAAGCTAAGGTTGATTCCGAAGCTGCAGCTTCTTCCGAAGGCCCAGTCATACTTGATGATTCTTGCACAGAAGAATTATTTGCCGATGAACCAACTGGTGAGGCTACAGGATCCATCTCCTGTGGGTTGAAATCAATGGACAAAGGAAAAGGGAAACTGAGGAGGCCAGTGATGAAGAAGGGCCGACCAGACACTTCCCTGGACGGAGAGATTCTAAGACTCTCTGGTCTCCTCCAGGAGAAAGGCTATGATGTAGATGAGATCTTGCTCTGGTCGGCACCTCGAATGGCTGAGGAGCTGGATCGGGTGCAGCAGCAAGAACAGGCTGATGCTGCAGCCAAAGCCGTGGTAGTCCTTACTAAAAAGCAAAAAGAGGCTGCCTACAGAGAGAGGATGAAGAATATCCTATTAAATTATGGATTCTCTAAGAGGCAGCTCGGCCCAATGAAGAACTCTACCATGGACATGCACGTAAGAGAGATCAAACTGAAGATTGCCAAAAGAGAGTTGCCTTTAATGGAGCAGATCTAGGCTCAAAGGGAAAGCCTGAACTTAGGCTTTGGTGGAGGAATCACTATTGAAATACCTATCTCTGGTTCTGGAATCAGAGAAGGAAAAGAGGTGATGTATAGGCTTCAAAGGAAGCACTTTTCCCAAAAGAAGAGCCCATCACTCCTCCATCCAGTTCTTCCTATGACAACATGCAAATATCCTCAGTGATCAAGATCAACAAAGGTAAAAAAGGTGCTAAGAAACAACAAACTACAAATCCTGATCTTGAGGAACAACCATGGGTGGATGAGAGGAGAGCAGCTGAAAATGTTGGGTCAGAAGCTGCGGTGACAGATTCTGCAACTGATCCTGAGCCCACTGCAGGAACTGATGCAGCAGTGGGCTCCAATAAAGAGGCTGAAGCTGAGGAGGAGGTCAATGGGTAGGAAGAGCAGGAAGAAGAGAGGCAACCTTCAAGTCAATTTGTGCTTCACAGAAGACCTGGTCCATCCAAAAGACCAGGTCCTTTCAAAAGACGAAAGTCCATGGCCAGAATCAGGCATGATGGACCACCTCTCAATGTGCACTTTCCTATAGTTGAATGGACCTACAGAGTCAATGAGAGGAAGTTCATTCTCACACTATGCAATGGAAACTACATGAAGAAAATTGAGATTGAGGTGTTAGCTCTTTCTGCTCCATACATTTTTGATTTGGAGAACATGCCAATGACCAATCCAGATGATCATTCTGAATCAAGACTCACTCCAAGGCTTATCAAGAGAAGAGCAGAGCAGAGCAGATGAGAAGTGAAGGATACAGGTTTTGATAGCATCAGCCTAGGGGGAAACTGTAAGACCAATAAAGGCTGATGCTCACCAAACTCTCCTCTTGACTAAGTCTTGGAACTCTCTAAAGCCTAACAGCCTTCGGAAGGAAGGATTTAACCTTCGGAAGAAACATTACTTCCGAAGGATAACTCACTCCTACCAAAGGCTATACAAAAGAGTAAAGCTTCCGATGACCTCCTCAGTCAGAGCTCAACACTTAAAGCTTCAAAGACCAAAGCTTCCGAAGACAAAGCTTCTGATCAAGAGCTCAACAGCTTCCGAATACAAGGACTTCCGAAGACTTGTTGCTGACAAAGATTCTATACACTTGTAGAAATAAACAGAGCTGCTTTCTCTCATGAAGACTAGTAAAGAAGATATTTTTGTGAAAGTCAGTAGCAAAGAAGATTTGTCAGAACCACAGAAGATAACAAGATATTAATGCCTTTTGTAGTGTAGGCATTTATTGTAAAAGTCAAAGGTGTCTTTTGTATTAATTTTAATTAATATGGCTTGGCCTGTCAAGTCCATAACAGATACTAGCTTTAGCAATAGTTTGTTTATAGTATTTTGTCCAGCCTTGTATCCCTATGAGGATACAGCTGTAGGTCTTAGTATAAATACGTTCACTTGTTAGTTAGAAAAACACGAGCGTGTGCTTGAGCTAAGTGTTGTAAAAATTAACAGTTGAATGCAATATACATTGACCTTGAATTTATAACTGATTTCTGTATTGTGTTTCGATATGTTTTACAAACCAAGTTGATAGAATTTCCGCAACTATCAACTGTGTAGAAGATAACTTGTGATAGTGTTGTGTAAGCTACATAACCCGATCCAACAGTTAGCCGATTGTAGTTCCTATCGACACTAAGGCTTTTATAATACCAACACTTCTTAAACACTTTTAACAACTAAAATTGTGTTTTAAAAATCAAAAGACTATAAGTCATTGGGATTTTTTTAGATCAAAACCATGTCTAAAGTTGTTAAAAAACCAATTTTGTCCAATAGGGGTTAACCAAGTGAGCCGAAAACCTTTAATCTTTGCAATACTAAATAATGGTGTTTTAAGCTAATAAGCTAAATGTAATTAACATGATGAGAAGCTATGGATACAAGAGGCTAAAGAAACAAACAGAAAACTTATCTGAAACTAAGGAAATACACTAAGCATGGAAGTTATGTTATTCTTGTATGATTTACTCCCAAACCCTTAGTGATTTCAACATATGGATGATGAACTTAGATTATTCAAATAGGATAATCTTAGTTAATTATCAACTCGAAAAGCAACCACTATCAACGAAACAACTAGAAGCTAACAAAGAACTTGTGATTAACTTAAATGAGTTAACTCAAGTTCTTATACGATTAACACATGTTTTCATAAAATAACTTATGTTTTTGCAATAAAAGATAATGTTTTATAAAACGTAATCATAATTTATAAGCTTTATCATAACTTGATTTATTAATGTACTTTAAAATAAATTAAATGATTTTAGACTTAAAATTTGTTTATTAACTTAATAAGGTTTATAAATGATTTCTTCTAAAAGGTAATGCTCTGATTTGTAAACTTTACGCAAATAAGATTTAATTACTATTAACTAACGAATAAGGGTCAAGGGAAATACTTAGTCAAGAATACTTAGAGAGATTCTAGTAACTCATTAGTAAAAGCATAGGACACATAGACGCACACGTCAAATATAAATACTTATCGTGTACAAATCCCAATAAATCAACTCAGGTATTGAAGCTACATAATCTACAAAGTACGAGAGCGCGTTTATCTGATTCTTAGTCATACAGGCATACTACAACACAGGTGAGTTCATTTGTCCCCTTTCAAACTATTTTGTTTCTACTTCGGGACTGATAAGCATGTTTAAATATTTTAAATAAATGTTTAAATGTTTCTTAACGCTTTTATACTTATTCTTGACGATAATGCTTCGTACACTTATACTTTGTTGCTATAAACTCATGATGCTTTAAATGCTTTAGAAAACAAATACTACAACTCTAAAATGCTTTTGTAAACTATATTCTTGAAAAGCTCAGATACTTAAGCTCATGGAAACTTATGTGCTTGAAATGCTCGAACCGCTAGAAATGCTTGAAGTGCTTGGAATGCTCGAACCGCTAGAAATGCTTGAAGTGCTTGGAATGCTTGAAATGCTAAAACTAACAGAAATGGATTCCGGTTGTGAAGCTAGTACATGTGCACGTGATACACAAATGCTAAACAATTGAATGATCTAAACTTGTATGCTATAAACTTGTATGCTAAAGCTATTAGACTTCGCAAGACAGACTGATTGGCCGCCGAGCGTTGACATTGGTCAACCCCTACTAGTCATCAGTGTTCTTCGTTGTCAGAACCTTGTAAGACAGACTGATTGACCGCCGAGTCTTGACAATTGTCAATCCCTACCAGTCACTCAGTGTTCTTCTTGGTTCATCTATGGTTTTGTGACGAGTGACTAGGATGATTCTGGTTTCCTCTAGTTGACTCTGTGTCATCTCGCGGGTTCCTTTATCAAAACACCGATGTTGAAAGTCACATTTAGTTTCTTCTATGGATTGATATTGGATTCCTTAGGGTATTCATTTATTCATTGAAGTAAACTCTAAAAACTTGGTTTTCATATGCTATTGTGTGTGTATGAACTTATTAAAAAGAAAGCTGAAACTATGATGGAAATGGAATTGGATGGTAGGTAAAATGCTTAATTATCATTAACAACAATGCCATATGTGGTTTAGTATGTGGTGGGCTGGCGGTGGGCTTGACCCTACGTATGCTCTATATATAAGCATACTGAATTGGATAGGGTAGGTGGTTATTAATGAAGTTAAGGTTGTTACTGAAAAGGTTTGTGAAGCTATTTTTCAAATACTAAACTCTATGAACTCACCAACCATTGTGTTGACTTTGTTTTCTTAAGTGTTTCTCAGGTGATGTACATGATTAAGCTAAGACTCAGGAATTGCATACTAGGATGCCTAGTTAGAGGACCTAGTAACTTTTGGAAAGAACATACTTTTGTTGACTAACTGTGAATCACTTTTGATATCTTGTACAGTTACAAAATAGTAAACTTATGATTCTTTTGATAGGTTTACTTAATTTAATTATTAAACATTGACAATTGTAATTAAACTTTGGAATCCTAGTTTAATGCTTATTGTGCTTTATTTATTCTCAAATATTGATGCTATGTATACAATCTGATCATTCCGATTATCACATGATATCGCGCCCCAAGAACCTTCCGCCCAACAGGACACTAGATCCGGCCCAACGGCTTGGGGTGTGACAACTTATGTTTGATGTTAAAGATATTTGCATTAAAGAATTGTTAGATTTGTTGAAATGGGTAATTTGACTATAGGTTTCTAAAAATAAAAACTTTAGTAACAAGATCCATACATGCATGTTGATATTAATGTTGATTAAGTGTTATGGAGAACAATGATGGTCAAACAATCAAGTTGTGTAGTTATTGTGAGTTAAAATGAGGTTATATGCAAACTTTCTATTTATAGAAACTTTAATCGGGTTTTCATGAAATAAGAACATAGGTCCCGATTGGTAGATGCTAAATGACTTAAAATGTTATAATATGATGTTAGATGAAGTATTGTATGACTTTCTATGCTAAACATGATGAATATAGAAACTTTCTATTCTTTGTAACTTTAATTACTAAAAATGGACTTATGTGCTACTTGACCGTATGTAACAACGTGCTAAGTATTAGCATGCTCACTTAGGCTTAACAAGCATGCTAGAACTATTAAAATGTTTTATATTGCAAACTTTCTAAAAATGGAAACTTACTATGTGACACCTCGTAAAATCCAGGTCGGCATTTATTTTAATTAAATGTTTATTTAATTGATATTTGTACATGTGGCACTAGAATTAGTTTAATTTAGGGTGACAGGTGGCATGATGGTACGAACACTGACACAAACACGATAATTCGGTAAACTATCGCAACACGCACACACGTGTCTAAGAAAACACGAACGTTGGTGAACGTTTAGCACATCATGTAACAAAACACTAGAAACCTCATGAAACGCTCGAGCATTGAACTTGAAAGTTCAAACGATGCCGAACAATAGTCCGTAAGCGTGAAAACGACGAAGAACGGATTAAATCATTGAAATTGGGCCTATTCGGCTCTTTGTGGACTCGTCGCGGCATGCTATGGACCTCAGGGAAGCCCATGGCAGTACGCGATAGAGGGGCGGGGAGTTTGAACTCCCGAATTCCGTCGCGGTATGCTATTGACCTCAGGGAAGCCCATGGCGGTACGCGATGGAGGGGCGGGGAGTTTGAAATCCCGAATTCCATCGCGGTACGCTGAGCACCTTTTTGACCATCTCGGCGGTACGCGACGAGGCCAACACGCATAAATCTTATAAATCCAAGGCACAATCATTTCCAGCCACCCTACTTTGCATTTCTCGAGCTCCAGGCCACTCAAGTTCGTCATTCTCACATGCAAATCACCATTAGAGCTTCTAGAAGCCATTGATGTACCTTGAAGAACTTAGGAGTGAAGATTGAAGGCTTGGAACAATAGAAGAACACACCAAGACCACCACCCTCTCTTTCTTTCTATCGAACCTAGCAAACCAAGAGATTAAGAGGCTGCTCAAACACCATCCCTGCAATCTTGAGCCTCTTGAGGTAGTTTCTATGGCTACAATGCACTTTTCACACCCTTACACACACATGCAAGCTTCGAAACCCACATGCAAGCTCTCTAGCTTTGCATGCACGAATTTTTCATAGTTTGAATCTGGGTTTGATGATGTTTCTGTGATTAAAGATGATCTAGATGGATTAAGGGATGTTTTATGATGATCCATGATAATGTATGTATGTCATTTTGCATAAATCGACTATAAATGGATGATATACTTGCATGCATGAATGATCTAAAGTTTTTTAGATGGTTTTGGCTAAATAGAGATGATTCTTGATAATGTTTAAGTACATTTGCAAGGTTAAAACATGATTTTTATGGTCAAAATGGGTTATTTGAGATTCTTTCTAAATATAGTAACTTTTAAGTTACAAAATGGTGATATGGATGAGATTATGAACATGCATGTATGCAGATTTGTTACTATGATGATATTATGATGATTATGATGCATAGAAATTGATTTGGGATTTGATTTTGGTCATATTTGGCCTAGTTTCTATATTTAGTAACTTTTGTGGCCTAAATGTTGATTGATGATAAATTTAGTCTAGATTGACATGATTAGGTGATGTTAAATGGTTGTATATGATGATATTTGATATAATGATGGATTAGATATGCTTAGAATGATCATTTGAAGGATATATGTTATAGTTACTATTTTTAGTAACTTTATTTTACAAAATATCGATTTAGAAACACTATGTATGTTTTGAGCATGCTAAATGACTTAATATGGGTCGATATGATTATTGCATGCTAAGTTAGATGCTTTCCGATGATGAGCATGCTAGATATGGAAACTTTCCTTTTTAGGAAACTTTTATATGCGAAGATGACTTGTATGATTGTTTGACTACTTATGAAAATGTGCTATGTGCTAACATGATCACGTAGGACTAACGAGCATGCTAGAACCTTAAAAAGGATATGTGTTATCGGACTTGCTATAAATGGACACTTACTATAAATAGTAAGTTTTCCATGAACGTGACTTGCGCGTTTTGCACACGACGAGCACGAATGTTACACAAATCACGACTGACACACGGTTCACCAACGAGTCGCTGACTTGACACGGTGAAACATGGTCAAACATGATCAAAGTTGAGCAAACACGGTCAATGTGGACCGACACGGACAAGCATAACAACCGAGGGTTGTTGAGCACAAACACGAGCACGTACACGTACACGGTCACTTACACGAACTCACGTATGTTATACGATATAGGTAGCCGGTGACCGACACGCTTTCCACACAGGAGTTTAAACATTTATTCCTGATCACTTCTGAGGTGGGTTTACGGCCCCTCTTTACTCTTTTACAAGCTTTTCAAATAGGGGAGAATACTTGTTGAATCGAGTCAAACATTATTATTGTACAAACATTTTATGTGTATGCTGGTTTATTAGACAAACATTAAGTGTTGTAATCATAACAAGCCCTCACAAAGTCTTACCGTTAATGTACAAACAACGAGGTGAATTTGAATAGATCTGTTTGGGTGTTACGAACCCCACGTGGCACAATACTGACCGGAGGTCGGGACATGTGAAATCTCGACCTATCTTGCTATGTTATTAGGAGACATAGCGGAGGCAAGGACTAACAAGTCTAGTTCGGTAGTGACGCACTGACACTTGGAGCCTAGGGCTCGGGACTAACATTTTAATAACCAGCATGACACATGTTTTCTTATTATCTATGTATATAAAAACCTGTGAACTCACCAACCATTGTGTTGACACTTTTTCTTAAAATTGTATTCTCAGGTAACTGACATGCATAAGGATTTCCGGAAATGCACCTAAGTACATGAGCTTAGGATCTGCATACTTTTATGTCGAGTCATTTGATCAAACAATTTTATTTATGTTTTGTATTTTAAAATAATGTAAAGTCTAACATCTTAATTTTTCCGCTGCATTATGAAACTTATGTTATTCCGCTGCTTATTTATTAAACTGTTTGGTTGTATTTATGTCAAACAACGTATTTTAAAAACACATATAGAGTTGTTGTATATGACCATGAGCTGCGATTCTGGCCACGTCACACCCATGTGGACTGACTCCACACGTGGTAATTTGGGGGTGTGACAGACTGGTATCAGAGCCTTGGTTATAGAGAACTTGGTTTGGATGTAGTAGACTTAGACTATAGCCATTGCTCAACATTAGACACTACATGTCACACCCCGCTCGATGGGAAAATCGCTGTGACATCCAGTACCTGATCGTCCGGCAAGTCCGTACGGTACGTGTACTTTCACTATTTACTATGTGTAAATACAATACATGAACAGTGTGTGTGATAACATAGCTCAAAACACAAGAAACAGTTGTACGTATTTAAGTGAAAACTTAAATACCGTAAGTACAACAACTCACGATAAACAACAGTTGTAAGTATTTAGGTGAAAACCTAAGTACAGTTAATACAACGAATCAAGAGAAACAACAGTGTACAAACAAACGACAAGAACATATCGGTTGCGATCTGATATCCACAGATGACAGGAATCAGATGGCCGATGACTCAGTATGAAAACAAGATGAATTCAAGTTAACAATGTGAAAACATGATGTTTAGTTGAGTCCGTCAGCGAGGAAACACAATTTAGAACATAAATGCAGTGTTATTTCTGAATAATGAACTTACAAAGTGTTTGCGTGGGTGACGATTCACACAAACATATCTGGGAGTTTAAAATTCTGAAATGATGACTGAAAAGTAGAAAACAAGAATCAGAAAGTGAAACCATCGTCGTGTTCGTTCGGGTGACGATTCGAACAAATACGCGCGAAGGTGACGCGATCTGACGAAACGTTTAAAATAATCGAATTTGATCAAATAATTTAAGAGAAACAAATTTAGAGGATTTACTAGGAATAACCACTTTTCAAACGTTAAAAATAAATCCTTTTTATTTGAAATCCGTAATTACGCGCGTAACGTTCCGGAAACACAACGAAAACGCGAACCGAGCAAACGAAACGAACCCAAACTCACTCGGGGTATAAATACCCTCAATGAGTTCATCCTCCTCATTTAACACCCTTCTCTCAAACCGGAACTTTCTCTCTCTAGAAGAAGTTGATCTTCAAATCACCGTAACTCAATCATTTCTTGATGAAATTGAGCCATCTTTGAGCCTAAACGAAGCCCTTTCCTCTACACGAAAGTACAACCGATCTGAAACAAGAACCCACTGAAACGAGGTAATCTATGATGAAATGTAGCGAGAATTATGGTTTTCTAAACCCTTAGTCGACCACTAACCTGAAACCGGTTCTAGATCCCTTTCATGCTCAACAAGACACTTGGGAAACTAGTGCTAACACTCAACCGCCGTAGAAGCAGCCTAGATTGGGTTGGGAACTTGGTTGAACACCCATTTCCGACATACACCTTCAGCCCGCCGAAGGAACCCATTCGGCCGAATGGCTATGGGCCTGCCGATTCAACCCACGACAGAAGCAGCTTCATTTGAGCCCCACCGGCGTATGAGTCTTATTCGGTCGAGCAAGGGCCATTTGCCCCTACCCATTCGACCATCAACATCATTCGATCAAAAGGGCTTGATTCGGTCAGAACATTCGTTCGGCCATGCAAGCCCATTCGAACCTTCTCATTCGGCAGCCACCTAGATTCGACCTAACCCCTTCATTCGACCATGATAACCATGCGGCCAAGCACCTGGTTCAACTACATTTGATTTGGCCCAATTGGGTAGGGTCTATTTGTTTGGCCCATGTGATTACTTCGGCCCATGTCCAACCGTAATCATTCGGCCTGACCCAACACGTGGCCCACGTGGTTTAGTTTCAATTAACACAAGAAATCAATTGGTTAAGAATAACATTGCATGCATAGTAATCATGATTATTACAAAGGTGGCAAGGTTTGGGTTTAGTTCATAAAGCCTAAAACAATGTAATTTTGAATATGTTAACAAGTAGTTTTAAGTGTTGAGACAAATGGAGCAATTATAATACAAAGTTATTGTACATGATGCTAAGGATTAATAGCATTTAATCTAAGATGTTTATACTATGATTTAGATAATATTGCTTGACTTATTATCGCTTATCATTGTATGTTTGCTTGTATGATCATAACATGACAGGGACAACTAAGATGAAACATGATAATATAGCTTCATGAATTATCAACGCAATAGAATAATGCAGCTGTAAGATTACATCTTACAACACTTAAATTATTCTTACAAGATCAAACAATAAGATTATCACAGGTGAACATGATGACAACAACAAGAACAAACACGAATGATATAAAGATAATATATCTTCATAATATCATTCATCACCGGAGTTAGCTAAGTGTAATAGGACAAGTTCTTATAACACTCAGCTTACAACTCGGTGCAGACTACAAGATAACACAAAACAAGTATCATCCACCACCTGAGTCGACTAAGTGTAGTAAGACTAGCTCTTGCAACACTGTAGTGACAATAGGGTGACCATATGGAACAACAAGAATGATAATCATGATAATGTACCTTCATGATAACAACATCATTCACACAACAACTAACATCGTATAATAAGACAAGTTCTTATATAACTTTGTTAAGAAAAACAAGAACACACAACATCAAGAACAAACAACAATTGTGAACACACGATACAATTGATTACTATTGAACTGTCTGTATTATATCATTTCAATCATGTGACATGTATTCAAGTTGATCATTGTAAGTCCCTTACACAAATCGCTGACCAGCTAGTTTGACGTGACTAAACCGACGATAGCATAGTGGTACCATAGGTTTGACAAACCTCCAGCTTGTAGGGCTGGTATGTTGATTGTATTGATTCATTGGCCGGTAACGTATGACCGGTGACAGGGCGACGGATAGTCAGGGTCTGGAAAGCGACACATGGTGATATTAATCTACAGTTACAATTGTAATTAATCCATCGATTCCTGTGGCCTAGTAGACTGAGGAATTGATTTTCTCTCATGTCATAATACTGGTAATAGTTTCGATGAGGCCTATGGGAATACCAAGTGGTAGAGGTAAAGTGGATGCATTGTAATATGATTACGTGAGGATTGCAATGGATTCCTTCTAGGCTCTATGCACTTCAAGTTGAGAACAAATATCAATTGGTTAACTAACACTCTTATATTTAAAAGTGATTAACAGTTAACCCCACAAGAAATAGAATAATAATAAGGATCACATTAAATTAATCTAACTTCCTTAAAACACTGAGGGTTTATCAATACTTCGGTTTGATAACTAATCCCCTCGTACTATATTATTCTACATACAAAACAAAAGGGTGAATTTTAAGCGGATTGAACATGTGGGATGAAAATGGGTATCTATAGTTGTAGTGCAAGTGGTGTGGAGTTCTATTAGTTATGTGGTGGGATGTTGGCTGGGGCTTGTTCCCCTACATATGCCCTATATATAAGCATAACTAATAGGATGAGATACTACTTGTAAATATAACTATGGAGAGGCCATTGTATGAATGGGTGAATCAAACAACTTACAAGTATCATGTATGACATTGTGATTGTGAATGTGAACAAATCAATGTTTTCAATTATCAAACTTATGAACTCACCAACCTAGTGTTGACTTTGCTTAAATACATGTTTTCTCAGGTGACGAACATGTTTAGTCACCAGTATTCAAGAACATAGCTAGTGGACTTTTAGAAGACCTAGCTACATTTTGTGACAAGCATACTTTTGAATGACAAAATAGTAAATCATCTTTTGTAGATCTTGTACAGTTAAAAGATAGAAACACATTGATTCTTTTGGGATAGATTTACCTGGTTAAATTATGAACGATACATTGTAATTTAACTTTGTAATTCTATATCATTATCATGTTAGCATTTCCAAATTATATATCATGTGCTATGCAAACAATCTCATCATTTTGATTATCAAACGATATCGCGCCCCGAGAACCTTCCGCCCGACGGGAAAGTCGATCCAGCCCGCCGGCTCGGGGTGTGACAGATTGGTATCAGAGCCATGGTTATAGAGAAATATAAGTCATATTACTTAAACGGTTTGACCTAGACTATAACCTAGGGACCCTCATGTAGTGAACATACAACATAGGATTCTATTTGCATGTGTCTTCTGCGTCTGATCACTGCACTAACCGATTTTCTTTTGGTTATGATCAGAATGCCGCCAAGAAGACCACCAGCTTTACTGCCACCACGACCACAAGATTCAGCACCGCACTCTTCGACACCGACACCACCTGACTCTCCTCCACATCTACCTCCTCCTCCGCCACCACCTGCTCATGAGTTGGATCCTGCTACTATAGCACTGGCCACACTGCTGACCAGTCAACTGCGGGATGTGATGCCTGACATAATGAACCGGATTAATAGCAACAACAGTAACAACATCGCTAACTCATCTGGAGAAGGCAGCGGTAACACCCGACACCATCAGGACTATTCCTACAAGAATTTTGTAGGATGCAAGCCACCAAGTTTCAGTGGCCGTGAGGGTGCCGTCGGATTGATCCAGTGGATCGAGAATATGGAAACGACTCTCGACATCAGTGGCTGTCCTGATCAGCATAGGGTGAGATATGCTGCTGGCTCGTTTAACGAGCGAGCACTAACATGGTGGAACGCACAGGTTCAGACAAGGGGCAGGGATGAGGCTCTGTCTATGCCTTGGGATGACTTCAAGGCTATGCTGAGGGCAGAGTTTTGCCCAAGGAATGAACTAAAGAAGGTTGAAACTGAGCTACTCAACCTTGTCATGATTGGTGCTGGGCATCTGGCCTACACCACAAGATTTCACGAGTTAGCAACATTGGCACCGGATGTGGTGCCAACACTGGAGAAAAGGATAGAGCGGTATGTTGGTGGATTACTGTCTTGTATCCAAGGGCACGTGATGTCCGCCCACCCCACTACCATGGAGATGGCTGTTACTCTGTCAGCAACTTTGACAGATGTGATGGTTGCCTCCGGGGCATTGAAGAAGGAAACTGAATCAACAAAGGCTGGAACTTCAAGAAAGCCGAATAAAAGACCGGCCAAGAAACAATAAGTGGTCAAGAATTTTGCTGCGACCACTCAGACACCGATGATCAACCAACCACCACCACTACAAATCAAGAGGCCCTACATTGGAATAGAACCTTTGTGCAACAACTGCCAGTATCATCATCCACCAAACACCCAGTGCAAACAATGCACTAACTGCGGGAAGATTGGTCACTGGGCCAATCAATGTCGGGGCACGGGAGCTCAGAACAGAAGCAACAGTGCAGCCACTACTGCTGCATGCTGATAACAGGTCTTGCTAAAACTGTGGCGAGCCTGGACACTTTTCTCGGGATTGTCCCAAGAAGAATCAACCAAGGGCTCAAGTAGCTAGAGGTAGAGCCTTTCAGATTGGAGCAGTTGCGGCTCGACAAGACCCGAATGTGGTCATAGGTACATTTCTCCTATCTGACTTTTATGCATCTATATTATTTGACACTGGTGCGGATCAGAGTTTTATCTCATCTGATTTTGCTAGCCATCTTAATCATGTTGAGGAATCTTTAGACTCCCCTTATACTATTGAGATAGCTAATGGCAAACAGATCACAATTGACACGGTACTTAGGAATTGCCCACTAACACTTGGCGATCATACATTTTCCATCGATTTGATATCGATGGAACTGGGCAGTTTCGATATCAACGTCAGAATGGATTGGCTATCCCTTAACAGAGTTGAGTTCGTCTGTTCCGAAAAGCTACTACGTATTTCAGTGGAAAACAATCAGATCTTAGAAGTTCACGAAGATCAATCAAACCACGGTGTCAAGATAATATCGTGTATGAAGGCTCGTAAGTACCTACGAAAACAGTGTATCGCATTCCTAGCTCACGTGGTTGAGAAAGACAAGAAATCAACCAAGATTCCAGATGTACCAGTTGTGAAAGACTATGCGGACGTGTTTCCGGATGACTTACTGGGATTGCCTCCAGAGAGATCTGTGCAATTCCGAATTGATTTGATTCCGGGAGCGGTTCCTGTGGCTAAGTCTCCTTATAGACAAGCACCATCAGAAATGCAGGAACTGTCCAATCAATTACAAGAGCTACTCGACAAGGGATTCATCCGACCGAGCTTCTCCCCGTGTGGAGCTCCGGTTCTCTTTGTTAAGAAAAAGGATGGATCATTCAGAATGTGCATTGATTACAGAGAGCTCAACAAACTTACCATCAAGAATCAGTACCCGTTACCGAGGATTGATGACTTGTTTGATCAGTTGCAAGGAGCTCAATACTTCTCAAAGATAGACATGCGTTCAGGTTATCACCAGCTCCGGATTCAAGAGTAAAGACATACCCAAGACGGCATTTCATACCCGATACGGTCACTACGAATTAATGGTGATGCCATTCGGACTGACGAACGCACCGGCAGTGTTCATGGATCTTATGAACCGGGTGTGCAAGCCGTACCTAGATCGGTTCGTTATTGTCTTTATTGATGATATACTGATCTACTCAAGAAGCAAGAAGGAACATGAACAACATCTCAGGACACTCTTGGAACTCCTGAAAGACGAACAACTTTATGCCAAATTCTCCAAGTGTGAATTTTGGTTGAGAGAAGTTCAGTTTTTGGGTCACGTGATTAACAATTTTGGTATTCACGTGGATCTTGCCAAGATTGAAGCAATCAAAAACTGGGATGTGCCCACAACACCAACAGAGATCAGATCATTCTTGGGATTGCCAGGTTACTACAGGAGATTCATCTCGAATTTCTCTAAGATAGCCTTGCCTCTCACCAAACTCAAACAAAAGAGTGAACCATTCGTGTGGACACCGAAACAAGAAGAGGCATTTCAAATACTGAAACAAAGATTGTGCAATGCTCTAATCTTAACACTCCCAGAGGGCAATGATGACTTTGTAGTATACTGTGATGCATCCCATCAGGGACTTGGTTGTGTTTTAATGCAACGAGACAAAGTTATTGCCTACGCATCAAGACAGCTGAAGATACATGAGAAAAACTACACAACACACGATTTAGAACTGGGAGCTGTTGTCTTTGCTCTAAAGATTTGGTAACATTACCTGTACGGTACCAAATGCACTATCTTCATAGATCACAAGAGTTTACAGCACATATTTGATCAAAAGGAGGTTAACATGAGACACAGACGTTGGGTTGAGCTCCTGAACGATTACGATTGTGTGATCAAATACCATCCGGGCAAAGTGAATGTTGTCGCAGATGCTTTGAGTCGGAAGGAATGAGTCAAACCCTTGCGCGTTCGAGCAATGGGAATGACCGTGCAAACAAGTTTGAGAGATCAAATCATACAAGCACAACATAAAACAATGGCAAGAGACAATTTGAAACACGAGCTCGATTGTGGAGCCGAGAAACATTTCGAGACAAAACAGGATGGAGTTATTTACTTTCAGTATCGAGTTTGGATCCCGGCAGTAGATGATCTTCGAACACTCATACTTTACGAGGCACACAAGACACGCTACTTTGTTCATCCTGGTGCTGATAAGATGTACCAAGATCTTAGGTCGTTTTATTGGTGGCCGGGTATGAAGAAAGATGTTGCCACCTATGTTGGCAAATGCATCACATGTGCCAAGGTCAAAGCTGAACACCAGAAACCGTCAGGTTTGCTGGAGCAACCAGAGATACGACAATGGAAGTGGGAACAAATAGCTATGGATTTTATTACCAAGCTAACCCGTACTTCCAACGGACACGATTCGATTTGGGTCAATGTTGATCGATTGACCAAGTCCGCACACTTCTTGCCAATCAGAGAGAACTACAAGATGGAAAACCTATCAAGACTCTATGTTGATGAAATAGTAGTGCGGCACGGTGTGCCATTGACTATTATTTCAGACCAGGACAGTCGATTTACATCACGGTTCTGGCAATCATTGCAACAATCCTTAGCGACAAGTGTCAACCTAAGCACCACTTATCATCCACAAACGGATGGTGATTTCGATGAGGACCCCGACGAGGATCCTGAGGAGGACCAGGATGATGGTCCCGTGGACAGTGGAGACTCACACTCCACGATTGTTTCGGATTAGTTAGATTGTTCTTTTTCAGTTTATTTTACTTTTTGTACGCCTATATGAGCGGGATGTGCTCATACGAATCATTTTAGTTATATTCTGGTTTAAAAATCATTGTACTTCAAATTATCATTAATGAAATGAAGTTTTGTCTTATTTACTTTGTATCTTGACCAAGACTACCACTAACAAGACATCTAACCTGACACTTGGCTAACACTCTAACCCATGATGACTAACACTCTATCCCTTCAGTATAGAAACCGACTATGACCGGAAGAGGAACGCATACCCGCCATCCCAAGCGAACAATCGGTGCGGAAACCATCAAGATGATGGTTGATCGCCGGGTCAATAAGGCAATCGCTGAGTATGAAGCAAGTCGTCAACATAGTGAGACTAGTGGAACTAACAACAGTACTAACGCGTGACAATGGTTACTGACAAACAGGATCTCACGGAAACACCAATAAAGGATGCTCGTTTAAAGCATTCTTGAACTGTCACCCTCATACCTTCAAAGGGACTGAAGGAGCTATTGGGATGCTCCGATGAATAGAAAAAGCAGAATCCGTCTTCGCAATGTGCGAATGTGCTGATGAAAACCGGGTCAAGTATGCGACCGGTACTCTTGAGGGACCAACCCTCACATGGTGGAATATCCATGTCCAGACCTTAGGTTTGGACGGTGCTAACTCGATGACTTTAGGAGATTTCACCAGAATGCTGCAGGTTGAGTACTGCCCGAGGAACGAGATCAAGAAGCTAGAAGAAGAATTCTGGGTCCATAAGATGGTGGGCTCAGAGATTGAACAATACTGCACACGGTTCCATGAACTGTGCAAGTTGTGTCCGGGGATGGTGACCCCCGAATACAAGAAGATCGACCAATTTATCACCGGACTGCTTGAGCAGATCCAAAGCATGGTCACAGCATCTGACCCAACCCAAATCCAACCCACCATCCGGCTGGCACACAAACTTATAGACTAGGTTGTGGCACAAGGAAAGCTACCTAAGCGGGGTGAACATCTGAAGCCCCAAGACAGCCACAAGCGAAAGTGGGAACCCAGCCATCACCAAACTCACACATCACACCAGCAACAACCTAGATCTACACCAGCCAGAGTTTTTACTGCAACACAACCCGACAACAAAGGAAAGGGGGTGTACGAAGGAAAGTACCATCTATGCAACTAATGTTCATACCATCACTTTGGGCAATATGAGAGGTACCGTTGCCTGAAGTGTGGGCGACATGGCCATATGGCCAAGGACTGCAGGATAAAGCTACCCAACAACAACAACAACCCCAACCACAACCTGAAAAACAACAACAATCAAAACACTCTTAAGGGATGTTACGAATGTGGAAAGCCGGGGCACATGCAGAGGGATTGCCCGCAATTGAAAAAGGCTGGAGGTGGTGCAGCCAAGGGTCGAGCTTTTGTGATTGGCTCCGGTGAATCCAAGGATGACCCGAATATCATAACCGGTACGTTCCTTTTAAATAATGTCTATGCAAGTATATTATTTGATACCGGTGCTGATAGGAGCTTTATATCTATTGAATTTAGCAAATTGCTTGATATTACCCCAACACCACTATACTATAAGTATACCGTAGAGTTAGCCGATGGCAAACTGATTGAAACGCAACACGTCTTTCGAGGATGCGTCATGACTTTGGCGGATCACGAGCTCGAAATCGACTTGATGCTGGTTACTCTCGGAAGCTTTGATGTGGTCGTTGGAATGGACTGACTATCCGTGAATCAAGCTGAGATTGTATGCAACGAGAAGATCATATGAGTGATGTAACATCAGTGCCGGAAACGTCACCGGAACAGTGATCGTAAACAGTACGTGAACAGAAATCAGGTACAAGTCTTATGTAATTCAGTGTATTTCATATTCAAATCAAGTTTCAGTATCATTTTATGCTATCAAAACAGAGAATTCTTAATCAATTCAGAAAACTCAGTCCAGAACAATGGTTCTTGAGTCAGATAATTATCTGGCAACACAGAACCATCACGTAATTTATTTGTTAGGATTTTATTATGTATAAACGTATGTGAGGCTTTACAGAACAAAACAGCACGAATGTCGTTACGTGAATGCTAAACCGACGGATTATTGGTATAGGTGACGATTTGTACGAATAATTCTGAAAGTTTAACGTTCTGAATGATATTCAATAATTAGAAAACAATATTGAAAAGTGTAGTTATCGTCGTGTTTGATCGGGTGACGATTCGAACAAATACGCGCGATGACCGCGCGATTCGATTTAAACGTTAAACAAATATTTTGTAATTTAAATAATTAAAAGATATTTAGTTAATTTATTAGGAATCACAACCTAAAATAAATTTTATGATTCCTATTTTAAAATCGGATCGTTTCGTTACGAAAACGACGAGAAACCGACGTTTTTACGCAAAACCACGCGAACCCGAACGAACCCGAACATACCCGGGTATTTACCCTCATTTAATGAAGCAATTAAATCCCCAACTACCATCACCAACCAGCCACCACACCCTCATTCACGTTCATCTCTCTCTCTCTCTCTAAAGTTTTCATCTTCTCTATAAGATTTCTTGTTGGATTCTCAACCATTTCTTGTGTTCTTGGTGTCAAAATCATCACCATTACTTGTGGATCACTAAAGTACAACGGATCTAAGGTTTTATCCAGCCAAATCGAGGTAAAATTCGAAGTTTTATTTGGTTTTAGGGTTTTCAAAACCCTAAGTTCGATCCTCCTAAAAACCGGTTTTAAACCCACAAAACCTTAGGGAAATCACACTCTAACACTTTAGGAGGCTGTAGAAACAAGTAGCAAAACATGTGTTGGTCTTGACTCTCGATTCTATGGGCTGCAATGGAATGTTCGATCGGCCGAATGGCAACTAGCAGCTCAACGAATGAGCTCCACTATTCGGCGAATGGCTAAGGCCCTTCGGCCAGCCTTCATTCGGTCCATAGGCTACTCATTCGACCAAGACTTCCTCGAATGGACTTTCATTCGACCATCCCTATTCGACAAAGACTCATTCGGCCATGTCTCCTTCGTCAAACCAGCACCTTCATTCGGCAGCCACCCATTCGGCAGAAACTACCCACATTCGGCCAACATTCTATTCGGCCCAAGACTCTTTATTCGGGCATGTTGTTTCGGCCCAACTACATACGACCAGACCCAACTGATTTAAGCCATTCTCACACCATGCTTTTTCGGTTAAGCCACATTCGGCCAAAGGCCATGTGGCTAGCCATTCGCTCAAATGTTCCTCCTATCGGGTAGGCTCTACTTGATTAAGGCCTATTCGAATGGGATAATCCTCTCGACCTAAATCATGAGCATGGAGTGATCGTGTGTGTGCATGGAAACACCTGCGTAAATTATATACATGCAAGGGTGTATGGGTGTGCATGGAAAGGGAATAGGTTTTCATCCATGCAAATCAACTTTGGGAGGGCATGTGGTTAAACGAGGGGTTATCATGAGAAAGAAATCAAGGAATGTTAATATCATTTTTAAGATCAAAGCAATTGAGCAACCATAGATGTTTATATAACTAACCTAGATGGTTGCTAAACCATCAGAGGTTAAATTAATCAAAGTAGAAATGGGAAATCACTTGGTAATCAAAGGCTATTAATGGGCCGAGGTTGGCCCAATGGGCTTAACTTAAGCTCATCATGTTATGTATATTCATCTTTTAAATGAATTATGTTTTAATAAAGATAAATGACACAAAAATCCTATTAAATTTATTAAATGATTTTTATAAATAAATGGCTAATTTGAAATGATTAAGTTTGAAAGCGTTCTTACTTAAAGTTTTTAATTGATTAATGTGGGACTAAGGTTACTGTTGGGTAATAAGTTAGGCTAAGCTAGAAGGAGTCATAGAAGACGCATTAGTAATCTAGGACACTTAGTTGCACCACCGAGACCAAACCCAAGACCCAACGTTTATTTTTAAACACTTATTGTATTCGAATTTCTTAAAACAACTCAGGTGCTAAAGACACATAAGCTACAGTCAAAGAGCGCGCATTGTCTTTTGTGAATCATTTGCACAGCAACACAGGTGAGTTCATTGCCCCTTTTCTAAACATTTTTGTTTTTAAACGCGGGGCTGAGAAGCATGCGTAAACTGTTTTTATTTAAACTGTTTATCTGAATGCTTTTATTTATTATATGTTGTTACATATATATGTTTATTGATACTCCTAGATTTCTGTCTAGGAAATTATTAAACAGATCAAGTTATCAAATAAATTTAAGTACTCTCATGAGTAATACCTTAAATTTAAACTCTAAATCAACCCTTAGTCCATCAAGCTCAAAATTCAAGAATCTAAATTCAAAGTGAAATCAAATGAACAAAATCAATAGATCATATTCCAAGGAATCATAACTCAGTGTGTGATCTGAGATTCAAGAATCATAATCAAATCAATTACCATTGTAAATCATGGAAATTCCAAAGATCAAGATCAAGAGACTCAAGGAATCAGAAATCATAAATGTGTGTGAATCATTGCAATAATGAAATCATTATAATATAATGAAATTATTAATACTCAAGTCAAGGTGGATGTCAGTTGTATATGGAATCAAGACCACGTGTAACACACATATAAAGTCCCTTCAGGTATAGAAGACTCTTGTAGTCAGGCTATACGGGAAACAACGTGAACAATCATTGAAATCAATATCAAAGTCTAAGAGAATCAAGAGATCAAGAATCAAAGGATATCCTTAAAGTCCCCGCATGTACAGAAGACCTTTGGGTCAAGCTGTAAGGGCAAAACATTAAAGTCCCCGCATGTACAGAAGACCTTTGGGTCAGGCTGTATGGGCATTATTAAAATCCCGTCACGCCCAGGTATACTCCTTGTGAGTTATGCCTGGTATGGGTCACGTGTGAGAGGTTACAACTTGGACAACCACCAATAACTAAGTCTAATTGATTGAGTAAAAACCATACCCAATCATCATGTCTTAGTTGTATTTAAATGTTTTATTTAATTATTTGATTAAATAGTTGACAATTTACTAATATCACTGATTTTGGGAAATCATGTATCTATGTTCAAAATCAAGAGAGTCAAAGGTAAATCAAGTTTTGGGAAATCATAATCTAAATCAGAGGTGTGTTAGGTAAAAATGCTTAATTATCATTAACATCAATGTCCCATGCGGATTAGTATGTGGTGGGATGGCGTCTGGGCGGGGTTGTAGCCTTGACCCAGGGGTATGCCCTATATATAAGCATACCGATCTGGATGATACAGGTGATGTTAATGAGGTTAGGGTCTTTACCGGAAGAGGTTTTCAAATCATTTTCATTTATTAACTATATGAACTCACCAACCATGTGTTGACTTGATTTTTGCATGACTTCTCAGGTGACGAACAGGTCAACTAAGGAGTTATTCCTTTTGGACTAGGACTTCAGATAGAAGGCTTAGCATTTTGGACCTGCATACTTTTGAAGACATCATTATACAAATTTATTTTGTATATCTTGTGTAAATACAAGATAGAAATTTATGATGTTGATGGTAGATTTACATTGTTAAATTATAAACAATACTGATGTAATTTAACTTTGTAATTCTATTATATTTAGCATTTCTCATTTATATCATGTGCAATGTAAACAATCTGATCATCACGATTATCACTCATGATATCGAGCCCCGGGAACCTTCCGCCCGCCGGGACAACCGATCCTATCCCGCCGGCTCGGGGTGTGACAAGTGACGTTGCCGAGCGGAGAACAGATGTCAATTCAGGGGGAATGACGAGGAATACCCTTGAACATCATATCTTACATGAAGGCGAGCAAGTACCTGCAGAAAGGGTACTCTGCGATACTAGCTCTCATCACCGAACAACCGAAACAGGAGAAGAAAATCGAGGATATCACAGTAGTTCGTGATTTTCCCGAAGTATTTCCCGAGGATTTACCTAGACTACCACCGAAGCGACAAATCGAGTTTCAGATATACCTCATTCCTGGAGCAGCACCGATTGCTAAAGCTCCATACCGACTGGCGCCGACAGAGATGCAAGAGCTGTCTAATCAGCTACAAGAGCTGTTAGACAAAGGATTCATCAGACCGAGCTTCTCACCTTGGGGAGCACCAGTCTTATTCGTGAAGAAGAAAGACGGATCATTCCGTATGTGTATCGACTATAGGGAGCTGAACAAGATGACGATCAAGAATCGATACCGTTATCGCGAATAGACGATTTGTTTGACCAGTTACAAGGATCAAGCTACTATTCGAAGATCGATTTGAGATCAGGTTACCATCAACTGAGGATACAAGAAGACAATATTCCTAAGACTGCCTTCAGAACCCGATACGGACACTACGAATTTTTGGTCATGCCCTTCGGACTGACCAACTCACAAGCTGTATTCATGGATCTCATGAATCGAGTATGCAAGCCCTATCTCGATAAATTCGTAATAGTGTTCATTGACGACATCCTGATATACTCTAAGAATCAGGAGGAACATGCTGAACATCTAAGGCTTGTCTTGGAATTTCTAAAGAACGAACAACTGTACGCGAAATTTTCCAAATGTGATTTTTGGATTCGCGAAGTCCAATTCCTTGGACATGTGGTTAATGAGAAGGGAATACACGTAGACCCAGGCAAGATCTAAGCCATCAAGAATCAGGAAGCACCAAAGACTCCAACCGAGGTGCGACAATTCCTAGGATTGGCGGGGTACTACAGACGATTCATCGAGGGATTTTCAAAAAATTTCTCAATCACAGACGTCCTTTACACACAAAGACAAGAAATTCGATTGGGGAGAGAAGCATGAAGCAGCTTTCAACTTGTTGAAGCAGAAGTTATGCAGTGCACCAATCCTATCTCTACCAGAAGGATGCGATGACTTCGTGGTGTATTGCGATGCCTCGAAACAAGGGCTCGGTTGCGTGCTGATGCAACGCGAGAAGGTTATAGCCTACGCATCACGACAACTGAAGGTGCATTAAAAGAATTATACAACTCATGATCTTGAGTTGGGAGCCGTGGTGTTCGCCCTGAAGATTTGGTGACACTATTTATACGGCACGAAGTGTACAATCTTCACTGATCATAAGAGCCTACAACACATCTTTGATCAAAAGGAGCTGAACATGAGACAATGAAGATGGGTTGAACTTATTGGTGATTATGATTGCGCCATCAAGTACCACCCTGGTAAGGCGAACGTAGTGGCCGACGCCTTAAGCCGAAAAGAGACAACTAGACGCGTAGGTGCACTACAACTTACAATTCATTATGAGCTGCCACAACAGATCCGGAACGCTCAACAGGAAGCTCTGAAGGTCGAAAACCTCACTCAGGAATACTTGCGTTGCATGGACAAACACCTGGAGGTCAAGACGGACGGAGCATACTATTTCATGGATCGGATCTGGATTCCACATCACGGAGGATTGAGGAACGTGCTGATGGACGTAGCGCACAAGAGCCGGTACTCGGTACATCCAGGCTCTGACAAAATGTACCACAATCTGAAGACGACCTATTGGTGGCCGAACATGAAGGCAGAAATAGCAACTTACGTAAGTAAGTGTTTAACGTGCTCAAAGGTAAAGGTTGATTACCAGAAGCCATCAGGTCTACTTCAGCAACCTGAGATACCAATGTGGAAATGGGAACAAATTTCCATGGACTTCATCACCAAACTACCTAAGACGGCTAGTGGTTGCGATACCATCTGGGTTATCATAGACCGTCTAACGAAGTCTGCACAGTTTCTACCTATCAAGGAGACTGACAAATTAGATAAACTCACTCGGATTTATCTGAAGGAAGTGGTCACTCGACATGGAGTACCAATCTCGATCATTTCTGATCGCGACACTCGATTTACGTCGCATTTCTGGAAGTCCTAGCAACGGCATTGGGCATGAGATTGGACATGAGTACCGCTTACCACCCGCAGACTGATGGGCAGAGCGAGCGGACTATACATACATTAGAAGACATGCTCTGCGCATGTGTCATTGACTTTGGCAATAGCTGGGAGACTCTCCTACCGTTAGTTGAGTTCTCGTATAACAACAGCTACCACACAAGCATACAAGCTGCATCATTCGAGGCACTTTACGGATGTAAGTGCCGATCACCCATCTGTTGGGCAGAAGTTAGAGAAAGCCAACTGACTGGCCCCGAACTTGTGCACGAAACGACTGAGAAAATCGTGCAGATATGCAAACAAATGGCAGCAACTCGAGACAGACAGAAAAGCTACGCCGACAAACGTCGCAAACTGTTGGAATTCCAGCTGGGAGACAAAGTGTTGCTCAAGGTCTTGCCTTGAAGGGAGTTATCCGGTTTGGAACATGAGGTAAGCTGAACCCTCGCTACATCGGACCTTTTGAGATCACAATACGAATAGGCCCCATGGCCTACGAACTAAACCTGCCAAACTAGCTGAGCAGTGTACACAATATATTTCACATATCGAACCTCAAGAAGTGTTTATCTGATGAAACACTTGTCATTCCTCTCGAGGAGATACGGATCAACGAACAATTAAACTTCGTTGAGGAACCGGTGGAGATTATGGACTGGGAAATCAAGAAGCTTAAACTCAGCAAGATACCAATAGTGAAAGTGCGATGGAATTCGCGACGCAGACCAGAATTCACGTGGGAGCGTGAAGATCAGATGAAAAAGAAATACCCACACCTGTTCGCAGAACAGAAAAACACTGGAAACACGAGCTGAATTTCGGGACGAAATTCTTTCTAACAAGGGATGATGTGACACCTCATAAAATCCAGTTCAACATTTATTTTAATTAAATGTTTATTTAATTGATATTTGTACACGTGGCACTAGAATTAGTTTAATTTAGTGTGACACGTGGCATGACGGTACGAGCACTGACACAAACACGATAATTCGGTAAATTATCGCAACACGCACACACGTGTCTAAGAAAACACGAACGTTGGTGAACGTTTGGCACATTGTGTAACAAAACACTAGAAACCTCACGAAAAGCTCAAGCATTGAACTTGAAAGTTAAAACGATGCTGAATAATAGTCCTAAAGCGTGAAAACGGCGAAGAACGGATTAAATCATTGAAATTGGGCCTATTGGGCTCTTTGTGGACTCATCGCGGTACGCTATGGACCTCAGGGAAGCCCATGGCGGTACGCGATGGAGGGGCGAGGAGTTTGAACTCCCGAATTCCATCGCGGTACGCTGAGCACCTTTTTGACCATCTCGGCGGTACGCGACAAGGCCAACACGCATAAATCTTATAAATTCAAGGCACAATCATTTCCAGCCACCCTACTTTGCATTTCTCGAGCTCCAGGCCACTCAAGTTCGTCATTCTCACATGAAAATCACCATTAGAGCTTCTAGAAGCCATTGATGTACCTTGAAGAACTTAGGAGTGAAGATTGAAGGCTTGGAACAATAGAAGAACACACCAAGACCACCACCCTCTCTTTCTTTCTATCGAACCTAGCAAACCAAGAGATTAAGAGGCTGCTCAAACACCATCCCTGCAATCTTGAGCCTCTTGAGGTAGTTTCTATGGCTACAATGCACTTTTCACACCCTTACACACACATGCAAGCTTCGAAACCCACATGCAAGCTCTCTAGCTTTGCATGCACGAATTTTTCATAGTTTGAATCTGGGTTTGATGATGTTCTGTGATTAAAGATGATCTAGATGGATTAAGGGATGTTTTATGATGATCCATGATAATGTATGTATGTCATTTTGCATAAATCGACTATAAATGGATGATATACTTGCATGCATGAATGATCTAAAGTTTTTTAGATGGTTTTGGCTAAATAGAGATGATTCTTGATAATGTTTAAGTACATTTGCAAGGTTAAAACATGATTTTTATGGTCAAAATGGGTTATTTGAGATTCTTTCTAAATATAGTAACTTTTAAGTTACAAAATGGTGATATGGATGAGATTATGAACATGCATGTATGCAGATTTGTTACTATGATGATATTATGATGATTATGATGCATAGAAATTGATTTGGGATTTGATTTTGGTCATATTTGGCCTAGTTTCTATATTTAGTAACTTTTGTGGCCTAAATGTTGATTGATGATAAATTTGGTCTAGATTGACATGATTAGGTGATGTTAAATGGTTGTATATGATGATATTTGATATAATGATGGATTAGATATGCTTAGAATGATCATTTGAAGGATATATGTTATAGTTACTATTTTTAGTAACTTTATTTTACAAAATATCGATTTAGAAACACTATGTATGTTTTGAGCATGCTAAATGACTTAATATGGGTCGATATGATTATTGCATGCTAAGTTAGATGCTTTCCGATGATGAGCATGCTAGATATGGAAACTTTCCTTTTTAGGAAACTTTTATATGCGAAGATGACTTGTATGATTGTTTGACTACTTATGACAATGTGCTATGTGTTAACATAATCACTTAGGACTAGCAAGCATGCTAGAACCTTAAAAACGATATGTGTTATCAGACTTGCCATAAATGGAAACTTACTATAAATAGTAAGTTGTCCATGAACGTGACTTGCGCCTTTTGCACACGACGAGCACGAATGTTACATGAATCACAACCGACACACGGTTCACCAACGAGTCGTTAACTTGACACGGTCAAACACGACCAAACATGGTCAAACATGAGCAAACACGGTCGATGTGGACCGACCCATACAAACATAAAAACCGAGGGTTGTTGAGCACAAACACGAGCGCGTACACGAACACGGTCACTTACACGAACTCACGTATGGTATACAATATAGGTAGCCGGTGACCAACACGCTTTCAACACAGGAGTTTACACATTTATTCCTGATCACTTCTAAGGTGAGTTTACGGCCCCTCTTTATTCTTTTACAAGCTTTTCAAATAGGGGGAGAATACTTGTTGAATCGAGTCAAACACTATTATTGTACAAACATTTTATGTGTATGCTGGTTTATTAGACAAACATTAAGTGTTGTAATCGTAACAAGCCCTCACAAAGTCTTACCGTTAATCTACAAACAACGAGGTGATTTTGAATAGATCTGTTTGGGTGTGACGAACCCCATGTGGCACAATACTGACTGGAGGTCGGGACACGTGAAATCTCGACCTATCTTGCTATGTTATTACGAGACATAGCGGAGGCAAGGACTAACAAGTCTAGTTCGGTAGTGACGCACTGACACTTGGAGCCTAGGGCTCGGGACTAACATTTTAATAAACAGCATGACACATGTTTTCTTATTATCTATGTATATCAAAACCTGTGAACTCACCAACCATTGTGTTGACACTTTTTCTTAAACTTGTATTTTCAGGTAACTGACAGGCATAAGGATTTCAGGAAATGCACCTAAGGACATGAACTTAGGGTCTGCATACTTTTATGTCGAGTCATTTGATCAAACAATTTTATTTATGTTTTGTATTTTAAAACAATGTAATGTCTAACATCTTAATTTTTCCGCTGCATTATGAAACTTATGTTATTCCGCTACTTATTTATTAAACTGTTTGGTTGTATTTATATCAAACAACGTATTTTGAAAACGCATATAGAGTTGTTCTGTATTACCATGAGCTGCGATTCTGGCCACATCACACCCATGTGGACTGACTCCACACGTGGTAATTTGAGGGTGTGACATATTATAAATAGTAAGTTGACCATTTAACGTGACTTACGTGTTTTCATGCAATATGTGAATAAATACGATCATTGAACGAACTATAACAAACACACGGTTCACCAACAGGTCGTTGAATTGACACGGTCAAAGCTGGTCTAACACAGTCAAACTAAGTCAAACGTAGACAAACATGATCGGACATGGACAAACATAATAACCTTGAGTTGTTGAGCATGAAAACGAACACGAACACGAGCACAAACTCATAAGTCCTATGTGATATAGATAACCTGTAACCGATTTGTCGAAAGATTTAGGAGCTTACGCATATATACTCAGGTGAGTTTACGGCCCATATTTCAAACTCTTTTACAAGCTTTCAAACTAGGGGGAGAATACATGTTGTTGAGTCAATATTTTATGCTTGTACGAACATATTGTCTGTGCTGGTTTGTTAGACAAACATTAAGTGTTGTGTCGTAACAAAGACCTCGCACAGTCTTACCATTAATGTATCCACAACGAGGTGAGTTTAGATAGTACTATTGGGCGTGAAGAGCCCCATGAGGCGCCAACTCTGACTGGATGTCAGGACGCGTGTAATCTCAACCCATCATCCATGTCCCTACGATAGGCATGGCGGAGGCTAGAGCAAACAAGTCTAGTTCGGTAGAGACGCAATTGACACTTGGAGCCGGGGGCTCGGAACAAACATTAATAAACAACAGATCGTACGAAAAACTGGTTTTCTTTACTTTACTTTTGATATAAACCTGTGAACTCACCATCTTTATGTTGACACACTTTAGCATGTATTTCTCAGATACTCAGCACGCATAAGAGCATAGGAGTGCACTTAAGGAACCTTAGAAAGAGTCAAGCATGCATTCACGAACATTTTGAGATGTCATTATTGCGACATTTTATTTTAATAAATAATGTAGTGTCATAACGACTTGTTTCTGCTACATAACTTTTACATTCCGCTATTAAACAACTTGATTATTGCTATTGGAATTGTGAATTTCCAAACTTATATAGAGTCGTTCTATATGACTAAGAGCTGTGATTCTAACCACGTCACACCCAGCGGTTTGACACCGCGTGTGGGAATTTGGGGTTGTGACACATGACCCATGGGGGAAATGTACCAGCATACTACTTGCGGATGGGACTACTGATGAGTTGCAATGTTGAACCCAATGACCCAGCTTCCCACAATTGGAGCATTGTTTGCACCGGCTATTGTTGTGATGGTGGTATTGGCATTTGGTGGAAAGAGAGGTTGTTCCAGGATATGTTCTGCGAGGCTCGTCCGGATGACTGGGACCCGCTTGGTTAACGGAATTGGATCTCTTGAAGTTCTCGGTAATCCTTGGTTTCTTGATGGGAGGATGGTTGGATTCGTCAGTTGATTCTCTTTTGGTTTCTTGATTTGATTCACGATGTCAAGGATAGTTGCGATGAGTTTTTCCGTGATAAGAGTATCTAGAACACTAATCTCCGAATTGTCGCGTTGTGTTCTTTGGGAGACATTCTGATTACCTTCGAAATGATACCGGTTAGTACTCGTGACTAGACACAGGTAACATATGCAATTTTTCCTATCTTAGATTCTATACATGAGGTCCGCTATGTTATAGTCTAGGCCAAAACATTTAAGTAAATGACCTACTTCTCTATAACCATGGCTCTGATACCAATCTATCACACCCCAAGCCGGCTGGTTGGATCGAGTTCCCGTCGGGCGGAATAGTCCTGAGGCGCGATTAAATCGGAATGATCAGATTGTTTACATAGCACATGATAATATGAGAACACTCATTTACATAAAAAAATATAAAGTTAAATTACAATTGACTTAATAATTTCACTTTATTACAATATGATTTGGACACCTTGGACATGCCCATGTTGTTTCACAAAATTGCTTGCAAAAGAGCAAGGCTTGAATCTTGTAGCCGTTGAGGCCTTGTAAGATTTTATGCAGGAGTTGTAGGGTCCTCTATTGGATCCTATCTTTCTCTCTCTAATAGGCATAATGCTCACACCTGTTCGTCATTTGAGGACATGTAAAATCTGTCAACACTAGGTTGGTGAGTTCACATGAGTTTTTAAAATAATTAGGTTTTGTAAAAGGCATTACACATTTGGACAAGCTCACTCCCTGAACTTCACAATCAAAACTATCCTAGGATTTCGAAGAGCGACTAACACCACATGACTTTGACATCCTACAATATTAATGTAATGACAAACAGGGAGTTCACTTATGTTAGAAATGAAAATGGATTTTCACATTTGTTTAGTAAATTGACTCAAAATGTATGTTTTATCATGTTTTCTCCTGAAATCGGAGATTTAAACCCTTGGTTATTTGTAAAATCACACAAATTTATTATCCCATTCTGATGATCCATAGTAAATTAACATACCAATGGCCTGCTTATACTAATGGCCCTTATTTGTATGGATGGTGTTATGCGAATGTATTATCCCATTCTGATGATCCATAGGTCTTTATTCATGTGGTTCTCTCATGCGAATGGGTTCGTTCCATTCGTGCAGGGTGTTCATTCGTCCAAGGATTCATTCTGGTGAGTTTCCTAGGAAAATGGGCATCTCATTTGCACGAATATACCCTTCGTATGGTTCATTCTCCTGCAGATATACCAAGAACGCCATTTTCGAAATCGTCAGTTTTTTGCGTTGTATTTACGGCCAAAAATGATGGTAAAACTTTTTGAAGTGTTTTGGTGCAAAAGATTAGTGCTAGTACTCACTTTGCACCTCGTATTTGATCGAAAAAGCTTGAAAATGGTTGAGATCTTGAAAAGAAGATGTTGGGGATGAAATACACACAATTTGGAAGCTCAAATGGTCCGATTTCATGTGAAAATGACCGAAATCTCTTGAAGGGAAAATAACGTTTCGTTTGAGTGAGTTGGGAGAAAAATGAGAATGAAAAACGTAAGTGTTGCTTTTATACCTGTGATGTCGCACGAATGACTCCTTCGTACGAATGACTCCCATTCGCACGAATGGCTCTATGGTTGAAAAGTTTCACTACTCGTGACTCATTCACACGAATAAATGCTCGTTCGTACGAATGGATGAGTGTGTAACAATTTTATTATTTAATTTTTTTCATTATCTTCGTTTAAATTCGTTCATTAAAATATTTCGTAAAAAGTATTTTAAAACATTAATTAAATTATATAAGAAATATCACACTCACATATGCATTTGTATGAATCGTCACTCACACAACGCCATGTTCGTCTGATCTTCTGACTTTGTTTTTATACTGTAAAGATATAATTTGATGTATCAAGTCCAGAACATATTCACATGAGTCGTCACCTATCTAAATTTTGTTAGATTGATATCCCAGAATGTTACTTTATTTAGGTTTGATTTATTCTTTCACTCACAAGAAGTTTGTATTTTCTTTTCTTTTGTTTCATGTTTATGTGATTCTTAGGATTCCCATTTTTTTCTTGGGATTATCTCGTATTTTATATGTGTGTGTATCTTCATCGTTACTCTCGCACTACAATATTTTTTCTTCATAACTAATTACAACACGTATATAGGTTGTCACAATAAAAAATCAAACTCATGGATGGAATATTATCTAAACATTAATCATAGGAGTTCCAAATACAAAATAATAAATGAATAGAATATTCAATATTCTATTTTATTTATTATACAAATTTATGAGAATATTAATAAACATTCTCAAAGTATCATTCTAGTTGATTTATACAATTAACAATATTGATAAATAAATAAATAAAAGAATATTTTAATTACTATGCAATATTATGAGAATAGTTATTTAATTAATATTTCGAACTATCCATTCAAACAGAGAATCATTCAAAATAGAACTTCCGTTAAGATAATATAGTTCTAGGATCTTGACTTATGAACTTTAGGATTGCTTAGACTTTGTTACTCAAACTTTAGGGTGAGTAGATATCCTTGCTTCTTCAATCTCAATTCAAGGACTTCGGAACTAGCTAAAAAATTAAACCAAGTGAGTTTCTCACACTCCCATTTTCATATTTCTATTTTGGGATGTTAGACATGTTATATTCCATCTTATTCAATCTAGCAATTATTCAAACTATGATGTAAGCCTTAGACCTAGTTATTTTATGTGTTAGGTGCTATGCTTATACAAATGTGATTCTATGTGTGTTGCCTGTCAAACAAGCTAGTATTTAGTAGCCTAAGATGTGTTAGATACTATCTTCACATTGGCTTTGTCA